>JAOTQK010000001.1:20764252-20788197 GCA_025642025.1 Rhododendron ferrugineum
GTGTAATGATGATGGGTAAGTAGGGAAAGTGGATGAAAAAGTTGATGTGAAAGGTATAATGATGATGTTTTTTTAATGAATTGGAGTTACGAAGCAAGACATTTAAAAAGGGACGGAGGGAGTATTAACAAATGTTCTTAGTTTGTCCTTGACGGGTATTAATTATCAAAACACGTCCTGGACCGTCATTTTCCCTTTTTCTATCCCCTTGATCGGTACGGGTAATAACGCGACACATTTCCAAGAAGTAGTTCTTTTTTTTATTTTTTACTGCTTTAAACCTGAAATTTTAAAATATGAAAAAAAGAAAAGAAAAGAAAAGAAAAAACACTGCCCTTCGTCCATTTTCCCTCTAAGCTAATATGGTCATCAACCAAAATCTGTCATCACAGGCAATAAGAAAATATCTTTCATTTTGCATTTCTGAAGCTTCCAATGACCCCACCCCTTTAACTAGAGAAGATAGTTCTACTGCAAGGCACAGAAACAGGAAGTTACATATATACATCTATAAGTGTACTGTCCAAACTATATATCAAGAGATACACCGTATGGAATCGGAATACCTTATTGAACGGAATTTTCTGTAGTGCTCCAAGAACGCTGAACAGTTGGAATGACATTATCCAAAACCCACCAAAGCAAAAGAATAAAAAAGCACTTGCACCTTCCATGAAGATATTCCATATATGGTGACATCCCCGAAGAACATGTGTATCGCCAACCTGAAATCCACAGTATGACATTCTGTTTTCTGCAAAGCTATTTTGCCTACTTTGGGTTGTTCTCAAGGGGTCTTGAATAATCTTTCACCTTCAACCTCATACAGTCATCTAGAGTTATGATTCTATTTCCACGTAAGGCTTCATACAGAGTTATTCCGATACTCATTCAGAACTGTTGCTAAATAAACGCTTCCCACCACTCCTATAATTTCATGAACCCGTATCCCGACCTTTCTGTTGGACTCAGTCTACCATTGGAGAGTTAAGACTCAATGTCTCATAAGCTCCACAAACTTATTATACCAACACTTTGAAGTCTTCGATGTATTACAGTGATTGTCAAATCACTATGCTCTGGGAGACCACTCAATAACCTTAATATCTGACCATTTGAGTATTCATGCTTTTCTAATCACAGTAGTGAAATAAACCATGCAAATTTTATAGGACTCCTGATGTTATATGGTCTGGAAAAATGTGATGGTGGCTGATTTGTCTTGATATTTGGTAGTGGGGTTAATGTTCTAATTTTGGTTTTAGGTTTCAAATAGTCTACAAATAGGACTCGGGTCTCATTTCAGGGGGATGCAAAAGATGTGAGAAACCATCAAATTGGGAAAGAGGCTGCGGCTGTATCAAGGTCTACCTCCTTGTGGATTCGAGAACACTAGAAATCTCATCCTCTCTATCTCCGTCTATTCTTCTAGCGGATTCAAGGCCACCCAGAAGTCTAGAGTTTACTCCCCTTTCCCGTCTGTCTCTAATCTACCATCAATCTTCTACATGATGCACTCAAACAAAAATGTATTTCGCTGGAATGAATAGACTGCAAGTGTTAATTTCATGCTCTATGCATTTTCGGGTAACATGACATCCAAATCCTAATGACTGATGAGATACTGAGAAGAGGAGAGAGTACCACCCATCAAATGAATTTTTAATGAAGCTTCCAAATTAACAATTACAGTGAACAAAATCCAAGCAAGACAAATCTTAGCTGAAATAGCCTAAATCCAAAGGATAAGCTCACACAAAGAACCTCTACAACAAGACAATAATTCCACTAAAAACCTTTCGTTCTTTATAAACAAAGTTTCCATTCAAAACTCATCTAAAAAAAACCTAGTAGATAGTATGAAGAGACAAATCAATATATAGTCCCTATATTATAAGTACATATTTACGAACTACATATCCATATAAAAATTTACCTCAGGCTGAGTTTTAAAAATTGCATTTAACAGGTCCTTAGCATGTCCAAGAGTGTCCTCATTGTGTCCTAGAGTATCCACAATGTGCCCAAGTAAACAAAATATAAGAAAAATCGAATATGGTCGAATATGGATTTAGGTATGTCCACACGTGTCAGAAGAGTAATGTATTGTGTCCATCACCGACGTGTATCAGACGTGTATAAGTGAGGCTCGTAGAAGTGCCCGTGCTTCTTAGCTTCACATTCAAGACCTATAACCGAGGTTGATACCATATTTGTCACAACCCAGACCTCACAACATGGTGGGTCTATTGTGCGAGCTAAACTCCACACAATTTAGATAAATGTCTCCAAATCTTTAAACATTGACAAGATAATTCCAGAATGTCACAATGTCTAATTCTTAAGAAAATCCCTTCATGACACCATGTCCACTCCATGCTTGTGGCAAGCAACTAAGGGGTAAAAGCAAGGTAAGTTGGACAACCTAGCAAGTTCCAAGTGACCACAACTAGCTAGATTAGGAATGTATAAATGATCTAATTCACAAAGATTGATAACATAAGATTTCCTCAAATTCGAAGAGAAAGAAAAAGAACTTCATAATGCCCACAGCAATCTCTCTAATGCCTATAGGTTGTGATAGCTCCGGAGAAGGAATGCATCTCGACACTGTTTCCAATGGTCACGACGGTTACGGAAATGACCGCACTCCAATCTCCTCCATCTCTTACTCCGAGTCTCCGACCCCACCTCCGGCCAGTGGTCTCCCAAGGAGGCGTCTAGGCGCCGTACCTGTGTTCGACACGACACTCTGGCCGAGTTGGACATAGCAAACTAGTGGCAACTAACATTAGAAAATTAGAAAGGGATCCATGCATAACCCACACCCCAAAATAGATAGCATTTCAAAACATGTATCCAGTCAGTCACAACCATCATCACTACATAATGGCTAGTTTTGTTCGTGCATCACACAAACGAGTATTGCACACATCTCTATTCAGTTTATGCACGATAAACATATACATCCACCTTGTTTACAAAATCAAGAAAGGGATCAATTCCATCCCTCTTACCTCGTCAGAAACTGCCTACGGAAACCACATTGCCGCCGTTGCCTTGGCCTTGTGCTGCTGCTGCTGCTGCTATGTTGATGCCGCCTCTGCTCTTCCTTTCTCCTATAATCCCCTTCTCTCTCTTTCTCTCCAGTCCAGCCACCAAATTAACCCAAATCTATCCCATCTCCAAATGAACCCATTCCTTCCACCGCCATGAAAACCCAATCATACCCACTAGCAATCAGTTTTTCCACAGCCATGGTTAATGCGATCGGTGCTGTGAATGAGTTTCTCATCTCATCGTTTTTTTTTTCGGTCTTTATTTGAATTTTTTTTTTTGCATTTAATAATTCTACCTTAAATTTTGATAAAATATTAATTCATCTCGATGAAAAAATTGAAAAATTAAAAAATTTTGAATTTCAATTATAATTTTTTATTTTAAATTATGAGTTTTTCGATTTCTATTTTGAAAATCAAACGAGTAAATAATCCACGAAGGTTTGATGCAAAATTACAAATACAATTTTTTTTACCAAAATGCTAGAGACACATCACCTAGAGGCACATAGAAATCTCAAAAAAGAAAATAAAAGAAGGCAAATGCTGCCGCTAGAGTCAAAAAAGAAAATAAAAGAAAAAGAAAATAAAAGAAGGCAAATAAAAGAAGGCAAATGCTGCCGCTAGAGTGAATGTGATTGATGTGCCTCTAAGGTGATCTGTCCCTAACAGTGTTCTTTTTTTAATAGAGAAAAAGAAAATAAAAGAAGGCAAATGCTGCCGCTTAAACGGTGCTAGGTGCTTTGCTGGCACTTAGAAATCTCAAAAAATATGCTTAGCTGGCATTTAGTTTGAAAAATCTCAAAAGCTAAACTGGCAATAATAAATCCCCAAAAAAACTTAGCTGGCATTTTATTTATTTGAAAATAACTGGCATTTAGTTTGAAAATCTCAAAAGCCAAGGGCATCCACAAAACAATGCTAGGTAAAATTACTATTCAAAAATGTAGTTGTTACTATATATTTTATCTAGTCACTTTTGAGCTTGCACTCCAACAATGCTAGGTCTGTTCTTCATCCTCTTTGTAGATATTTTTTTATTATTCATAATTAAAGTGAGGAGAGAGAACTTGAATAAAATAGGAGAGAGTATTTTTGTAACCAAACTATACTTTATGTGCTTAACTAGTGAATAGAGCGGAGATTAGTGGGGTGTTAGGGATCAGTAGGGTGTTAGGATTAGCACGGGGTTCAGAGCCTATCCATAGCCCTGACCCTCAAACCCCGACCCTCGTGGGATTTGAACCTTGATCACCACTGGGGAGAGGGGGGAGGAGGGAGATGAGTTCCCAGCTTCAAATGATGGCAATTTAAAATATCAAAAAGTCATTTTGATTTATTTTTTTTGTATTTATTCAATTTTTTTCGAAATTGTTAGTTTTGCGTCAAACTTTTGAGACTTATTGATTCGTCTTGACAAGAGAAATCAAAAAAATAAAAAATTATGATCGAAACTCATAATTTTTTTTAAAAAGACAAGAATAAGTAAAAAATACTGTCTTTTTTTTTGTCTTTATTCAAAAAATTATGAGTTTCGATCAAATTTTTTTACTTTTCCAATTTCTCTCGTCGAGATAAATTAATAAGTTACAAAAGTTTGACGCAAAACAAAAAATACAAAAATTGAATAGAAACAAAAAAAATTAAGTCGACTTGACTTTTTATTCCAAACCCACACTCTTTCTTGTTTGTCTTCAGCCTTAACTGGGTTTTTGCAATGCCAAAGCACAAAATGGAAGGCCTAGAACCTATATTTACCCTTTTAATTCAATTGCATAAATTGAATGAGTTCTTACAATTCTAGACGCATATGAATATCCTAAAAAACCATCAATGGATTTTTTTTTTCTTCAGAAAATCATGTTTCGAGCATGCAAATGCCAATAATATCCGATCAATCTCGTTTTAGAAACAAACACAAACTTAAGTAGCCATAACAATTGGTCTGGAACAGGACCCGCGTCGCCCGCCAGGAAAAAACTTGAAAAAGAAACTTCCTGTCCATGCCTGTGAATACGAGGAAATCTTCTTTTCATAACCAAAATACGAAAGAAATACAAACACCAAGTTATGTCGTTCTGTACAAATCAAATTAACGAACAGGGTCATCAATCGGATGACACGAATCTGAACACACTAAATATCTAACTTAGGTGTATATAACGGAGGATCTTCTCCGAGCAAAAGAGACCTTAGAATGGCTTCACACACAACATTGTCATACACAAGCAAATGCCCACCATCAGGAACTTCATGATAGCGAACCCAGGGAAGCTTTCTCGAAACGTATCTTTGTAGCTCAACAGGCACAACCTTGTCTTCAAAACCTTGCCAAATGTGAACCGAGCATTCATTTTTGACGTATGGGTTTTGAAAGTCCAGTGGATCAAAGTCCCATTTGCTAAAAGCCACGATAAAGTCGCGTCGAATGGAGTCGTAAACACCTGGTTGTTGCAACTTATTCTGCAAGTGAAAGAAAAATGTACACCACAATCATTTTCTTGATAAATGAATCATAGATGTTGTAAGATATAGTCATTCTGGTGTAGCAATAAGAGTTTCGGCTCTCTTTTACATTCTTTTGACAACGTTGAGCAGATTGATACACTTACATTCTTTCATTCTTCCTTCCTTTTTCCAGAAAACACATAAAACTTGTCTGACAAGTTGTCTTTGAAAACATTTCTTGGGAAACAAATTCAGAAAACACCAAAATGATGTTCCGAATTTTCAAAAACTGCTTCAGCAGGCGCTTTTAAACTTATACTGTAGTTCTCTCTGTATGCGAAAACAAAAACAAAAACAATTCCAAACCTTTTTGGCCTTCCCTTCCGTATATGCAGGTAAAAGGTAAGAGTTTTACCTTTCCGAGCAAATTAAATCCTGGGGTATTCTTCAAAACCTCTAAATCTTTGTTGTTGAAAAATGCTGGATTTCTATCAAAAACTGTGGATGAGGGGAACATTTTTTGCGTAAACCACCAGTACACTAGTCCTGGTGCATAGCGTGCAGCCCAAAGTGCCCATCGGGCTAGATTCTTCCTGTAGTCATCCTTTGTAAGCTCATTTGGAAGAGACCGCCAGTTGTAATTGATCATTGGGACCACCATAGCCGCCCCTGCTAGCCTGCAACAACAGTTTTAAAACCAAAGAGATGATTTAGAAAAAGAATTGAAGCATCAAAAGTTGAGCTAAGGACTATGGGTAGGGTTTTTGCCTTTCGGGGATACGTTTAAGGCAACTCCAAATGGGGTAAGATCCGAGTGAGATTCCAATTACGTAAAACTTGGATCCTAACTGCAACTGATCAGCAAGTTCTTGAATGTCTGATGCTTCAGTTTTTCCAGAGCGCTTTGGATTTGGATCACTTTCTCCATATCCGGCACGATCAAATAGCAGAAGATATACCCCCAACTCATCCATTAGGTCCTGGAAACCAAATAATGCAAGATACCTTTTAGTGACAATGATTTTACTCAACCTTTATTCTCCCTTCTCAAAAAAGATTAAAAGCGGTAACTTGGAGTATCCGTGTCAAATCAGTAGCAGAGCAGTGGATCCATATCCCACACCCGTACCATTTCGTGTCCTATAGACACTGGTAGTTCAGCTGCTTCAGCAAAACTGAAGAGCCTGTGTGAGGTGAAATGATAGCTAAATGAAGGTTTGTCTTAAGCCCTTTCACGTATAAATGTTCCACTGCTTTGATTACAGTCTTGTTTGCGTTTTGTGCAGCGTAAATTTTGCAAATACTTGGCACAAAAAACCTTTTAAGGTAGTGATTGGATCATGGATTCTGTATACAAATTACAGAGAGAAAAAGGAGAAGAAAAAGATATAGAGTCCATCAAAGTGAAAAGGTTAAATAATCCCTCCACAACTACTTGACACAAACCCTCAGGCTGTGTTTGGATCAAGGATTTGTGGAGTGTGTATGGGGCGAAAGAAAAAGATGAAGGAAAAGACTTTATTTTTTTTTTTGTGAAAGAAGAAAAGCTAATAATTTTTTTCTTAGCTTTCCCTTTCACTGGTAAGAGAGCGAAAAAGAAACCCCCCAAGTCAACAACCCAAAGGCCTATGCAATATTAGGGCAGTTTGAAATAGTTACCATAGTCTCATGAAGCTAATGTTCCATTTAATCTACCAAGTACTACACAATCAAGATTTTCATAAGACATAAGCTCTAGAAGAATTCAGGTTCAGATTCATTTTCTATTGATTCCCCCAAAACAACTGTTCGTCACTAGGGTTTTCCTCCCAATTTGAACCGACTTCCCACACCTCCCACATAAGCCCAAATCCAAATTTCTCAAGTTCCAAATCCAACTGAGAATTTCAGATCCAAACAAACAAAAGTACTAAATCAAAATTGAGGAATAGGGTTTTACTCAAAGAAGGAAATGAAATTGAGCAAGAGGGTTTTACTCAGTACTTGGGAAGCCATGAAACTCATTTCCTTGGAGCTTCCAAATCCATGGACAAGAATGACTTTGTAGTTGGATATGTTCTTGGGAACCCCCAGCTCCCTGTAAGCCAAGCATCTGCCATCACTTAGCCTGACCCTTGATGGTGTCCCATCAGATGATGCTAAAGATGAAGAAGATGATGATGATGATGTCTCAGGAGTCTCTGGTGGTGCTGGTGCTAGGGCAGGGGCAGCTTTTTTGGCCGGGTGAGATATCCCAAGACATCCCAAGAAACAAATAGCCACTCTCCTGAAAACCATCTCTACCCAAAAACAAGAAATTGTTGAGTCCATCATATATATGTATCTATGTAAAGAGGAATACAATTTCTTGGGAAAAAACCCAAGTGGGAATTTGAGAATACCAGAAGATTTTTTCCTCCCTCTCTCTCTCTCTCTAAAGAGGCTGCAACTTCAGGGAAGATGAGGGTTTCATTAGATTTTACCCTTTGATTGGAAAGCTGGCTTCTGTGTATGAAAAATAGAAATTTTTTTATAAGCACATGGTGTTTGTTTCTTGCAAACTAAATTTAGGCAAAATGTCAGTCTAAGCGCATGGTGTTTGTTTCTTGCAAACTAAATTTACCTTTATTGGAAAGTTCTTCTTTGTTTAATTGCTCACGCAGAAAGGGTTTTTTGCCATTATATAAAGTTTTTATTTTAAAAACTCTAGATGTCTACGCTAAACTTCACTGATTTCTAAGGATTTGATTTCATCTTAAAGGTTCACTACGGTCCTGTTCAGTTGTCAGGAAAATACAAGAAAAGATGGGAAAACCAACTTTTTCATAACTTTTCTGGTGTTTAGTTGTCAGGAAAATGGTGGAATCCATGTTTTAAAGTTTTCTTGCAAGATTTACTTTTTTGCAAAAGTGATCCTACCAAAAGCACATGATTTTGCGTCACGGGAAAGTGTGGCACCAAAATAATTGACGTACAAGGAAAAAAGAGAATGTCGCCAATTGATTTGCTCACCAAATTGACGTACAAGCAAATTATTTATCTTGTCATTAGTGTTTAGTTTTGGTTTGGTTTGTACTAACTAATTATCATTGGATATTTTTAATCAATAACTAATCAAGCACAATTGTTTAACATTTGTTTATTTAGTTATCATCTCCTTATTTTTAAGTTTTTTTTTTATGGTTGATTATGTCAATTTGAAAGGGGAATTTGCATGACCATTCAGATAATAAAAAATTGAATAGAGAATTGCAAACCGATTTTTCCATTTCATGTTAAGGCTTTGCATTAGATAAAATACACGTTCCGCATTTGCCAATTTTTGAAATATGGTAGCCCATTATTTAACTCTCAGGGTTACTTTTATTTAGAATAAGCCATGGGTATAAAAATAAAGAAGCTTATAGTAAGTGTGTTTTTTACGGCAAATGAACAACCAAACTTAAGTTTTCCGGCAAAATTCTTTTGTTAAATGAACACTCATAGGAAAATAGATTTCTTTTTCCTTTATTTCATTTTTCTTGAGAATAACATTTCTGCACAATATTCCTGGCAAGTGAACGGAGCCTACTAGAGGCCCGATTATAGCTTTGACCCTGTATGAATTACGTTAATTTTTGTATCACTAACTTACGTTAGTATATACTCCAATAATAAGTGTTTTTCGTCGTCGTCAAGAATGAATTTGCTCAAAGAAGCCAATTTTTCACATGATGAAGCGATATTTGGATTTATTATCATTTTTCACTTTCATTCCCTTTGTTTTGTTTTGGTCACAAGTAATTTCAGTACTGTAATTGCCTTTTTTAAAGGCTCTATGAGTCTCCAATTTAATTGGTTATAATTTCGTTGGTTATTTTACACGTCCCTAAAGAATAATGGTATCATTATTTTGGATTATACCCAGATCCGATCGAGAATATCCTTTGGTTCCTTGCTGGACTAGATTTGCTGATGAACAGAGACATGGGGGCTGCTGTGACCTCCATTTGGGTCCTGTCCCGAGCTTGAAAATGTGATCGGAACTGATTAATACGTAGAGCCCCATTTGTACAACACCTCGACAAAAAATCAAGTTGATCGGATATTATTTGTTTAGCAACCAAGCCAAACTATTCTGCTGTGCATTATTCATATTTGGTGTTCATTTATTGAAGGAGAGCGTGATTTGTTTACTAAGTTTTCATCAACTTAAATTTTTTTTCAAACATCTCATTCGCATTGAGTTCCGTAAAATGAACAATTCAGATCATATTTTCGAGCTTGGAACAAGGCCTGAATGGAGAGCGCAACAGCCTCTTTGATGAGCAGTTGGACATATACTATATACGTACTGATCTATATGTGAATTATTTGTACTATCAATTACAGGTCGGCTACTCGGCCATATTAAAAATAAAAAAAAATTACAGGTCGGCTTATGTCCCACTAGCATGTTGTTTGGGCCCATCCATTCCAGACAAGCTCCAGCTCCACAAACATGCGAAAGCCTGAAATTGAAACCTATTCTCTGTTTGGCTTTACAAAATTAAATGCATGTAAAGGTATGAGAGAAACTTGTTCAAGGCTTCGGGAATAAGTTTTTTACAGCAGTAACCAATCGCGACCTTTTAAAAGTGTTCTCGACGGTCCGGATTTTAATGAAATTTTTCCAGGAGATTTGGACCGTGTTCAAAACACTTTGGACGGGCGAGATTCACCTCTATAAACCCATTTTCACGGAAACCTTCGTAAAGAATATATTCTTGTAAAGGTACGTATAATTTTTTTTTGTTAGGGTGGTCGTTCGAAAGTTAAAACTTTGCAAGTTATATATATATTAAAAAGAAATTAGTGTTAATGGTATCTGTTGATTGAATAGATTAATCAAAATCTCTCTCATCACGAATGAAAGAGATCCTTGATTAAAGCAATGTTTTGACGGACCAAATAAACGAACAAATTTTTAAGCTCTACCAACCAATTATTATTCAAGTTAATTTATACGGAGTATATTTTTTCCGAACAACAGTGGTTTTCCCTAATATTATGGTCAAACTTGGGTATTATCTGATGTGGACTTTCGCCCACCCATCACATATACAGTGCGTGGTTGATGGTATATTGAGGATTATGTAAAGAATCCTATCAGACTATTTCTAGTTGTTCAATGAAATACAATAAACGCAGTGTTTATGAGTGAGTGAGTCTCGAGTTGGAATGGATAGTTCAGAATTAACAAGACACGGGTGTTCAATTATATTTGAGTAAGCTAATTTCTACCTTGATAATTGTTGCAACAACACTTTTTTTGCATCGAGACTAACATTTTACCTATAGTGTAGCATGTGGTTTGATGAGCTGTACTAGGGTTGTGATTGAGTGTTCAGTTGATTTTAGATTGAGTGTTTATTTCTTTTTTGGGCTAGGTGTTCCAGACTACTAGAATTGGATGTTCATAGATATTTGGGTTCGGTGTTCAAAGAAAGGCTAATCCAAAAATTTTACATACATTTTAAGAGAAAATAATTTTTTTGGGTGTTTATGTGACCATTTTTCTTAAGTTATACAGCAGCCTCTAGCAATAGATATGTTGCGTGTCGCATAATTGAATTTGTTGGACAAGGGTTGGTACATTGCACGCAAGTTTAGTAGTATTAATTTGTGTGTGCTGATTGTTTGAGCCGTATATTACACACATCAGTATTTGTTTCCATGTGCTTATTGTTCGAGCCGTGCCTTCAGGCACGGGCATACACTAGTACCTACACATAACTAGCATTATGTATAAATATGCTTTTGAATATTCCAAAGGAGTATTCAAGTGAATATATACGATTGCCTCGATCTGTGTAAGTGAAGTGAAATGGAAAATAATGGTCGGTCACGCTGTTTAGGCTCCGCTCCGCTTTCTTTTTAATTTTTTTTTTTTAAAAAAGAAGGTAATTTCAAATTCAAATATAATGAAAATAAAAAATATTTTTTTAAATTTTTTGCACCGTTTAAAAGATCTCAATGAGATCTATCAAACAAGATTCATATTGGTAAAAAAATTATTTGCGTAAACACATAATTTTTGAACTTGAAATTACTTATTTTTCTAAAAGTTCATTTTTGAAGAAAGCGGAACGGCACCTTAGTCAAATGTGAATATTGGTTGTACATTGGCTGGCCAATCAAGTTGCTTCTCATAGCTAGGACAAAGCCATGTGGGGGTTCTTCCTTCCACAAGTATAGAAACAACTGCATGGAAACAGAAATACTAGTAGCACTATATAAACAGTTGTTATAATTATAATTAATTGGGTCTCTGAAGTTGCTCACTTGCTGGGGAAACCTGAATGAATGTTAGGGACTTGATAAAGTAGATCAAAGGAAACCAAGCTAAGCTAAGCTAGCACAGTTGGTTTGCCTTATTTCCTCTTTTTAGTTGAGGGAGGGGTTCAAGTTCCGAGAGGGGTGTGGTTGGAGTTCAGGGCTATGGACAGCTTTTGAACTATCTGTTGACTAACATACTAACACCCCGTTAACTCCCGCTAATATATAAAGTGTGACAAAAAAAAGAAGATAGTAGATCATTATAATGGGCCTAGGAAGGGCTGACAAATGGTCCAAAACTGGACCGGACTAGTTGGAATCTCAAACTGGACGGGACCTCGCCCCCCTTCGAACTCTCATTTTTTGGGTGGGTCCACCTCAAATCCACAACTATGAATCGAACTGAATGTTAGGATTGCTTGCTACCTCCATCAAAATCTACAGTTTTGAAAGTATAGTTCTTCGCAGGAGGAAAAAACACCAAGCTTTGAAGAGGAAAGTAAGATTAGTTTTAGCTTCATTTTATAACTTATTTTAAGTTATTGATGCACCAAAAACTCATCGAGGACAATTTTGACATGCATTCGATAATAAGCGATTCCAACATTTATTTAAACAAAACAAGCACCTTGAACTTCTAAACAAGGCAAATTCGGGTTACTACAAATTCAAGCTTATCAACAGCTTGAACATAGAAATTCAAAGCTTACATACTACTACAAATTAAGTTGCACCTTGCAAAGCATATTCCGCGCATTTTGAACAATCTTGTACTGATAAATACAAGCAAACAAAGGCTGCTCGATTGATCCTAGTATATCCTCTGGACTAGAGAAATCTATGCAATGATTTTTCCTTTTTTTTTAGTGCAGAAGTGCTTTTAAAATGGAGTCGAATATACCAGTGTCATACAAGATCAAATGTCCACCATCCGGAACCTCATGGTACTGAATCCAGGGAAGCCTAGAGGAAACATATCTTTGTAGCTGAGCCGGCACGATCCGATCTTCATAACCTTGCCAGATGTGGACAGAGCTACTGGTTTGCGGAAGTGGATTCGTCAGATGCATTGGATCAAACTCCCATGTTCCAAAGCCCACCATTAGGTCTCTGTGGAGAGATTCGAAAAGCCCCTGCTGTCGAACCTTGTTCTGCAATGACAACAAAAACCAGCATAACCAAGAATCCTTAGGACTTGCATCAACTGGAATGCCAAACAAATTGAACATTTCTCTTGGGAGTATCTCCACTGGTTTGGAAAATGCCTTGGCATTTTGAAAATCTAACAGAAATGAGCAAAAGTGCAGCTGTATTGGTTGAGCGAATCCTTTGCCCGAATTTGCAAAAAGCCAATTCTTGTGCCAAATTTATCTTCAAGTACGGATTTGCCAAACTTGACACATGAGTTTTTAGTCGTTGGTGGTCGTTCAATCAAAGTGGCATTTACAGGAGCGGAGGAATGCCATTTTTTGGCCTTCCGACACTGTAGCTAGGGGAAAATGATTTTGGCTTTAAAGATTAATGACCACTGGATTGCTCTCAATATGTATGTTTTGGCATACAATTCGTAACAAGTGCACAAAGAGGCCTATATGGGAATCAAATCGAGCTTATTGAGTGGCCCAACATTTTGTATGTTAGCTTCAGTTTATGGAGGACTAGAAACGGCCTGACATAAACGTCGAGGCTTGATATTGGGATTTGGGTGCGACCTCTACCTCAAATTAAGCTAAAGCATCAATGCGTCATAGCGGCCAAATTTTCCGTTCCGCTAATGGCCACCAAATGCCTAGTTTGAGTTTCCACTGTAAAAGGTCCTTCTATGCATGCCTGCGAAATGTCCATATGCTGCACCAGATGCTGCTAAAAGCTAAAATCCCATGGCTCTTCCCGTCATTTTTTCCCTTGTTAATAAACTATTGCAATCCCTTTTTTTATAGAAAAGACGGCAATATCCCATGGAAAAGTAGCCAGTTTACCTGATTTGGCGTTGGAATTTCTGACATCTTCTCGATGATAGCTTTGTCATTCATGCTTGAAATTTCAGGGTTGCCCTCAATCAGGGATAAGGAAGGGAACCATTTCTGTGTCAGCCACCAGTAGAGTAGTTGCGGGATGTTGTGTGATACCCGAAGACTCCATTGGTCTCTCAAAAATTGTTTCTTAAAGACCTCCCTCGACAGGTTGGAAGGAAAGGAAGGCCACCAGTAATTGACAACTGGAGCAACTAGAGCGGCACCTGCAAGCCTGCAGTATAAGGTGGAAAAAACACAATGCTGCTTACCAAACCAGAAACAAGATACCAATATTTTGAGCATCTGCGTTACATGAACTCCGAGACAAGCGTTGAGTATGAGTACAGGTCTTAGTGTTGGATTCATCAACCTGTCCCGGACATGATGGCACTGAAGATTCCTAGTGTATCTACGTTCCATTTTCTAAGGTAAATCGTGTTTACAAGGTATCATAGACCATTTCCTACATAGTACAGTTCTAAGTATAAATCTAAACTTGGTTTCAAAATGTTTTTGGTGAATGACCAACTAAAAAAGTCAGATATGTGTCCAATTACTCTTACCCAAGTGTTGATTTCCCGACACACGGGTAATTCATCCGTTCCAAACAATCCATGTAACATAGTTGAGTATTCTCTCATTCTAGTGAGACACATAAATTTTGCAGCATATTGAGGTTGACCGCAATTAAAAGGAATTATCATTTTTGTTGACCTTTTCTCTCTAGCAAAGAATATCAATACAAATCACATAGATGACAAGGGGATAATTAGGAAGCCAACGTTAGAGTAAGTATGATACCTGTGGGGTATGTATTTGAGACAACCCCAAATGGGATAACCTCCCATGGAGTATCCAAGTACATAGAAAGTATCTCCCAGCTGTAACTGGTCAGCAAGTTCTTGTATGTCAAATGCTTCACTCTTAACTGATCGCTTCGGATTTGGATCGCTTTCTCCATACCCTGCTCGATCAAACGAAAGAAAGTATATCCCCAACTCTTCAATTAGTTCCTGGATAAGAAACATAATTACCCAGAAGAAAAAAACAATAGTAAGGGGAATGCCAAAGGAGAAAAACAACAGGAAAAAACCCACTATTAAACTCACAAACTGCGTCCTTAGACGCAACTGATAGAGTCCCATTGAACGTACAAGGACCACAATTAGACAACATCATATTGTTAGGGTCGAGATATGGGATTTCATCCCATTTCCTAAGACAACCACCAAACAACTAAAGCAATTGGAATACAAATCTCATCACAAAAATAAACAACATTTTCTATTCCCTTGAGCTTCAAATAGTAATTTAATTATATGCCTTGCAGATTGTACCTGGGAAGCCACTAAAATCATGTCTTTTGAGTTGTCGAACCCATGAACGAGAATTATCTTATACTTGGAGTTTTCCTTGGGGACTCCCCTCTCTCTATATGCCAGATACCTTCCATCGCTAAGCTTGATTCTTGGTGAAGTAACAGGAGGACCGTTTGGGGATCCACATATCTTTGGAGGGGGAGGCTGTATTTTCTGATAAGCCCGCACGACCAGAACACTCACAGCCAACACAATAATTGCAGTTATAAACATTCCTGATAAAATTCAACACTATTACCATATTAATTAACCAACAATATATGGCAATCTCGGGGAAGGGAAAAAAAGAACAAAAGTGTACCAAACCATAATCCAATTGTGGACTAGTGGTTTTGCCACGTGCGTGCGGTATGTTTGTTTTTGCCAAGCCATTGACAGTGTCACAGTGTAATTGTTTTTGGAGCTGGGTATGTTAGTGAGAAGACGGTACAGACGAACCAAACAGAAAAAAAGGAGGAACTCAAAAACTAAAGAATCGAGGAAACATCATCCCAAGAATGAATTTTTTTAAAGAGCAAAACGTCAATTGTGAACAAAAGTTTACAAATATAGCTGACATTTGTTTCCTTGTAAACGAAATCCTTATTATTATTATTATTATAAGTTGAATCCAAAATACATGAACGTATGTAGAACCGCAAACAAATTACGAATAAAGATATCATTCGAAATAATCATTGGGAAAATCTTTGCTTGAGCAGGTCTTCATGATACATTATTTTTGTTTTTGCAAATTTTATTACAAAGAAATTGCTAACCATGATTTATGTTCAGAGATGTGTTATGCGCATTGGGTTTCCTCTTCCTATTTTGCATGGTCTTTTGAATAATATTCTGCACTTTGTTTAGGAGTAAACCTAACATATCTCTTCCTTTGACGAATGCGGCGGTGACCAATTTCATCTTCTCCAACGCAATCCAAACCTTCTGTTTTGTCGATTTTCTTTTAACAGAAACAGAGGCATTTGGAGATATCCATATTGGCAAAGAACAAGAATGGGATATCAAACACCATGTCATCTACGAAGTACGGGAAAATTTACCTGAAAGGGCATAAATCCTTTGGTGGATATCTTTCTATTAGAACTTTGAAAATATTGCAAAGTTGATAAGAGATATCATATCTTGTTTCCTTTTCTTTTTCCTGAGGGGAAAAGAAACCATAGCGACATTGTTCGGGGACAAACAACACACTACAAATAATGTGGGAGTGCACAATAACCAAATTAGACATAACATGCAGCAACCAGTGATGAAAGCAAGCCCGGTCCTAGGCATAAGCCCACCAGGCGAAATATGTTAAATATTATGTATGTCAAACATTTTCCAAATAAGAGAGTGTAGTGTGGTGGTAATATCTATGCCCTTTAGCCTTGAGGTCGCGTGTTCAATTCATGGAGGCCTCATTTTTTCGACCAAATTTTTTGAAGTTGTGCAAAAAAAATTGTTCAAACTAATGGCGTTGAGAGTCGAACTCGCAATCTAGGACACCTAAAAATGCTCAAAGCAACATGCCACTAAGCCACATGGCAATCTTGCCTCCTATATTTAACAACTAATTTATATAGAAAAATATGAGAGACCCCATTTTCATATTTCGCCTGGGGCCTTCAAAATCTCAGGACCGGGCCTGGATGAAAGTGAGGCTTGAGTGGAGTTCCTTTTTCTTTTATTTTCCTTTTTTTTTATTTTTTTATTTTATCAATGATTGGAGTCCCATGAGTCCATGACCCAGACTTTTTGCTAGCAACACCCTAGTATGTAATGATATCATATAACAAGACAATTGTGATTCTGTCATTATAAGGACAAAGTTATTAATCAACAAGGATAAAGTTATAGAGCATTTGGCTGCTCCTAATCAACCAATTAATTTCTGTAAGTTTACTACCTCTTGAAATGGTCTTCCCAAAACCAACTATAAGCCGAAGGAACTCAAAGGCACCTTTCGTAAAACAATTTGTGTGCGAAAATTACAGTGAAGGCAGTGGATGACTGAGCTGTACTGGTGTCTTTGGAAGGGGGAAAGTATTACCTGTCTCGGGCATATGTTGGGCAGATTGATGGTGGGGAGAAGAGTCAGACCGGTATGCTTTTGGCGGTTGGATCTCTCTGCGTAGAACCACTAATTTGCCGGGGAGTGGAGTACGTGGATGGGCTCGTCTTGTTAACCTTTCTCGTTGGCCGCCAGAGCTCCGCTCAGCGGATGAGGAAAATGGAATGGCGCAGCGATTTCCGGTGAACGGAATGATGCAGCAATTTTGGGAAGCCTGTAAATTTCCGGCGCCGCCTAGTGGCGTGTGTCCTGTGGAAGACGGGGAAGGCCGTTGGCATCTTGCATTATTTCGTCGGAGCCGTTGTGTTGCGGTAGTTGGGAAGGGGCAAAGGATGGGGCAGGCATTTTTAGCAAGTGCTTGGTGCATTTGTGGAAAGCAAAGAAGCCTGTTCTCATCGGACTTCCTCACATAACGCCAAGAACAGATGCAAGCTCTCAAATCTATACTGATTGTTTCTGAGAAAACAAGGTTTTATTTTTTAGTCACGTTTGGATGACCGAAATCTTGAATATGAATTTAGTAATCTCAATTATTTTGTAAATTTATCGAAGTCAACATTTTTCTTTTTTTTATAAATTGTGCCTGCAGGAAATCTGAGATTACCATATGGGCCTATGGGGTGAGGGAGTGATCAGATTACCATTAAATCTGAGAATGTGATTCTTAGTTGGAAGTATGACATTAGATTTCTATTGCCGTCGTTTCCAAACATCGGAATCATGAAAGTATGACATTACATTCTCATTCCTTCCTTAGATTCCCGCCATCCAAACTGAGTGTTATTTCCCCATGTTTGACTTGTGGGTATATTCCAGCTGATTCAACATCAGATATTACTCGTCATTCACCTAATCTTGAGGATTCCCTCCTGATTACGGTCATACAACATGTCAACATGCCATAAGAATAATCAGACGAAGACTATTCGATCCTCACAAGACATTAATTTGTTCTTGAGGAATTCCGGACGGCAGATTCATATAAAGTATAAACCGATAACCAATCAAGTGGTTCAAATTTTTTTTTTCAAGATAAACGTATTGCGAAATCTCATCGATCGTAACCCGATGATAATGTGTGAGGTGTTTAATGTTTACTAAAAAGCTAATGGTTTCGACCATCAAAGGGGTTTTTATTCTTTTTTGAGTGGATTGGAGATCGATGACTTGAAATCTTCAAACAAGTGGTTTTTACTACTTGTGTGTGTTTTCTCTCTGTGTTTGACTTGTAGCTATATTCCACCCAATTAAGGTTGCGTTCTTATGAACTTAACTTAAATCTCAAATTTTTTTCCTTATTTGAATTTTTTTTGCATTTGTTAGTTTCGTTCCAATTTTTTTTGTCACTTTGGTTATTTCTCAAAATATTTGGGTAAAAATAAAATAAAAAAATTATTTTTCCGATTTCTCTCGTCGAGACGAATCAATAACCCAAAAAAGTTTGGCACAAAACTAACAAATGCGAAAAAAATTCAAATAAGGACAACTTTCAGATTTAAGTTAAGTTCATAAGAACGCAACCTAAATATCTGATTTTTTTTTGAAAGTATAAAAAAAAAAAAAAACTGATATTAATCGTCATTCACATAATTCTGAGGATTCCCTCCTGATTACAGCCATACAGCATGAGCAAAGACCATCCAATCCTCAAAACACATTTATTTTATTTACTCTTGAAGGAAACAAACCCGCAACGGCCGATTCATATACTTAAAGCTTCCCCTAGCCTACATAATGCCTAGCACAACCATAATAAGCACCAATAACACTTAGCTTTGAGTAGGGGTGCTAATCGAGTCAAACACGGTATTGCTTAAGCTTGCCTTGACTTCTTATTACATGTGTTCAAGCTTGACTTTAGCTTGAATTTTTTTGAGATTAATTATTCAAGCTCGGCTCGAGCTTGAAATTTTGCGTTCGAGATAAGCTTGGCTTGTGGAATATGTAAATATCAATCTCTAGCTTAATTTTAAGCATGAGCTTAAACTCGTAAAGTTTCGAGCTTTCAAGCTAGATTCATTAAGTTTCAAAATAAAACGGGCTAATTTAAAGACATAAAAAAGAACTAGCATCATTAATCTAGGCCAAAAAAACACATAAACATAAAATTCAGTTAGTAGCTAGCTACATTCATTAAATTAAAAATCCTCAAACTCTTAAATTTCCATATCTCACAGAGGATATTTCTTATTTGGATGCAATGGTATTGTAAAACTGGTGAAAATATACATGTGAAAGGCCGACACAGGTCTCATATTTTGGGACATTTATTAATCTATCTCTATATTTGTATAATATTTATGGAATGATTTTTTTGTTCACAAGTCTATCGAGCCAAACACGCATATGCTCAAGCTTGGCTTGAGTTCATAAACAAACAAAAAGACGTGATTGAGCTTGGCTTATTATTATTTTTTAAACGAGTTTGAACAAGCCAAAAGTCGAGCCAAGCTCAAGCTGTTTAGTTCGTTTAGCACCCTAGCTTTGAGGCATTTCGTCAAACAATTTACGTGCAGCGCTGCTAACTTACGTTTTCTTTGATTGCAAATTAATCTTGGGCTTTCTTGAAGTACCTGAACAGAACCTTGAAATTACTCTTTGAAAGGTTCTACAACTATGGTCCATTTTCCTCTTCTGGACCAGGCCGTTCCTTTCGGCCCTTGAAAGAGCCTAACATGTCGAATTGAGGTTGTGTAGTCTTTCGAAAAAGTTGGGCCTTCAAAAAATAGTGGCCTGAAGCAAGTTGGAGTGGCAGCTTAATTTGCTCTTTTCTCCTCCCAAAAAATTTAGAAGACACAATCGTTACCCTATTCAAGTTATAGCTTTTCAAGAACAATAAATTTACAATCACCCACAAACACTTACACACACATTCACAATAGGGGTGGGCATTTTCCGTATTTTTCGAATCTTCATTTTCTACAGGATAGACCATGAGACTTCCAAGAAATGGTTATTTGTAAAAGGTGAATTTTTTATTTGTAACCAATATCTCGATTGCTTTGAAAAATACACAATTCTTATTCGAGATGAACATCCGAATCAAAATCTAGATGCCCCTATTGTGAGGGTGTGTGTAAGTGTTTGTGTTTGTATGTGATTGTAGTATTATTGTTCCAAGAATGCCCTACAATCATTCCTTCTTTTGTCCTTTTTTTTTAGTATCTTAATTAATTAGAGAATGGCAAAGGTGGAACATAAATGGTTTTTGGTCCCTTTGACTTTTTCAAAATGGACAATAAATTTGGGACAGCAAAAAGCGTTAAAATTGTCATCCATTTTGAGACAGAGGGAATCTGTTGGAATGTGTACCTCGGGCTAGATCTAGCTAGAGAGACAAGGGGTCACGTGTCTGCGGGTTCTATCCTCTTATACTAGGGGCCCTCATGCATCCGTAGGAATAATTATTACGTGCTCACAACGATATCATGTGATGCTCTAAGAGCCTCCACTAATAATCACTCGTATTAAAGTGGTGCCCTTGATAGTTGAAAATTCTCAAACCACCCGATCTCGCATACATGTCTCCAACTTTCTTTTGGCTTCGAACAATAAATTTTCTACTTTGGTTAGATGGTTTATATGTTTGGGCTTTTTGATCGCTCAATTGTTATGATAAATCTAGGATATGTTGTTCTTAAATACGACGGCTTTCAATTCTAACTTTAATCTTTAGGTCTTCCGTTATACAAACATAGGTTTCTTCAATTGTTGTGTAGCTTTATCTTATGTTAAAATTAAAGAATGGTGATAATGTCAAAACTTGTTTTGAACCTTTGTCACAATGCATGGAGGGAAAGTGTTTTTTTTTTTTTTGATCCGCCATGGAGGGAAAGTGTTGATATAGTACTAATTCTCTCTCTCTCGTTCAGTTCATTCAACTGTTCTCCTTTAGTTTTGCTACTTTTTGGAACGTGTTAATTATGTTTACCTTTGATGGGGGTAAAAGTAGGCATATATAGCCGCATAGGGTCACCTCACCAGTCCCGACTACTCACCAGAAATAACACTATTCTTGGTTTCCTCTTCAGATACGTCTGTCTAATGTCTATAGGCCCGGGAATATTTGTGTCCACTGCATATCTCCACTTATTGATTGCTACCCGTGCAATTGAAGGACATTTAATTTTGTCCCGGAATTCTGACCATTTGAACTTATATCCTAAGGACGCACCGGACCCCCCTGGTTTCTCTTCTCGGCGGCCGGACTCCCCTTTAGGAGAGAGAGAGAGAGAGAGAAAGAAAGAGAGAGATAACTTATCTATAAACGTATATGTGGAAGAGGAGTAGTGCTTGGGCTTGGATTTTGAAAAATATGGGAAGAGCATCTCCAGTACGGTTGGCCAAACCAGTGATTGTCGTTTTGCAGCTTGAATATTACCTAATTACTCTTCTTCAATGGTCGGTCATTTTCTCTACCAAAAGATGGCCTTGCCATCCTTTGCCCGAGTTTGGATTTAGGACATGACTGAAGTTTATTTGTGCCCCACATCGGGATTTGTGTGTTGCTTGCTTTCTAGTTCAAATATCTATGCAATGATTTGAGCGATCCAATGGTCGTGATTGATTAATGTTAAAAAATAAAAATAGCCTCTGAGTATTTTTAGGCTTCCAAATGTAGCAATTTGACTCTCTAAAATTATCTCTTACAAATCTAGTGCAAATCAATTTCCTTTTTACTTGAAATGACCTCTCGCCACTCACTTAAGAGTGGCATTGGTGGTGGTGCTAGCTCCTTTATTCCCCCATTAATCTTTCTTGAAATTGCACTTTATAGTAAGTTCCTACGGAATAGGTTAAAATTAGAAAGGTTCTCACAGCACTCACTAATATCAGGAATTAAGTCGTTTTTTCTTTTAACAGCAAAAAAAAAAAAAATTACTAATTTTATTAATCTTTGAAATTGTTACAGAGATTAAAAGGACCACGAAGAAAAGACATCATAACAAGATGAATGCATCCCAACTAATTTGGCACCCAAACCCTTGACGATCATTTGCAAGTATGCCAAACATGGACCGAAAGGAAGCAGTTAACAAGACGTCAACCAAACAGAAGTTCAGAAACACAGAAGCAGTAACGGAAAATTAATTCATGAAAAAAAGCAGAGGAAAGACAGAAATTGATTCTCTTGAGCTAGCTAGCGTTCCATTGAGCTCTCTGTACCCCTTGATTTTGTCTTCTCAATCAGAATAAACGGCCATCAGCTGCCCTCGGAATCGTCGGAGCAAGACCCATGGTCGAAACAAATTGGAATTAATCCATCGTGACAAACCATAGAAATCATCGATCGGACAAAGCAAATCATGCATGGTGGAAGCAAATTGGAAGCTATATATCATTATTGAAGCCAAGATTAGTTTTCACAAGAGGCTCAAATTCTTGGAGCTGGAGGGCAGGCTATCGAGACACACCAAAACGGGTTCATTCCGAATCCAAAATGTTTAATGAATGAGCACGGTTCACCCTGTAGAGACAATCTGCGACAATATTTCATACCTGGTGATCGATAATACCCGGCCGCATGGTTGATTTATTTTTGTTATTACAATTACTTTCAGATGGGCCGAATTGAAATTAATATAATGCAGACTAAAAATATAAGTATTTGATTATCTTCCAATTTTGACCATAATTTTTACTTACTGATCGAATAAGGACAAAAAAAATAAAAATTGGCAAAGCATCTACAATAGTTTGAGCTAAAATTAAAAAAAAATAAAATCCAATGGATTGGTGAAGTGATCTTGGCTTAGACTTAGAGGTTTGCTCTCTCATAAGATTTCAGATTCGATTCTCCTTACCAGTAACTTTTGGGGTCACCTCACTACCATGCGCAAGTGTTTGAAACAGCTGTGTGAGGGGCTATAGGAATCAGTCTGAGATGCGGGCAAGCTAGCATGAGACATCCCCAATATAAAAAAAAAAAAATGTGTTTGGTTGACATTTTAGTTTAGTTTAGTTTTGGTAGTGGGTGGAGAGAGAAATAGGGTAATGATTGGAGAGATGGGTAACGATTGGAGAGAGATAGATAGAGAAATAAAATTAATAATTGAAGATATAGGATAATAATTGGAGAAAAATATAAGATAATGATTGAAAAACAAAACAAAAACTAAAATAAAATGGCAACCGAACAAAGCCAAGTATTTGGTTTAAACCTGTCCAATATTAATTGTATTCTTCTAGTAGGGTGATTCTCAGCAGTACTATAAATACCAGGTTTCTATAATTGTATCCCAGTACTCCTCTATAACAAAACTTGTAAGATATCAGAATCTCTCGCCCCCACACACACACTCTCTCTCTCTCTCTCTCAATAGACATAATGGCAAGAAAGTCAGATCCTCTGGTGGTTGGAAGAGTGATAGGAGATGTTGTTGATAATTTCTTTGCAAGTGTGAAAATGAGTGTCACTTACAACTCCAACAAAAAGGTGTGTAATGGGCATGAGCTATTTCCTTCTGCTGTGACCCTTCAACCCAGGGTTGAAGTTCATGGAGGTGATTTGAGGTCCTTCTTTACACTGGTAACTACATATTCCTCTCTCTCTCTCTCTCTCTCTCTCTCTCTCTTTTGTATTTCTAATTGGATCGAAGTTGAGCCCCCATTTATGTGCCACCATGCAGATTATGACAGACCCAGATGTGCCTGGGCCTAGTGATCCATACCTGAAGGAGCACTTGCACTGGTATGCCCTTCTAAATTATGA
>JAOTQK010000001.1:20827563-20838108 GCA_025642025.1 Rhododendron ferrugineum
TCCTCCAAAACTAGTATATGAGCCTGGGCGGCCTCTCCACTCTTTGTCAATTGGTTTGGAGTTGGATGCTTTAACAGGGAGTTTAATTGAAATTTAGAGTAAAGGTTGGGGGGTGTTTTGAAATTTTCCCTGTTTTCAAAGTCGAAGGATCTTTATAATTATAGAGCGCTCAACTCTGAAATAATTGTAATGTAACTTGGTGGCAGTCCTGTTATAACAAACCATCGTTCATTGGTGATATTTGTTTCTTACTCATCCACCTCACACTAGCTTGTTTTTGCATTTCATTTTTAAGACCTATGGACTGTCAATAAACCAGTATACACGACTTTCACAAGTGACTTCTCAAGGTTAATGCCTATTCTTGGAAGAGGAAATCGAGATGGTTATGGACCTAAACAGTTGTAATAGGCATCATGACTTGACTGATGTCTGCTTAATATCTTTTATACTTTGCAATGGCCTGACAAAGGCTGCTAGGTAGAACGCCTCGTGATTAACTGCTTGGACTCATCTTGCATATGTGTGTGATGAGGTGCTTCGTTTGTCACTTATGGCGATAAGGAGATGGGCAAATGGTGTTTTTATTCTTTTGCTGCCGATGCAACATTTTTCGTTTAGTTGTAGTGTAGTTTTGAATGGTGAAATCATGGTTTTGCTATCTGATCTTGCGTTATGTTTTCAATAGGTTTGGGAAGCAACAATACGTCTACTGTATTTGTATCCCATAAGTTACCTGGTCCCTCAATATTGATTTTTGCTCATTTTGTTTAGGCAAGAGGCGACCATGGAGGGCTTTTCTTTTGTATGGTCCACCTGGAACAGGGAAGTCATACCTAGCCAAGGCTGTCGCAACTGAAGCAGACTCTACCTTTTTCAGGTAAATTATCCGTCTATAAAGATTCAACTACTTTGCTTGCCTTCAATCAGGACTGGCCACTTTTTCTTTTCTTTTGATTTCCCTCTTTTGTTGCTTGTGGCATGTTGCTTACTTATCAACAGAAAACTATGAAAAGAAAAGGGAGGAAAAAGACCGTTGTGGACTTGTGGTACCTTTATCTAGTCTTTGCAGATGTTAGTGTGTATCCATTGATTTGGATATTTGATGACGCAAAAAAAGCTTGATGTCATGAAGGAAAACATGCCTCTTAGAATGATGTTTTGGAAAGCATGCTTTATTGCTTCTCTTTGGGATTTATATGTGTTTGAAGGTATTTCTTAGGGATGAGTCTGTACTCCTTAGTGGTTGGAATCAAGTACTTTGGCATACGAACTCATCTCTAGCTAATACATACCCTTTCACTTGATGGCCATTATTGGTAATCTAGGAGGCTTTCTAAGGGTGTTGTGAATGCTTCGCGTAAAGATGGAGCTTTTGCGTGTCTTGAGGGGCGTCATAATATTGCGAATTCACAATTCCATTATTTTTGGGAAGGAGTAAGGTTTTAAATATCTACAGTTATGTAACAGTTTTTGAGCCTTCCGATACTATTACACCCTAATATGATGGTGAGATGGAAAATCGTATTTGTATTGGCAGGTTCCCGTTATGTATCGGTCCGCTTCCGATTTACAGATGGACCAATTCTCGGCCGCTACTGCCGACTCGAGCGTTACGGGTGATTTAGGCACTTTAACTTTTCTTTTGTTAAAAGTATTTTTTTAAGAAATTCACAACCACGGCAACCAATTTCAGTTATAAGTCTTTCGATACTCCCGATATCATTACTCCGCAACCTGGTACACATCTCAGGATCGTTATTTAAAACCTCGGGGAGGAGGGATTCTTTTGTGATTGTTACCTGCCTTAATTTTAGGAGCTAAGCTAGGCTTTAGTTTTTGAAAAGTGTTTATGAATTATGAGCACCTCAAGCATGTCTAGGGCGAGGTTAAGACACTTCTATTTGAGGCATTTACTTTTAGGTAGGAAAGTGCTTGGTTCTCATTTCCATATGGAATTCTGATGGTTTTCCCAATCAAGCAATTAGGTGGTTGACTTTATGGTCAAGTAGGTCTTTTAGCCTTCAGCAATGAGTCTTTGGAAGGAAAATTGTAAATCTTGATTTTACGGGTTTAGTGTTTATCACTTAATGCAACACAGACAATTCTAAGAACTAAGAAGTTGGTGATACGTGTTGAGCGAACCTCCGATGGTGTCCTATTATTGTGGATTTCTAGGCCTGTACTTTCTGATGTCTTCCTACTTCGATTTGGGGGCATGGTTCCATGGCATAAGTTTCTTGAGTTTTTCGATGTTTGGAGGTATAGGGCGACAATATTTTGGTGGTAAAACTTCTTGAGAGCAGCCACTTTGTGCATATATGGCCAAAGTTAGGTCTGTCTCCGGTCCTCCCCTGCCTGTACCCCTATCTTACATGGGTACTGTTATTGTTATTATTATTCTGGACCTGGACATGCTTCGGATTCTATGGGTGCCACACGTTTCAGTGGCTTATGAATGATTTTCAAACGGATTTTTAAGCTTACACAATGAAACCTCGTAGTTATTTTCAAACCCCTGCAATTCTTCTTCTGGGAGATGTGTGTCTACATGTTAATGGAATTCCTATGCATAAAACTCACATTTTGGCATGTTAAGTCATCAATTGTCCCAAAAGCTGAGGTTGGGAAATGCACTCAACAATATATATCAATCCACCCAATCCCACATTCTCTCGCATCTGCATTCCCGCTTGCGTGCTGAGATGAAAACATGGGAACATAGAGGGAACCATAGCGCAAAGGGGATAAGTAGGGTATAACTAGGGGAAAATATAAACAGAGACTTGCCAGTTGCCCCCAAAACCTCCCGTAAACCAAAGCTTTGATGCCATTTTAAGTCACCAAAGAATTTTTCTTTGGCTCCATTGCTTCCTTTAATTGATTCATTATTTGTGTTCGTTTATAAACACCACTCTATGCTAAAACTTAAATACCATTTGAGACGTGAAATTTATCCATGTTGATTGACATACGAATTACTATGAATACAACACCGAAATAGGCTCCTCCATTGACTAATGACACCCATACTTGAGTCTGTAACATAGCTGTTTCCACATGAAGAAGACCAACCACTTCCTGGGGTGCACTCCACCTTGGACAATACATAGTACTGATGTCCGCAGCTCACTTGGCACATGCACAATTTCCCAAACACCTGTCTTTTTTGACGTGCACAATGTACCCACATGCACAAAAAAATGACCACTATGGGGGTAGCCCTTGACTAAAGGTGGACGCACTTAGGGGCACGTGGCTAACATGCCCCCACTCAAAATATTGAAAAGTGTATACATCTTCAGTTACTATGTAAGTGTCCCCTACGAAATTAGGGCATGCTACCTTTGCTCATAATTAAAAAAGACAAGAAGGTACCATTTGGTTTTTGTTTTAGCTTTCACTTTATAATGTTAGTTGACTTACGATTATTGGGTTATAATTTGCGCGTCTAGTTGAGACTTTTAATTCTTAGAAATACTCCCTCCTTCCCGTTTTGTTTGTCTCTTTTGTGTCTATTGCGTATATCTTAATGTTTTCCATGATTTCGACAACTTTGTATTATAGAACAAATTGAAATGTGCCATATTGCATATTGTTGAAGATTCACATTTGAAAGATATACGCAATAGTTACAAAAGAGAAAAGGAATAATGGACAAATAAAATGGGACGGAGGGAGTATTTATTTTTAATGTCATGGACCGCCACTAGATGTGGCTCCATATTGCACTTAATGGGAAGTGTTAAAATTAACGATCAAAGCCTTCAAGGCTTACACAAAGATTCGATGTGGAAACTCCCAAAACAAATTTTTTTCTTTTCAACCAGTCTTCCTCCACCCCAAAACTTGTCTGCCTGTACAATATCTCCATAAGCCTCATCAACTCTGCAAACCCCAATCTTAAACTTTTCTTCGTAGAGAAGGGGAAGAAAAGAAAAGAAAAAATCTCCTTGCCTACACATACTTTATTTGTTTTCTGTAGAAGTGTTGAACAAATTCTACTTTCCTACAAATGCTTCTGTGGTGCTCTTCTTTACCTGTTCATAGGCAAGACGTCAACGCAAGTATTCTACTTTGGTGCAATATATCTAGGACACACACAATCTAATCTTGATAGAGGTATTTCATCTGTTTGGCTGTCATAAAATGCACGCACACACTTGTTTCGTCGGTGCTTATTTGTTTTCTACTATTAATGTTCATGAACTTAGGCCAACAAGTTGGCAAGTGCCAACTGCTGTTTTTTTTGCAGTATTTCTTCATCAGACCTTGTTTCTAAGTGGATGGGTGAAAGTGAAAAGCTAGTCTCAAACCTTTTCCAAATGGCTCGTGATAGTGCACCTTCTATAATCTTTGTTGATGAAATAGATTCCTTATGTGGCCAGCGTGGAGAAGGCAATGAGAGTGAAGCTTCCAGACGTATTAAGACAGAACTTCTTGTGCAGATGCAGGTATGTGTTTTACAGAGTTATATTGTAAACTCCACGTTTGAGCAACATAGGAGGTTATTCACCCACGCAACGTGGATACCAATTCTCCATTACTCTCTCTCTCTCTCTCTCACCAGGATCCAGCTCTTGTCCTCCCCACTTCAATTGACTCTATGCCATCTAATTCCTACTATCTTCCCAGACCATTCTCTCACTATATTTGTCAGTCAACATTTATCAGGGAACATGTCAATGCCCTTGACGACTTCATTTTCTTTCAGTCTATATCTCTGCTGATTCTTTTTGTGCGAACAGACACATGATTGTCTTTCTTAGAAACTAAAGGAAAACAACGGTATACCATGCTACCATTGGAGGCTTAATCCATCTTCTTCCAACTGTTTTTACATCCATTCGAGAGTTTATCGCCCTCATGTACCTAGGTAACTCAGTGTAAAGGTACCTTAACTTCTTAGATGACCTGGATTACGATAAGGGTGACTATGATTTTACCCTCATTCTTCATCCAAGGGGAAGCTTCCAAGTGTAACTTTTTCATATCTTCACTTGAGAAGAGGTGAACAGTCTTGAAGTTTGCTACTACCTCTGTTCTAAAATGTTTGTCCCGTCCGCAAAACGAGAATTTAAAAATATTACATTTTTTCAAGAAAAAAATTGAACTTTTTTCATAAATTAAAAGAACTCGTTGGTCTCTAGTAAATTGTTGAAAAAGTTTGAATTTTTCTTTAGAAATTCATCTTATTTTTAAGTTATTGTTTTGTAGACTGGACAAACATTTCGGAACGGAGGGAGTATATTGTAAAAGAACACTTGTTCTTTGGTGGATAATGTATGCATGGCTTGGTTAATAGTGAAGTAACACCTTTGTCTTCTTTGCATTGGTTTAGAGGGGATACAAGTAGAAAGTCATTGTTTCGAATTCATAGTAATTTATTTTTGTACGGCGATTTTTGCGGTTTAAGTTTGGCATTAAACAACCCAAACCTATTGGCAGAAACCATTATCGTTCATCACTTTCTGTCTCTTCTTCTTTCTTTTTGCTTTTGTTTGCCCCACTTTTCCTTCTTCCTTTCCGTTTTGTTTGCCCCCCCTCCCCTTTCCTTCTTTCTTTTCGGATTGTTTGTCCTCTTTTTCCCCAGGGCTGCACGTTGTCCTTACCAAAATAACATCTCCAGGGTGTAGGACACAATGATGACAAAGTTCTGGTTCTTGCAGCAACAAATACTCCCTATGCTTTGGATCAGGTAAGGGGATTTCAGAGTTCTGTGATTTTACCTGTCCCAGTCAAGATTTTTATTATGTTGTGGCTAATAGATGGTTACTCCAGGCCATCCGGCGTCGGTTTGACAAGCGCATTTATATCCCCCTTCCTGACGTGAAGGCACGACAACACATGTTCAAAGTAACAAACTTGTTTCTCATCAAAATTCAACAAAGTTTTGACTTAGCGTTCATTTTTCTGTATTCTGGGATTTGTATAGCATCCTATTTGGTAGTGACTTTCTCGTTCTGCAGGTGCATTTAGGAGATACCCCTCACAACTTGACGGAAAGTGACTTCGAACACTTGGCTCGTAAAACAGAAGGTTTTTCTGGTTCAGATATCTCCGTCTGTGTGAGTGCAGGGTGTAATGAGTTGCTTTACTATTTTCTAAATTTCTTGAGTCTCTCTCTTTCTCTCTCTCTCTCTAATCTTTTAGTTACTTTTTCCTTTGTTGCTTTATTAGGTTAAGGATGTCCTCTTTGAACCTGTACGGAAAACCCAAGATGCAATGTTTTTCGTAAATACCCCTAGTGATACATGGATTCCATGTGGACCGAAACAACCAGGTGCTGTCCAGACCACCATGCAGGATCTTGCTGCAGAAGGACTTGCTTCAAAGGTACAGCTAGCTCTTCTAAAGACAAAATCGGTGTAATTTTTATCTGGTTTTGCTGATAATATGCTATGCTAGTTTTTCATGTTGGATATTTATCGATAATTTGCTTAGTAAGTTCTGTCGTAAGTTAGGTTAATAACTAAAAAACATCTTTTGAGAAGAAAATGATTTCCAGTTAATTTAATGCACCTTTGTTACAGTTTACACTTGAACTTGAGTGGCAGCCCGTTGTTTTGCTCCCTTTGCTCGGTTCATTAGCTAGTGGTTTCAAACCCCACTAGCGTAGTATCGGATCCCCCCAAAGTTAAATGGGAAAATAACCCCAGAAACTGTTTAGAAGAAAAATTAGTTTAAGTTCCTGGGCCCTGCAACTGAATGCTTTTTGGCGCAGATCACTCCACCACCCATTGCTAAAACGGATTTTGACAAGGTCCTTGCAAGGCAGAGGCCGACTGTGAGCAAAGGCGACCTTGGGGTTCACGAGAGATTCACAAAGGAGTTTGGAGAGGAAGGGTGATGGAAAACGGATGCACATTTGACTCATTCAGGCAATTTGTGTAGTTGCTGTCGATTTGTATTTTATTCGTTGCTGCTGAATGTGGAGAGATGTATTAATCTCTAATTAAAGCCTCTTCAATTGAAAAGGTGATACAACTTTAGCTTTTTCTTCTGTATTGAGAGGGAAACCGAGGTTGGATACTTTTTAAACATTCTTGTTTTATTTGATGTAGAACAGGGTGTTAAGAATATTGCCTCACAATGTTGCCAACAAAGATGTGTATGAAATGGTAGTTGCCTTTCTATTTGGAAGATTCAGGCAATGAAAAAGCTCTATCAACCAAAGGTGCCAGTCATGTCTCCAAAAAGTGGTTGGTGCATTTCAAAATATACTTCATGAGTTCTGAACACTGGGTAGTTTGAAAGTATTATTATTTACTATTATCTAGTTGTTGAGCTTTGGAGTTTTAACAATTTCTATTGTTGGCTCCCACGCGATTGCAAGGCTTTTGGAAAAACCTAAAGACACACAGAAATGTGCAAGCACTTGAGCAAAACCGAGTGAGAGTTCAAGCGTTTGTGCGCTCTGTGTCTGCGTTGAGCACAACTGAAGGTTTTCTTGCTATGAGGTTTTGATTAGTAAGGTGCCGATGCGATTGCTAGGATTTTAGCTAGTATTGTTGGAGTCTCTTAGGGAGATTGGATGAGTATTGAATTTTTTGATGCATTTCTATATATTTTCGCTATGCCTATGCATTTGCCAAGAAGAAAAAATGGAAAAAAACCAACTACATACATGGTTGAGTGTGAATTGTCGAAGCAATTGAATAGTGCCCACAAGCGAATCAATTGAATAGTGCCCACAAACTCAAATCTTCTACAGAGAAAACCACAAAAACAGAACATAGAGACAGATTTTTTTTTCTTATTTTATGTTGCGACAGAATAAACAAAACTAAATCTAGCCTTTAATTGCCAATCAATTTGGGTCAGTTACATGCTTTATAGAGCTTTGTCTAGCTCATTGTGTTCCGTGATATTAGAAAAACTCTGATTATTTTAGTGATCTGAATCTATTTTATACTTTATAGAGCTTTGTCTAGCATCTCGCGATCTGAATCTATTTTATCTTTGTATCGGTGCTGGTAATCCTACCATTCCACGACAATTATTCATCATTGCTTTCAAGTTACGGGATGCTTATTATTGCTTTCAAGTTATCAAATTTTTGTGGGACTGGAAGTTTCTATTTCAGATTGGCACGAAGTGCAATCAAATTGCCAATCTAATCAAATGAGAGCATAAAACAATCGCTCGTTTGTCGACGAGATATATGCTACTCCCTCCGTCTATTTTTAAGTGTTCCGCTTCTTAATTCCAACTTATTAAGAAAATATCATCATTACACCTTTCACATCAACTTTTACCTCCACTTTCCCTACTTACCTTCTATGGAGGCATCATCATTACACTTTTACTCACTAATTTTTCAAAATGGAATTTATTTTTAGGGGCAAAATGAAAAATGTACCAACTTTTACTCACTAATTTTACCAAATGAACACTTATTAAGGGACAGTCCAAAATGGAATAGTGGACTTTAAAAAGGCCAGGGGACGGAGGGAGTATTACTCAAGATAGTATATCGGAAATACTTATATCTGGAATTTGCCATCCGAATATAACATCGGTACCTCCCCCTGTCCATATTATATCCGCCTTCATCTCTAGTTTTTTAATTACAAAAATGCCACATTTCTTTTTACTCCCTCCGTCCCTTTTTAAGTGTCCTGCTTCGTAATTCCAACTTATTAAAAAGACATCATCATTATACCTTTCACATCAACTTTTTTCTCCACTTTCCTTACTTACCCATCATCATTACACTTTTACTCACTAACTTTTCAAAATGGAATCTACTTTTAGGGGCAAAATGGAAAATTCACCAATTTTTATCTACTAACTTTACAAAATGGACATTTATTAAGGGACAGCCCAAAATAGAATACCGGACTCTAAAAAAGGGACGGAGGGAGTAATTCTTATCAACATACTCATATCTACCCAAAACAAACCAATCATATACATATTACCTCTTCTATAATTACTCAAACAAACCACCTACAATATAGTCCACCTATATCCATCCAAGACTAATTTGGTCGGCAAACAGTAACATCCACAGACGTCCGATCACATTTTAATGTTATGTTTGGGGTCTTCGGATCATTTTGCTTATAAGACTCAAAAAATATTCGCCTAATAAGTTTATCCCCTCTCTCTCCTCACTTCTTAGGCAGTGTATCCCTATATTTTAAATGTTGCCTTGATTGAATAGGAAAACTTCTTGAAATTGTTACAAATTACATTTATTGGTCGGAGCAGTCGAGTAGAGCAGTTAACTTATTTAAATTGAGACTATATTAAGTTCTAATGTGCGTTTAGGCGAGGGCATCCGCTAGTATCGTACAAAGGTCACGTTTGATTTTCGAATCAATTCAAAATAGGAGTAAACGAATCAAATGCGTGCTACAAAGGACAACTGGTTTTCTTATTACTTTTCCGAAAGTTTACGTCCCGCTGCATGCTTTGAGCGCTAAAATAGTACTCCCTCCGTCCCAAATTCTTGGTCCTTTACGATTTTATGTGTAATTTTTAAAGGCATATATCTCTCAATGCATATTGTTTGAAATATGCAATATGGATCTTGTTTGATAGATTTCAATTATTTCTATAAAACAATGTTTTCTTTTTTCTTTTTGGTCAATCGGAAGCTCAAAACAATGTTTTCAAAAACATAAAAAAACAATATACATTCAGATATATAAGCCTTTGAAAATTACACGTAAAATCATAAATGACCAAGAATTTGGAATGGAGGAAGTACTTAGTAAGAAACTATTGGAAAATGTTTTGGGCACATTATAACATGCTAAGAACATTATGTTGCCTCTACATTTCGTAATCTTATTACCACCGCACCAAAAATAACCAGGTCAATGCTAGAGTTATTTTCTTAATCATAAAAGTTTGAAATTAAGCATCAATCTTCCAAAGAAAAACACGAAATAAATTCTTATTTTACAAAAAAAAAATTATTAAATTAAATTATTCACGTCGATCGGCACGACAACATCAAGTTGAAGGCATATATATGGTTGAAGTTTTTGTGCTAGTCTCACCATAAATTCATGCCAATATTCCTCTCAATTAACTTATCTTTTTACCCAGCTAATTGGACCTCTTAGTTGAATTATGTCCGTAATTTGTTCTCACATGGTATTATATATATACTAGCGAATGCCCGTGCCTGAAGGCACGGCTCGAACATTCTGCACATGCTAATTAAAACTGAACAACAAATTTAACCAACTAAGTCGCATAGAACAAACTCGAACGCATAAATCTTGATCAAATCAAAAAATACCGATGTACCAGTAGTTGAGCATCCATCTCAACTCTTTCAACCACTGGAATCATATTAATATCATTAAAACAGGGCACACTAAACTTGATTGGTTCATATCATTATTATACAAAATACATACCAATTTTGTCTTTATCTACTTCGTGAGCACTCTCATGCAGGCAAATTATTCCTTCATCTATACATATAAACAAAAGAAAGTCTGTATTGTTAGTATACTAAAAAACGTAGTTTAGACTACGGTCAAGTTTTGCAAATTTAGTATCTGTAATTAGAAGTCTTACCAA
>JAOTQK010000001.1:20994953-21013009 GCA_025642025.1 Rhododendron ferrugineum
TAAAATTTTGCAATTATTAGGCCATAACCACAAAGTCAAGAATTACAACCGATGAAAATCGCAAAGTCAAGAATGACGCGGGACGTTTGGAAAGACAAAAATACTCAATTTCTTAACGTAAATTTTAATTCGTGTGAATAGTGCATCAAAATAGTGCGAAATGACACAAACAGCCTCGTAATGACCCAGCATATTTCATGAATATGCTAAATCGAAGGACCTAATTGGAAAAATCAAACAAAAATGTTGAAACCCATGAAATGGGGGTGTGGATTACAGGGAATGGAGAGAGAGAGAGAGAGAGAGAGAGAGAGAGAGAGAGAGAGAGAGAGCTGGGCGTTGAGGGCCTGCGACCATAGGTTTTTCAATGTAAAATTGCGGCCACAAAACAATGGTTTGCCGTCCTGTTCTCCTAACCTACCGTCTTCGACATGCGAGGTTTATTCAAGTCTGAAAAATCTATGGAGTTTCTAAATACAACTGCAAATTTACCGCATATGCTAAATAAAACTCTCAAATCTTATAGGAATTTACTACATACAACAAAAAAACTCCTCTAACTTTCTATTTTGCTCTCTCTTCTCTCTCCATTCAACACCCACCAGCACAATAGCACCACACCACCCCAAAAACGCAAATAAAATTTGAATTAACCCCCCGACCCACCTTTAGTCCAATCAAAACCAAAAATGCAAACTCATTTCTGATTTTCAAAGCTATATTCGATTTTGGCGGGCTTCAATCAGGAAATTTTCAAAGCAAGATCAGTGGATTGGGTTGTGCGCTGCGATGGAGATGGTTGTGATGAGTCTTTTCTTGTGCAAATTGAAAGAGGAAATTTGGGTCTACGAAAACTCTGGTAGTGGCAAACAAAGATCGACGAGGTCGACGATTTTTTTTTGAACCTCCCATCAAATAACCAGCCCCGAAAATATATACCAAAATCGGAAGTTAACTTCCGAAATTATTTAAAGAATTCGGAAGTTAGAGTTCATCGCGCATGCCAATCGCACATGTACGAAATGCATTTTAGCACAATCCATAATTGCATTTTGTGCATACGTGATTGATATCACTCATTTTGGTAATGTGAAATAAACTCTAACTTCCGAATTAGTGAGCGTTTTTTGAAAATTAATATCCGAAATTTTTTAGGCAACGAGAATAGAATCTGAACCCGCCCCTGAAATCGAACAGGTACTCTCTCTCTCTCTCTTTCTCGGATCCTGCTGTCCGACTCCTATACGACGTCGTTTTGGATGTTCAAACGACAAGATAGAACCTTTTTCTTCATTTGGTTCTATGGTTCTGGAGAGTCCTAGAACTAAAAATTAATTATGATCATTTACGATAAAATGATTAGAAAAATAAGATTTTCGAACGAGTTCAAAATTCAAATGGATTGAAAATTGGAACACTTATTTTTTTAACAAAAAAGCTATTGGTACCGACGGGTACCATACCGAAAATGGACCGACGGCCGCGCTGGGCCAATTCCGGCCACCGGACGGCAGATCCGAGCCGTCCAAAAATTCTATAAAAAAAAAACGAGGGGACCTACGTGAGAATCAATGGCATCTGATGTGTTTAGATGTTCGATCCAAACACCCCATTTTTCGTATATAACCCCATTTTTTCGTATATATATATATATATATACGAAAAATGGGTTATTTGGATCGAACATCTATACACATTGGATACCGTTGATTCTAGCGTGAGCCCCCTCGTTTTTTTTTTTTATAGAATTTTTGGACGACTCGGATCGGCCGTCCGGTGGCCGGAGTTGGCCCGACGCGGCCGTCAGTCCATTTTCGGTAAAGTACCCGTCGGTACCAATAGCAGGACTCTTTTTATAACCATATTTTTTAATATATAAATAATCTAAGAAAATTAATTGTTTCAATTTTCAATCCGTTTGAATCAATGCGAAAATCTTATTTTTTTGTTAATTTATCCTAAAAGGTTATAATTAATTTTTACCTCTAAGGCTTTCGTTGGAAAACCAAAATGAAAAGAAAGGTTCTATCTTGTTGTTTCAACACCAAAACGATGTTGTACTATAATTAGAAGCAGTCGACGGCGGGTTTATTTATTGAGAGATGCTACAATCACACCCAAAATCACACACCCAAAGACACACCCTCTCACAAAACACAAGGGTCCCACACACACTGTAGGGACCCTTGTGTTTTGTGAGAGGTTGTTATTTAGGTGTGGTTGTAGAATATTTGTTATTTGATCGACAACCAGCACTGGCGACACCATAGCTAAGCTAGTGGGGTCGACCGACCCCATGGCGAAGAATTAATATGCTACTACTGGCCTCGTTTGATAAGGGTATTAGCCTTTAGGATTGGATTATCAATTTCAAGGGACTATCAATACCTTGTTTGGTAACCAAAAATAGGTCTATCAAGGTGGGCTTTAGGGGTATACACAATACCCTCTCACACTTGGTATTGATAATCCAATCCCAACACAAGCCATGCAAAATTACTTTCCTATCCTTGTTTATTGAATAAATCAGTTTGCATAAGGGCAAAAATGGAAATGTATACCATCAATCCAATCCTATCCCATGTGAAACAAACATAATATTAATAATCTCATCATTTAATCTTATCTCAAACAAACATACTCATTACCAATCCCTTCTCACTATCAATCCCTTCTCATTACCAAACCCAATCCTAATTCTATCTCCTTACGAATCTCAACAATCTATCACTAATATCAAACGAGACTAGTATACTATAGAAATCGGTTGGTTAGTATATGAGCCCATTAACAATTGATATGACCCCACCCTAGCGATTAATTCAGGATATACGTGCATCTCGACTAATTTATGGGAACCCAATTCCATCGTCCAATTAAAATCCCATCGTCCACTAAGAGGGTCCAATTGAAGCCAAAACAATACCCATATGGTCAAATCCATAAGAGTTGATAGTGCCTGTGAAATTTCGAACATGAGGCATAATGTTTCAAACCTGAGCTCGATTAAAACTAGCACAATGCCTGAAGGGTATCTGTTGATATTACTTGAGAGGTTTTGAACGTGAGGTCTCTGGAGGAATCAACACACAATTTTTTTCCCCAGAAAATAAGCAAGAAAATTTTATGGCCTTGAAATTGTTTGAGAGATAATTAATTTAGAGTGTGATTTTTTGAAAAACTTTAAAAATTGAATTGGCCAATAATTAACAATATTAGACATTGGTTGGATGTGATTCAAACTTGAAATTTTTTTTGACCCAATGAATTAATATTCTTGGAGTCGCCACTGGCAACCAGGGTGGGGTTCTTTCTTGGGAATTGGGGAAGAAGAGAAGCTTGCTGGGAATTGGGGTTCTCTCTCGTCGATCTCTATTTGCTGTTGAAAATTCTCACGGCGATGGAGGGGCTCCGGCGAGGGACGGTGGGTGGAGGAAAAAGATGAAGAAATTTTTATACATTAGGCATTTTTGTCTTTCTACATTGGTAACTTTTGTCCGAATATTTTTTACTTAAAAACGAGTTGTATGCGATAAATTTGCAGTTGTCTATCAACATCCCGCTCCCGCTGTGTGTGTGTGTGAGAGAGAGAGAGAGAGAGGGAGAGAGAGATGGAAGACGGCAGGGAAACGCAGGTAGTGACGAACCCTAGCAGTGGAAGAAGAGAAAAGCCGAAAGTGGTGGTAGTATTGGGGGCGACTGGTTCAGGAAAATCTAAACTGGCCATTGACCTCGCCTCTCACTTCCCCGTAGAGATCATCAACGCCGACTCCATGCAGGTCAGTCTATTCATTCACTTTTATATATATATATATGTGTGTGTATATATATATATATATATATATATATATATATATTATACGGCCGCTATCGATTTTGATGCGAAATCGTAATCCACCTCTTTGTTCTTGTTCGCTGGTCTAGGTTTACCGAGGATTGGATGTTCTCACCAATAAAGTTCCCCTTCAAGATCAGAAAGGTTCTCTCTCTCTCTCTCTCTCTAGATATATGCATATGTGTGTCTGATACGGTGTGTGTTCTTGTAATTGGTAGGAGTACCTCATCATCTTCTGGGCACAATTAGCCCTGACGTGGAGTTCACAGCGAAGGACTTTCGGGATTCTGCTATTCCTGTGAGTTTCTCTCTCTCTCTCTCACACACGCGCGCGCACGCGCACATGAATATTGTAGTGTAGGAGTAGTTTCAGTGAGCTAATTTTACTTGAGTCTCGGCTGATTGCGGTTTCAATGCAATTGGCAAGTTGGTGGAATTGAGGAACTGGTACCGCGTAGTGAGTAATCAAAGTCTCTAAGACAGGAATGATAGTGTAATTTCTCAGTTCAGTTTGATGGAGAAGCGTAACATGTAATCTTCTTGAAATAAGAAAGAACTAGGTTTCTTAGGGTTGATCAATGAATGTTAGTATGTTACTATGTTTTTTGCTTTTTGGATCGGCAATGAACGTTACTATGTTTATGAGACTCCAAAGCTAAGGACCTATTTACATTATTCTCCTGAGCAAGTCTAGTTTAGATTCCTTGTGCAGCTCGGGCAGGCTTCAAGTGCAATATCATTTGTGTCACAAGGACATATACTAATGCAGTATGAAAATGCAATACATTTATGAGATATGATTAGAGCATGCATTGCATTGTTGGTGATCGTGTTCGAACAGCATGGATTGGGTGCCCAGGCTTGTGCTCTAACTTAACTGCCGGATCACATGTTTGTACTGACAAAAAACAAAAAACATCAATGTACTACTAAATCCTATAACTCCTGCCTCTCTTATTGTTTTCGTGTCATAATTGATGCTCTCATGTTAATCTTATGAATGACAATTATCTTTTTGCCACAGATAAATTGTAGTATCATTTTATAGCTTTCTTTCTCTTCTCTTATTATTTTTTCAATATCCTTGCCTCGGAGAAATTTTGACTTGTAACCTTCTGTCAGCTTATAGACGACATTTTGTCCCGCAATCGCATACCTGTCATTGTAGGAGGTACAAATTACTATATCCAGGTATGATGCTGCTATTTTCTTTATCTGTTTTAAGATTTTTGGCAACTGGAAATGCTAGAAATATTTACATGTGACAAACAACTAAATTATCAAAGTTGTAATTATCCGCATTGACTTGATTGAATTTTTTTGCTAATTTCATTTGGGATATAGTTTTTTTTTTTTGTTATTTCCATAACCCACTAGTTTGGAGTGATTTCATTTAGAATAGAGATGTTCACATTTGTCTGCACTCATGTATCTGTATGGTTATTTGTATGGGCCATGGGGGACTATGCTTTCAAAATGGTTTCCTTGTATGGGCCATGGGGGACTATGCTTTCAAAATGGTTTCCCACTCGTAACATTTTTATGGTTTCTGAGAAACATTTGTTGTGTATTGCATACAGATTTCCCATATGGTACAGCTGGGCCTGGTAATAATATGATTGACTGAGTACCCATGGCCCATGGAAACATCCATATGGCATTGGTGACATTCCCTCTATAAAATGTCTCAAATTCCAGGGTATCCTTTACCCACCTATTGATATGTAACCTAATTTACCAGAATTCCTCTACTTCTCCATTATGAATAATTTGGCAGGGCACGTTGTGATGGTACTTTGTGAATGGGTTAATAATTTGCGCAAGTTATGAAAGACCATTTGTGTGTTTTTCTTTGTTTAGTTTTAGGGATAGCTGTTGCATTCTTCAATTAGTTCTTCTACTCTTATTTAGCTGCTTTGTTCAGATGCATGTTGGACGTTGCTTTTGGGCCGTTGTGGATTTCATCTTTTGATTTATGGTTGTTTCTGTTTTTCGGGGATTGCGTTTTATTTTGGCTTTGTCATGGAAAGTATGTAGTCATGACATGGTTGGCTTACGTCCCATACTGGCATACCGTATTGCATGATAACTATATATCTGTAATTTGTTGATCCACTCTCCTTTGTTGCAATTTGTTTACCTCTATTGTTGGTCTACTTCTATTTTGATAGTTAGATTTATGTTCGGTTATTTTTATGATTAGGTTAATCCCATCTTGTTTCTGTTCTGTTATGTTTGCTCTGCTCAGGCTCTTGTGAGTCCATTCCTTCTGGATGAGTCCGTCGAAGAGATGGATGAAAATTTCTTAAATGGTCTTCATGGTAAGGAGCGAGTCTGGTGGTCCAAAGTTTTTATACGAAAGAATACGAAATGAAATGCAGGGTAGAAAACATAATCTCTGTAGTGTACTAACTGCAGGAGATGAACCACCAGAATCTGAACTTGAACATGGGTGTAAGAATTTCAATTATAGTTATAATTGTCTTAAAGACCTTGATCCTGATGCAGCCAATAGGATTCATCCAAATGATCACAGGAAGGTAAGGGTTCCTCGTAGTTTTCTATTTTTCCTGCTTTAAGCATCTATGAAATGTGGTGGAGTGAACTTAAACTGTATCGTTTAAGGAGTATTGCCTGCACCACTATGCCTGCCATACTGGAAATGCAGTTGTCTAAATTTGGAATGATGTAAGTGAAGGAATGAAAACCTGAAAGTATCCATAATACTAGTAGTCTGGGCATTATTAGAACTGGAAATGTACAATACTTCTACTGCTGCAGAATTAGCATTTTAGCTACTAAAAAAAATATCCTTCTATTCTAACCAAGCATATTAGTAGGGTTCTTATGCCTCGAAGTATTTTTGGAAGTTGCATTTTCTAAAGGCCTATCCTATATGGTATTATGTGGATTCTTCTTGTTGGAGTTTGTCCCACATCGGTTAATTATCTCCTCCAAAACTAGTGTATGAGCATGTGCCTCTCCACTCCTTGCCAATTGGTTTGGAGTTGGACGCTTTAATTTGGTATCAGAGCTAGGGTTTCGGAGAATTTGTTCCCCCTTATTTGTGCCATAAGTGTACCATTGTTTGTTGTGATCCAAGTGTTATGGATCGTTTGTTTACCTCTCCACATGTGAGTCGGGGGTTGCACGTGCAGGGGAGTGTTGGAGTTTGTCCCACATCGGTTAATTATCTCCTCCAAAACTAGTGTATGAGCCTGGGCGGTCTCTCCACTCCTTGCCAATTGATTTAGAGTTGGATGCTTTAAAACTTCTCATTAGATATTCTAAATCTTTGCAGATCAATCAATACTTGAGTTTGTATGCTCGTTCTGGTGTTCTTCCTAGCAAACTTCTTCAAGGAAAGGCCATGGAGGTTTGTACTGCAGCTACTGCTTGTTGAGTTTTATGTGTATTAATAGTTTACTGCAAAAATTTGAGTGCCTTAAATTTGATTGAAAGAGCAGCTCTATTGTTGGGAAAGATGGCAAAGTATGATCATGCAGAGGACCAGGATTTTTGGGTTTTGCCTTTTTTCCCCCTTTTCTTATGATTGTGATACAGGGCGTTGGGGCCATTGTGTTGGAGTTCTACCTTCTACGTCTTCCTGTATAATGTGGTTGTCCCATTTTATATTAGATTGGGCATGGTGAAATCATAAGTTGCTTATAGTTGTAAGTATTGACTGGAGGTGGCAAACGGGTGGGACCCGACCCGTTTTCCTCCTCTCTTTTTTTTTCTTTTTCTTTTTCTTTTTCCCCCTTCCCAATTAACATGATCGCAAAGTTTAAAAAAATAAATCACAAAAACAAACTTCTCAAATTCAGACTAACACGGAATGAGTCGGTGGCTTTGTTACTACTCATTAGCGGTCCACCGAGCTAAAACTAATTCTTTATTCCCCATTAGAGATGTTAATTAGTTTAGGAGAGATTTTGTTTGCCTGAATCAGCTATATTTGGTTGTTAACAACTCATGAATTCTTCGTTGAACACCGCACTTCTGGACACAAGTGACGTGCAATCCATGGCCGCATTGGGACAGCGATCGGATTTCGTCTCCGGCGACGAATAACCTAAGAAAATTGCGCAATCGGAGAAAGTACCGCCGAATTCGACGGTGTAAGTAAAGCTTCGGCGAAAATTGAGGATTTCCTTCTTCAGGCCTTTGTTCACCGGCGGCGGAAGTCCCTATAAAAGAGTGGACGGGTTTATTAAGTTTGACTACTACCCACCCATCTAAACACATACATCAACGGGTTTATTAAGTTGACCCAATTGGAAACCATATTTGGATATGGGTGGGTTTGGGCTGGTAATAAATGGACGGGTTTGGGTGGGTTCATGAAATTGAGTACAAATTGCCACCTCTAGTATTAACAGACGTCTTGCATTACCTTGACAAGAAAAGGGGAAAAAGGTTTCTCGTTACTGTTGCCTGTCTTTGTTATGTTTATTTTCTTTTTGAAGTTGAAGTCGTAATAGAACCACTACCAATTGAGACCATCAGATCAGAATACATCAAGATGGTCCGCATGCTTTTTTCATAATGTTCTAATTATTGCATGTGGCAGGGCAGAACTGGGGTCGAGCTGATAATTTCAGATATAATTGCTGTTTTATTTGTGTGGATGCATCTCTCGCTGTATTGGATGAGTATGTGGAATGGAGGGTAGATTGCATGGTTGATGCTGGTTTGCTCGGTGAAGTTTACGACATTTACTGCTTGGATGCAGATTATACTCGAGGGTTACGACAGGCTATTGGTGTTCGGGAATTTGAGGATTTTCTTAGAGTTTACCTTTCTGACTGCCAGAGTGGTAAAGAGAATGCTTTGCCCGAGGCTTCCCACATCCAGATGCCAACAAACAAGCATGATAAAATATTGAAAGATAAATTGGCTACTATCCTGAATTCCACCAATGAGATGCAGCTTAAACTTCTTGTAAAAGAGGCTATTGACAAAGTAAAAGTAAATACCCGAAGACTTGTTCGCCGTCAAGTAAGCATGTTAATCTTGTGTAGCTTCATTTAGATGTTTCTCGAATTCAAACCGAATCATTCATCATTTAAGTTACCCTTTGCAGATAGAAATTCATGAGTTTTAAATGGAGATACTAACTTGGGAAAATGGTGGCCATCTCAATTCTCAACGTAGTGCTTCGTCATTTTAGAGTAGTCTGAAAATAGTCAAGGGAGGGCTTGTATGTGAAACTGCCATGTAAATTGTGTACCTTTAAGTGGACCTATTTTTAACTAAAGGGCTGCCAACTAGGTTCTCAGTGTTGTTCAGTCATGTTCCGTCATGTAGTGGCATAAGCATTCTGATATTTCAATGGAACTGTTCATCAACTAATTGCTTGTTCCTAAATTCTCGCAAGTCAGACTTTCATCTTCCTTTCACCATGCATTTACCAATTTTCTTTGTTATTTTGTGGCTTTACAGCCAGTTATTGTGACAATAAGAATAAGTCGCTTAGTACTGAACTACTGATGGAGCCTTCAAATCCTTCTTGTGCATTTGTGTTCTTCATAGTACGTAATTACGTATCTCTATATGCTACTCTTCCGTCCCAATTTAAATGTCCTCTATGGGTAATTGAGCTTTTCAAGAAGTCAAAATTTTTTCTGTAAATTTCCAAAATTAAACCTTAAAATTTGTGAAGTTAATTATATGTATTTAAATTGCTTATATCTTTCCATATGGATCTCAAAAAATATGTAATATGGATCTAGTTTGATAGATCTCAATTAGTTTTATTATAAAAAATCTTCAAAATCATGAAAAATATTATAAATTTTAAGATATTGTTAATCCAAAAATCACACGAATATCAAAAAATGTCAAATCAATTAGGAAGGAATGGTACTTTTTAGAACTAAAATTGAAATTTTGGCATGTTTTGATGGTTATTTTTAGAAAGTGGACACTTATTTTGGGACATCCCAAAATAGAAACGTGGACACTTAAAATGGGACGGAGAGAGTTCTATTCCTTTGTGGGCATTAGTTGCTTTTTAAAGAATTGTTCGAGTTTTCCATTTATTTTGGGCTTTTGCATATGTCTTATATGAGCTAACTATTCTTTATAGCCCCAAATGACTTAAGTTGTCCGTGGAACCAATGGGTCCAGTTGCTAACTTAATCTAATTCTTGGAAATTTTGGAATCCCATCTCTTGCAACTACAAGCTAATTCAGAAAACTGCAATTCACAATTCTAACACTTGTCATTAACCGATTCTTTCACAAGAATCAAATGTTTCGCTAGTTCCCTACCCTAAATCCTCACAACGATTATGATTTGATATCACTCTAACTTTGAAAACATGACTCATACACCCAAGTTAACCCAGCAAGTCCTCCACTCTCAATAATAGGTATTCACTACGACGGTCACTCGAACTCAACCCAATTGAAAAATCAATCTCCTATTGCAGTAGCAACCTCACAGAGGCCTCCTTAAATCATTGGAAAAACTCCCACAATAGGTGGTAATCTTTCACCAAACGAACCATCTCGTCTTTCTAAACAAGGCATAGGAAAAGCAACATCTCGTCTTTCTTATACAAGTTATATAAATTTAACATTAGACTAACACACATTGCTCCATATGAGTCTTAAAATTTGTTTGGCCGTTACACATTGCTCTCAAATAATTACACAATAAATCCCACACTTCTGCTTGACCACATATTCAAATAATTTAAAAAGAAAGAAGTGCAATTTGATGCCTCAAGACAACACAAAACGCTCAACGGTCTACAAGACTATCGCCCTAATCACCTAGAAAATTGAACAAGTAGACCTTGAGAAGCACATCTACTCTGTAGCTATAATCACTAATAGTGGCATGCTAGACGGCCAAACAATCTATCTTCAATGATAACTCTAATTCTATTCGCATTTCATCTAACAAAATCAAGCACAATCAATGACCTCACAAGATTCACAAACTCAGCCTAAAATTAACTGAAATTTGTGATAGGCTGAAAAATTTACATGCCTGCAAGCTCTAACTCCTTCATTTCCTGATTCACTAAAATTTGTGGATGATCCCAACTAAAAACTACTAAATTTTACATACCAGTTAGGGAACTATTGTAACCGAGCAAATTCGCAGATAGTTAACACTCGATCTTGCTCTTGGATGAAGGATAGCCTATCCAAACAAGAAGGCGATTACATTGAAACGACTAGCAAAAGGTTTAGTCTTCTCTCTACCTCATCGTGGGGTAAATTTATTCACTTGGCAACCCGATTTTGCATGAAACTTGGCAAGTATATATAAGTGGAGCGTGAGACGATGTCAGAAGGTTTAAGACGATATAAAGTAGCTTCCCACTCTCCACTTATATATACTTGCCAAGTTTCATGCAAAATCGGGTTGCCAAGGAAATAAATTTACCCCACGATGAGGTAGAGAGAAGACTAAACCTTTTGCTGGTCGTTTTGATGTAATCGCCTTCTTGTTTGGATAGGCTATCCTTCATCCAGAGCAAGATCGAGTGTTAACAATCCGATAAAACGGTCGGTTACAATTGTTCCCTGACTGGTATGTAAAATTTAGTTGGGATCAGGAAGAGTGAATTAGGAGAGGAAGAAGTCAGAGCTTGCAGGCATGTAAAATTTTCAGCCTATCACAAATTTTAGGCTGAGTTTGTGAATCTTGTGAGGTCATTGATTGTGCTTGATTTTGTTAGATGAAATGCGAATAAAATTAGAGTTATCGTTGAAGCTTGATTGTTTGGCCGCCGAGCATGCCACTATAAGTGATTATAGCCGTAGAGTAGATGTGCTTCTCAAGGTTTACTTGTTCATTTTTTTTTGGAGTGATATCAAATCGTAATCGTTGCGAGGATTTAGAAGAGGGCTTTTGCGAAACATTTGAGGATTTATTGTTATTCTTGTGAAAGAACTGGTTAATGACAAGTGTTAGAATTGTGAATTGCAGTTTTCCGAATTAGCTAGAGATGGGATTCCAAAATTTCCAAGAATTAGATTAAGTTAGGTTTTGATCAATTCAAAGCTGCAACGGGCGACTTAGTGTCTGACAGACTGTCTGTTCATCCAGGTCAAAGTTCACTACTTGAAGTTGTAATTTTTCTTAGAAAAAGGAGGCTCAATCAACTTAAAAAACATGGTGTTTAGCTATTCATGTAATCTCATTGTTATAATTGAATGACTTGAGTTTAGAATGATGGAGACATTTGGTAACTTTTGTTGTATATACTTAGAATCTTTCCGTTAGTAACCTCTCTTCTTTCTTTCTTTCTTTTTTTTTTTTTCCTGCAGAAAAGGAGGCTTAAACAACTGCAAACGCTGTTTGGTTGGAACATACATTATGTTGATGCAACTGAATACTTCTTATGTATGTGTACGTTCAATTTCTTCCAAGTCAGTGCATTTTGGTGGCTGTCGCATTAGAATCTCTCTCTTTTGGGTGTTAGTCTAAAGAGGATTAAACATTCCATGTTTTAGGCGCTAATGATGATTCCTGGGCAGCAAATGTAGTTCAACCCTCTGTTAGAATAGTATCGTCTTTGCTTAAAGAAGATGAAAGCTCACTCCCTGATCCTGAGGTTACTGGAGGATTGAAATTAAGCCAAAGGGACTTGTGGACTCAGTATGTATGCAAGGTGAGCCATAACCTGTACACAGTCCGTTTTCCCATTTTAGTCCTGCGAAAATGCTGTTAACTGAACCATCGTTTTGACATTAAGATGCCTATACTTTGTTCTCTAAAAGGCTTGTAGGGATCGAGTCCTTAGAGGGGCACATGAATGGGAACAACATAAACAGGGTCGTGGCCATCGAAAACGAATATCCCGGCTCAGAAAGTCTGGGAATATTAGCTTTGTGGAGTAGATGCAGCATTGACTTGGTTCCAAGGACTATTATGTGGTATGCCATCATCCAAGCCTGTATTTGTCAGTGTTAATATCTGCTTAGTGCATTCTGTCTTTGTGCTGTAAAATTTTAGGGCTTCAATATTGTTCTGCAATTCATATGTTTCATCTCTTCCCTACATTTGTTCACTTACATCACATGCACGGGAAAAAAAAACGGGGAGGAAAGAAGCTCTTTCCTTTTTATTGGTGGGACATTGCTTATGGAGAAATATAGTGGGATATCAATAGTTTTTCAACTGTGTGGTACTAGTCCTGTTTGGGCAGCCTTCGTTTTGGATGCTGTAATACATGCTTAGTTTGTTTGTCTGATTACGCAAAAAAAACTTGGGAATTAGCAACAGTCGATGAAAACAATATTTTTGTGAAAATAATAAACGAAGGCAGACGGTTATCACGGTTACAATGAGGAATAACTGATGTAGTTAGCTGTTCTAATTATATACCCTCACTGTTTGGTTTGGGCCACTTTAGGCATTTTTTCAAATCAAACCGGACATTTTACAAACCAAACCGAATATTATTCGGTTGCTTTGTTACTCATGCTGCAGCGCTGCACAATCAAAAGGTTCTGCATTTTAAAAATAACTCATTTGTTTCTGTTGAGCGAGCAGAAAAACAGTAACAAATGTAGCAGCCAATAGCAGTTGCTCTCTAAGAGAAAATATAGCAACAATAGCAAAACTTTATTGCCAACCAACAGTAGCAAATCCCTAAAACAATTATAGGGTTGTAGAATTTGCCTCCAAAAACAAAATTAGAAAAGAAAAGACAGTAGCAAATGTGAAACAAAATCAAGAAAATCCAAAGAACGTTAAAGAATACACAGAATAGAAACCTATCTTGTATGTTTTACTATTGTCCATTATCCATATAGATAAATCGGGTCTGATTTATTCCGGATTTGATAGTGGCGAACCAAGACTACTGATTTTTTTCCGGTTTGGCTACTAATCAAATTGGAACAAACCAAAGTGATTTACTAATATATCCCTTCGACTTAGCGCAAAAGTTCAACAAAATAAACCTTTAATTTGTGATTTGGTTTCAAATGTCATCTATCTTTTGGGTGCCGTTACTAATTTGGACGGAAAATGGGCATGTGCCTAGCACGTGACCCTTTTTTAAGGGTAGAATCAATTGCCCATTCACCTCCCCTCTGTGTGTGTGTGTGTTTTTCAACGCACAAACCCAACTCTCTCTGTGTTCAAACGCACAAATGCCGTTGGTCAACGCCGATGATCGGTGGAGGTTTTCTGATGATTTACTAGTGGAAGCTCACCAGTATTCCGACTTTGATTGGTTTTGCCGGCACCGGAGTTGGAAACGAGTTTAATAAGAAGAAGAAGGAGGAGAAGGAGAAGGTAAAACTAAACTATTTAGGCCCTGCACTGAAATGGAGTTCTCAGATTTCACCGATGCCGGAGTTGGAGACTTCTCAGATTTGGGTTTGGTCGTGGAGTCACCGGAGTGCGATTCCAACTCATTCACACCATCTGGGTTTCCTCTTAATCCCCCAAATCCACTCAAAACCTCAACTGGGTTCCGATTTTTCCACCAATACGGCTAAAAATCGCAGTTTTACTCTTACGAAAACTCCATAAACTGGGTATTCTTGCCTGGGTGTTCTGGAGAAATGTTGGAAATTGGAAAGGAAATGGAGTTGGGTTTATGAGGGTTTGGAGCTTGGTGGGTGGTGTGACTACTGGGATTTTGGTCCCATTTCTTGACAAACCCATTTCTCAACAACTGATTCTCCTAAATATCATCCATTTCTGAGTTGAATCGATTAATGCAATTTGTCTTCGTTGTCGTTGAGTTCGTGGTTGTCCAGTTCTTGCAATTCGTTTTCGTTGTCGTCGAGTTTGTCGTTGTGTTGTTGCAGAGGCCAGAGAGAGAGAGAGAGAGAGAGAGAGAGAGAGAGAGAGAGGAATGGGCAAATATGCCCTTGGGGAAAAAGATCACGTGATGTGCACATGCCCACTTTCCGTCCAAAATCTTAACGGAACCCAACTGATGGATGACATTGAAACGAAATCGCAAATTAAAGGTTTATTTTGTTGAAATTAAAACTTGAAGGGCCAAACTGAACTTTCGCGTAAAGTCAATGCCAAACCAAATTACCATTTTGGTCCGGTTCATTTTCGGTTTGGTTTTCCAGGGTTTCCCCCGCCTCTTTAATGGTTGTAAAATAGGAGCGGGAGTATAGGGTTGCAAACGAGACGAGCCGAGCCGAGTTTTATCATGTTTAAGCTTGTTTATTAAGTTTTTAACGAACCCGAGCTCGAGCTCAGTGAAAACTTAACGAGTTGAGCTCGAGCCGAGCGGGCCTTGGCTTGACTCGAGCTCGAGCTTGTTCACGAGCCTCAACAGACCAACGAAAAATGTATATATATCCTCGCATAGGCCTAATATAACTGAAAATATTTTGATTGTGAAGGTATATATCTTTCATTTTCCTATGGAGCGGGGGTGTACTGGTGTGCGTGTGCTCTCGCCTCCCTTGGTTGACTGGAAAATGAAAACGGAATAAACAAATTATGAAATAACAATAAAAACCCTAAACTTAAGTATATATACTCCGGCTCGTGAGCCGACTCGAGCCAAGCTTATCCTAGCTCGAGCTTGGCTCGTTTACAAAACGAGCTGAAAAAATTAGCTCGAGCTGGTTCGTTTAACTTCCGAGCTGAGTTTAAACGAGCCACTAACGAGCCGAGCTGCGAGCGGCTCGGTTCGTTTGCAGCCCTAAGCGGGACGTGTCCCAATATTTGTTTATTAGTAGGTGTAGTTGCTATTGTCGTGTACGTACTTCAGTGGATTGGTTTTCGGCTTACCTAATATTTCCTTGTAAAGTAAGCAGGCAACAAATTCCACATTTCCATATTTTGGTGTGTGAAACTTCCTTTTGAAGGACAGCGGGTAATTTCCGTTTGACCGAAAAAAGGACAGCAGTGTGTGTTTTTTTTTTTTTTTTGCTTTCCCACTGATTTCTGTTTGGGAAATGGAAAGTGGGAAACTGGTGAGGCCTGAAGGCACAGAAGACCACTCAAGATCCTCTGTATCCAAATTTGGTGTACCCATGTACCAACCAAATTTCAGCCGCATGATCATGTTTCTCAGAACATGATCCCGCGGCTGCAAGATTTGGGTACAGAGGACCCTCTGGTGGCGGAAGACCAGGGTGCTTCAAGACGAAAGCAAATGGTTATAAAATCTTTGAATGGTCTATGTTCCAAATGGGTGGATAATGGATAATGTGGGGTACAATCCTTCTTTTACAGTGGTAGGTAGGCATGTTTTTTTGTTCACAAGGGTTTTTGACGTAGTGCAGTTACAGTTGTAGCATTACAATCATCTGATGTTTTGTTTAATACACGTGCGGGGCTTTGTTTAAATAGGTGCGGCTTACCTCCTCATTTAAATTCCTTTGTTTAGGCGGCGTCGTGAATCTTGCGATCGTACTTCATATAAAACACCATTACACTTGCGCGCATCCTGGTATAGATTTGGATACAGATGTGTATGTAATAACGGTTTCGGATGCACGTGATTAGGCTCTTATCTGAATTTCTATGTCCGAAACCATATTGTTTGGTATATTTTTTTAGACATGTAACAATTTGTGAAGAGGCCAATTCATTTTCTTTTACTTGGCCTTCTCTATCTTTATCCTGTGCCATGTCATCATCACCAAGTCGCTTCAAAGCCGTCCTTGAGCTAAAGCCGAAGAGGCGGCCGCTTTAGGTCCCCAAAAAATTCCAAATTTTAGGGAGTCCTCTTATTTTGGTACCCTTCAATAATCTAGCAAAAAAGGCCTAATCTTTAAGTTTCGCTTTAGGCCCCTAAAAAATCAAGGTAGGCTCTGGGTTGCTCAGCTAACTGATTTCTACTCTTTCGTAACACAAATGCAGTTACCTCTTTTTGTCCTTATTTATGTAAATTTACAATATTATTCTATTAAAATGTTTAGTAGTGAACAAATAAAAAGGTAAATTTGCAAATGAAAGATGAAAAAAACGAAGTGCGATTTTGCAATCTTTCTTTGCAATATTTAGTATAATTATGTGGTTAGCTACACGTGTGATTTTGTACAGCGGCGGAGTTGTTAGCTTTGTTTAAATTAATCTGTTCTTATCCATTCATCTGGGGTTTGGGTTTGACCGAAATATCTGTGTGGCGATTAATGAAGCAAAAAACGGGACTTCGGGTTAGTGTTGTGAAGTGAGGTGCGCACCTCTGAGCCGTCGGATCGTGCATCCGACGGCTCAGATCTCATCTCGGCAACCAACGATCGAGAGCCGTTCATTGCCGAGATGAGATCCGAGCTGTCGGATGCACGATCCGATGACTCGGAGGTGAGCAGCACGGTTCTGCGCACACTACTACACAACACCATCCCTCAATTCAAAAAACGTAGGCTATACCTACCGCAAGTCAACGCCATGGAGACAATCTTTCTGGCCTGATATTTACAATTCTCTTGAAAAAACTCCAACATCCGGATGGACATGTTTTCATTTGTCTTTGGTCCACATTTTCGAAAACAGGTATATCATTCTAAAATGAACTGATTTTTCACACCACATATATAGTCGGCTAGCAAAAAGTATGAGTTGAAATTAAAATGTGCGGATGATGTTGGAGCCCACCGATCCGTTTGTGAAGAGAAACCCTGATCTGCATGAAGCAGAGAGTAAATGAGTGCTTGACGTGGCAATAAGAACGAGAGATTACTCTAGACATTTTGAGTTCGCAACTTGGCATCTGTATTGCCTTTGGGCTTTAATATGAAATGAAATTGACATTTCAAAAAAAAAAAAACTTGGCAACCTCTTGGGGCTAAGAAGCAATTGAAAAATCTCCTGTGGATTCTCTAATCCTGTTGTGTGGTAAAGAGAGAATTTGGGCACCATGTGATAATGCCACTCGGACATTAGGTAAGATGGAATTAAGAATGGTGATAGAGGAGACGAGTGGGGTCAAACTTTTATACTGAACCAAAGCTGTGGTGTTCCAAAAATTAATCGCCAAAGAGTGGTAGGGAGAAAAGTTGGAGCACCATGTGTGCCCATCGGACATTAATTGATTAATTCACTCTAATCTATATTTAATGTGTGCCCATTGGACATTAATTAAACAATTTTCCCTAATCCATATATAAAGAGCATGTTTGATTGACAGATTATTTTCGTGATAGAGGGAACGAGTAGAGTCCACAAGATAATATTTAAAATAATATGAATACTAAAATTAGTTGTACTATGCTTAGTTAGAGTGATAAAAACAACGAGAATTATTTTTTACCATTACACGAG
>JAOTQK010000001.1:21021350-21035156 GCA_025642025.1 Rhododendron ferrugineum
AACTAAACTAAGCTCTTTACATGAGTAAATATTTGTTCATAGCAGTAGTAACCTATTGGAACTTTGATTGGTTAGGGCTTTCCATAATCTGATTGTTTAGTGTTACAAAAACTAACATCTAATTAGGAACTAACCTGGTATCCATCTATTAATGTATACACAATTAACATCACATGTAGTACCCAATTACACCTATATATGTCTACTGTTTCCTCCTCCTTTTTTGACAAAGCAACTAATTTTACGTAGATCCTTATTGTATATATGTATGTGTATTTTACACACCTAGCATGCACATCGGCGGCGACTGTGCCGCTATTGGGGAAAAGAGGAAAGGATGATTGGTAGCCATGACCGCCGCCGCGTGCGGCGGATGGGGTGAGGAGGAACAAGACGATAGGCAAAGAGAAAGAAATTACCTACTAAACTTTTTCCGATGGTGTACGTAGGAAAGTCGGAGGTCGAATTGAACTAAGGCGGTGTACGAATCGCTCCTCCCTTTTCTTTCTACTGTACGGTACCACTCAACTAAGCAGTTTTCTTTATTGTCCTTTTTTTTCCTTTTTATTTGCTATACCTATTACTCACACCTCCTCTTCTTCCTTAATTTGTTGACAGGTGTATACATATGGCAGCTTAATAGCCAAGAGGAATGGCATGGTCATCCCTTAATCTGCAATAAGGTATCACAGTACTAATATCACTCCGACTCGATCAATTGTGTTCACGCTCCGATCTCTGAAAAATATGAAAAATTAGACACAGACAAATGAAAATGCGTAGATCATTATGGTACTGTTCGATTTCTAAAGAAAAGTACTGAACCCCTAAAATTATATTGTGCTATCCTCGTGCCCCAAAGATGTAGACTGGAAATATCTACTTAACCTTAATCACATTTCTTTTTATCCTACAAATAGTACGCAATTACCTAATTAGAGTCACATAAGTGCATTTTACAAACTGGACTTTACATTATCTAACACCATAAAAAATAATTTTACAACTTCTACCTCGGTGGTTAGTTTTCTTTGTTTAACAAAATAGAAGTGCACGTATAGCGCCCCGTCACTTCCGCTCGCTAGTGAATATTGTCCCATCACATCACACCCTATTCGTAGAGGATCCTACCGCACATATGTCACGACCGAAGTTTAGGTTTCACCACATGTGGAAGGTGTTAGGCTTATGTTTAGCCCCAATCAGAAGGCAAAGGCTCCACGTAGTTCCAATTTTTTTTTTAAAAAAATTTAGTATTAATATTAGTTGTTTTTTTTTAGGTTAAGAGCACTTAGATATCTTGTTTTGTATTAGGTGTTATTTCACTGAGTTCATTTTGAGTCCCAAAGCCCAACTCCTCTCTTTGCACACGGTCTCCAATAAGTTTTTCTTTAAATTATTACTTTCATTTCTCTTTCTTGGTCTCTCCACTCATTACCTAGAAAATCTCTCTCAAAACCCAAACCAACAAACTATTAGATTCCCGAACTTTGAAATTTCACAATCTTGTTATTCATAGTTCGGCCCTCACGTTCACGAAATCCTGGCTCCGTCCCATAGCCCCTAATGAGGGGCTATAAAGAAGACTTGAGCCCGAACTTTGTCCAACCAAGTCCAAGTTTCCAATCAGTGAAACAACCTCTCATCATTAATTGGTCCCTCGGTAGTTATTGTTTCAACTTCCTACGACTTATAAGAGGATTTAACATTTTAACTATGAGTATTTTTAGTTGATCATATTTGACGTGAGATTAGACTATAAATCCCGTTGGGGACTATCTCTGGCTTTTGAATAGAACCATAGGTAAAGAAATCACTACTATGGTAGGCAACTATGGCCCCGTTTCGCTTAGATTTTTATTTTTTAAGTACTTATTTGTTCGCTTTACGAGACAGATCATTCTCTCATAATATATCACTTTCAATTCAGAAAATAAATAATTATTTTAACTAGTAAAACACACCCTAATTCTAAAAACCCAAGGGCTCTATAATTCTTTAGAGAAAGGGGAATGGACAGCATTGGCCACGAGCAAAGGCACCTAAAGCCTCCAAAGTCCCAAAAAATTTGCTAAAGAGACGTCTGCCCTTAAAAGTTGTGCATTATTTGTTAAAGTATTGGTCGAATAAAATGATTAATCATATTGGGCCCATTAATTAAGAGAAAATTAAATATATGAGCATAATTTAGTATTTTGTCACCTAAAATGCAAAAGATGTGTTTGGTTTACCATATATTTTTTTAAATCATGTGATGTTATTTTAACTTGTTGAATACTGATATCAAAGGCTTCATGACATTCCTGCTTGTCAGATGTCTATCACTAATACTAGTCCTAATGGTATTGATAAACTCAATTGCATAAGAATGCCAGGGCTTTAGTTTTTTGGGTAAATTGTCAGGGCTTTAGTTGTACGGTTTATATCCTTCGTCGCATAATTCTTTAAAAATACTTCGTGCTCTCGGCCTCAATTTCCACACTATATTTGTGCTCTGATTTTGCAAATTTTAGTAGTTTGAAATGTGATTCAAAGACAATTTCACGGTCGCACTCGCGCTCTCGCTCATGCACCCGTACGCGAATTACGTGGATTAGGTTATGCCTCAAATCTTACTTTTTTCAGTTTTTATTTTAGTGTTCCTAGGAAAAGGAAAAAAACAAACAAAAAAGGCTAACCGACTCTGTAATTTTCCTAATGGTTTCTTCGTTGAGAAAGAAATATCAACCAATTAAGATTCCTTAAAGATATGTGATGATGGAATGTCCTTCCACATACGAGTAACTTCAAAAGCATAAGTCAGGAGCACATGGGAAACACAGGGGGGAAAAATCCAGCAAAAAGAAAGAGAAAAGTTCCCTCCAATTTATTCCACACTTTAAAAAGAGGGTCTTTGATGCATTGAAAGTGCCCTTGGAAATAAGGGCATTACACCAACAAAACATGGCTAAGACAAGGACCCCATACGAGTGAAATGAGTAAAAAGGTCCTACGCAACAGGACAGTGGGGTCAGTTCAAAAAAATAATATTAAATTATTTGGCGGTCTTAGACATTGGGATCCGGGGATGTTGCTGAGCAGTTGATTCGGCCGTTCATCTCGGCACGGACGACTTGGATCGAATCTGAGCACATACAAATCTAAATCGTCCATCGCTCAGTGAAGATCCGAGCCGTGGATTGTCGAGATGAGCGACTGGATCGGTCGCTCTGCACCGCTTTGCAGGCTGCTGTTTCGCAGCATCCCGCCACGTGAAGACTCAACACCTTTATCCACCACATATTTCTGTGGGCCTCAGTACTAAGTGTATAAACTCTATGAAAGTGTGACACTTTTAGTATGGAGGCCCACGGAAATATGTGGTAGATTAAAGGTGTTGGGACACTACGTGGCAGTACCATAAGACTACTGAATAATTACTGGGGTTTGGACACGTTCAGGCCCGTGCGGTGGGCCGATGAATTGGTAGACTCGTGGGCCTCTGTCCTAGTGCTGTTGTACCTATTTAAAATATTGGGTGTTTCACCGATAAGTTGTGGGCATACTATAACTTTTTGATTTTGTTTTGATTATTTTTTTTCTCGTTTGTTAGTTTTGTACTAAATTTTTATATTATATTGGGTCGTTTCGACGAAAGAAATCGTAAAAGTAAAAAATTATGACTTTTACACAAGTATTTTGGAAAATATCCAAAGAAAAGCTTAAAAAGTCAATTCTTTGGACTTTTTCTTGAATAGTTCTCCAAATACTTGTGTAAAAGTAAAAAATTTCTACTTTTTCTATTCCTCTTATCGGGACGAATACATAAAAACTTACTGTAAGATTAACAAATGCAAAAAAAAAAAAAATTAAATAAGAATAAAACCAAAAAATTGTGGTCCACAACTTGTTGGCCGGTGGAAACATCCCATATATTTGCAGATTTTTGTCTAGTAAAAGTTGGGACTGATGACAACATGGTACACACAGTGTTCGAAAATGGGAACTGTACAATTTGACATGCAAATAATGGAAGTGAAATAAATGGTTATAAATTAGGGGATTTGGTGAGGGAGTTGGGAGGAGTGGGAATGGAAGAGTTCAAGCACTTGGTGGTGGCAAAGTTCAAGGAAGGAGTGGCGGTGGAAGAGCTTTTGAAAGGGATGGAGAAGATGGTTTCTGAAGTTGATGAGGTCAAGGCCTTTGAGTGGTAAGTATCTCCAATTTGGGAGGGCTTTAGTTTTTATTTATTTTATTTGAATAAATCTAATGGAATTTGGACTTCCCCTACTCATCCTTGTTTCAATTTAGTCTAAATTATTGAATCTCTTCAAAAGGGTGCTTTCCATGATAATCATTTCTAGTGTACGTTTTAAACTTCCGTCTCCTTATAACATTCTTTTTGGATAACCGGATTTCCGAACTGGAAAAGACTACAATACACATTTTTTAAAAGGGTGTACCATGTGCACCTATTTTATGGTTCATTTATAACATTTTAGTGTGTTTCTTAACTTTTATTCTAGAATTCATAACCTTTCAGCAGTACGATTCGTAACATTTTCATTATGATTCATAACATTTTGGTGTATCTCGTAACTTTTATACGATTCGTAACTTTCTAGTAATACGATTCGTAACATTTTCTCCATAATTCATAACATTTTGAAGGTGCATATGATATACACCCAAATAAAAAGTATGTATTGTAGACTTTGCACTAAAGCTACTTTCAAACAAGCCTTAAGCACATACCCATTCCATCTAAGGGATGAGAGTACCTTTGTGAACAGGGGACAGGACATTGAAAGCCATGAGATGCTAACCCAAGGCTTCACCCATGCTTTCTTGATGACCTTCAAAAGCAAGGAAGACTTCACTGCTTTTCTTGGCCACCCAAAACATCTGGAATTCTCAGGCACATTTTCAACCGTGATTGACAAGATTGTGGTGCTTGATTTCCCTTCTGTTCTTGTCAAGCCAGCAGCTGTTCTTCTCAAGCCACCTGCTTAATATCCAGGATTTCTACTCAAAACAATGTTAAGTTCCCAGTTAATGTTATCGTAAATGTGTGTGTGTGACTTATTTTAAGGTAAGTTGGAAGTGTTTTCTTGCATAATTATGGTCTGATCTGTACTGATGGTACTATGAAGGTGAGTGGCTATATAACCATGAATAAGCTTTGTATCAAAGTCTTTTATCCATTATGCAATGAATGAGAATCTGTTGAGGGGTTGATGTTATGACTCGAACCCGAAAAGCCGGGACAAATCGCTTGTTATCGCTCCGGTTCACCACCTCTGGGCTCTGGTTCAGCAAAAACCTGGTTGATGTTACTTTTTCCTCTTTCTTCTCTCTTTCCGTTTGCATTGTAGATCACGTTGAAATGCTTAATCGGTTTAAAATCATGTTAATCGGATAATATGGATTACCAATAAATATGTGACGAAATACAAAATAACCAAGGACTGAATTTATTAGGTTCCAATTAGTGTGTACAGAACCCAATTTCAATTTGCTTTTGTGTTTCGATCCCATTTTTATTGGAATCCAATTAACAAAACCACAGTTAGAAGTTTCGACGAGATCTACATTGTGAACGAAACCGAATGTTGTTCGGCATGCCGTAAAATAACCATTTTCACCCGTTCAATTTCCTCCTTCCACTGCCAACAAGCTCAGTCGTTAATTTGTTGATGTTATTGGAGGAGTTATGTTATTGTTTGAAGAGGCTGGATGATTTGGTTACTTGATGTAGTAGATCGTACTTAGTTTCTACAACTCCCTTCAGTGAGGGGCCGCGCCTTGCCTTGCGTTTCATCGTCTAGGCTCCTGGGCACCCTAGAGCGTCAATGTGTCTAGGCTCTAAGGCACCCTGGCGCCTCAATGTGCCTTCAGTGCCGGCCCCGGCATTTGAGTTGCCCTAACCCAACCTTATGTTTTGTTGCTCACATACTTTTAAGTCATACAAACAAACAAAAAACATACAAGTAAAAAAAAATTCAAAATTACATTTTTCTTTTAGCTTGAATAATATAAAAAAGAATCAATATCAAAATGTAAACCCCCGGTTATAGTGCTTTATGAGTAGCACGATCTGATTCAAAGAAAAAAACTTCTCCTTGCATTTTTTGAAGCAAAATTTTGAGTCATTGTACTTTACTTATCCAAGAACTTGAGCCCATTCTACTAAATTTTGATTTTTTAGCTTTTTGGATTTTTTAGTTGATATATGTGAAGAGAATGATCTATCTCGAAAAACGTAAAATGTTAAAAAAGTCCCAAATGCCCAAAACTGCTCTTTGTGGAACGGCACCTCATTTTTTATTGAAATCATAGCCAATCTTTGTAATCTCTCTTGCGAAACGATAGTTCGAAGGTAAAAATAAAAACCGTGTTAGCTCACTCGATTTATTTTAACTATGACTTTTTTTTAATCAAATGTAAGAACATATCAATTGTACATTATTGTTGTGTTTGTTAAATCAAAATTTTTCAACAAAGTAATTTGATTTTCGTAATATTGTGAATTGAGTGGAAAACAAAAAGAGGTAAAATAAAAGTGAAAAAATAAAGTAAAAAGGGCGGTGGTGGGCCTGGGAATCGAACACGACTCCTCTAGAACTAAAAATAGCTTGCATTGAGCCATTGACCACAACACCAAGGAAGCAGTTTACACTAACATGGGAAACTTTTTTATATTTATATCGAACATAAATGTTTTTTTTGGTTACCCCAGCCCGAGGGGTTGCCCAAGCCCAAGGACTTGCGGGGCTTACCCCGGGGCCGGCCCCGTGTGCCTTGCGTGCATATGTATGTATGGATCCTTTTTTCAAACTAAGCTAAATAGAGAATCATGCCTCTTTGTACAATTGTACTCTAGTTGATGTCACTTACTTTTTTTTTTTTGAGAAAAAGTAGAGAAAAGTAGGAATTGATTTCAGCAAATAGAAAACAGGAAAGTGTTATCAAAAAGAGCCAAAATGTGGAACAAATTGTGTCTTGCGTACGCTCAGTTTAATGGGCCAAAATGAAAGGCCTCAAAGCCCAACTCACTCACCGACCCAAAACCAAGCCCAGAAATATTCTCTGCCTTTTGACCCTCTCTCATCCTCCCACTATCAAACTCTCATGACATCTTTGATCTTTCCCAGTATGTCACAACCCGTACCGGATTAATGCTTGCAAGATTTGATTATCTCTTCAAACGGAGTGAAAGCTTTAATTGGAACCCCTGCAAGTGAGCGGTGGGATGGTTATGGATGCCGTTGTTGGACTTTCTCACATTGATGATTGTCGAGTTCTATGTAATTGTGCATGATATTTGTACATCTGTCCAACAAATTTAGAAAATCAAACTAAAGACGATAAATTTTCTTTTGATTTGCTTCACCTAATCCAACACTCTAGATGATTTAAAAGAGTAAATCGTCCTCAATCATGGCCTGGAGGCCCATGCCAACAACTTTGTCTGCCACTTAGAATTTTTTCAAATGATAGTTGAGAATCTCTAAGATTGCTTTGCCTTTTCCACTTTCAAGCTGATAATTTAGACAAATGGAGTAACTTGTGAGAGGTAGTGGTCTGCGGCGTCTGCAACTTTCATAGGTCAGAAAGCAGAGAAAAAAACCCAAGAAAAAATGGCTAGAAGAATACACAGAAGAACAGTCACCAAGGGGAAAAACCACAAGAAAGAAAAATTCCAATGAGAAAAGTGGTTTCAAGGAATTGGAAGTCCACTGGAGGATGAGAATTTCAAAAGGGGGGAACTTTTTTAGATATGGAAAGTAAAATTCTTCAATTGGGTACCCAGTAAAAGATACACCAGAAGAAAACTAAATATATGGATAAAAAGCAAATTCTCTCTTTACTACCTTTTCATCCTTCCATCCCTCTTCTCACACAAGCCACCACCCTTCTCTTCACAATTGAAAATCAAAACAAGCCAAGGAGAAGGAGAAAATGCACACCTTTGAGAAACTAGTCCACCTTCTTTACCTTCTCCTTCTCCTTCTCACACTCACCTTCTTCCCTTCATCAATAGCCTATCCAAAAGATTTGAGTACCTTGCGCTATAATCGAGTGTACAGAAATTCATCGGTAGTTGAAAAACTCGGAGAAGGATATGAGTTAGGTACAAGAATTTCTTATGATGTTCCGGACCATGTACCGAATATCTGTGATGAGTGTCAAAAACCTAATGGAAACTGTGGAGTCGGATTGAGGTGCATTTGCCATCCTAGAGAGTGTAGTAAGTGCTCCTCTCTATACCAAAGTTGCAGTTTGATCTTTATTTCGTTTTTGGTCATTTTCTAGTGTAATATGTGGTTTGTGATATAATTTTGCAGAAAACCAGGTCACATCCAAGAGTGGGACTATTGACCCTTTTGGTAACATCCTCTTCTCCTTGCTTTCCTCCATTTTGGTGATTTTTATCTTCATGGGTACATGAACTTTCACATGGCTTGAAGTTTTCATCAAGAGGGTTGATCCTTTTCAAAAGATGTATTTTGGTTTTATACAAGTGGAGACAATGAACTGTTATGCCAAAACTTCCGGTGACAGTTAGTTAGTAACATGAAGTAGTACACTTACTGCCATTAACACAAGCTTTACATTTGTATGAGCAGGGTTGCTCCTTTGTCTAATTACTATCAGAAGTTCTTTTTAATTTCGTACTTGTATTGGAGACGGTGGACAAAAATTTGCGCATATAGCAACGTTGAGTAGTGCAGTAATGTTAAACTTACTGCAATACTATCTTACCATTGCTTGGTTACCACCTGGTGTGTTGCAATTATAGCCGTGGCGAAATTAATCTTACACGAGTTCCAGTACTCTATGTCACATGGACTCGGGTACGGGTACGTGTCCAAGTATTGGATTCATCATTCATCTAATTTTAATACCAAGGATACAGTAACACGCAACAATATCTAAAATACGTTTTATATAGTTTTCGTTTTCCAGATTAAATGACGTTTGCTAGTTGTCTAAGACTCCTTCATGCATATTATAGGAGTTCTATGCATAGCTCGTGAGGAATTCGAATCACAATCTATGCTTGCTTAGTTATTGTCCAACTAAACATGTCTAACACGGAGCCCATATCCTTATCCTAATATCGAGCGACCAACAAGGGGACTTCATACTTTGGAGGATCCATGTAACATAAGTTCCACTAATATTCAGGAGTTGTTCTGTCACTTCAGTTGTTTCACAAAACGTACTAGTATAAGATGCTCATTAATTTAAGTGAGATGATTCAGTCAAAGGCAATAAGAAGATTATGAAAAGACAATTTCATCCCATTTAAGTTTAGCCACCAATGCCTTGTATTAGGATCCTCATATTCAAGAACTTTCAAATAAGTTTCCCACTGCAATAAACAAAAGTTTAGACTCTCACCCCAAAAGTAAGTACAATGTGAAAACGTGGATAATAGAGGGAAAAGGAAATTTGTACAAACCTTCTTTGTGATTACCATCTGAAAACAACAACATGAAGAAACCATTGTTATCTTCACTTTGCATCCACATTGCAGCTTCAAAAAACTGTTTGGCTTATGCAGTAATCCACTCATGAGCCCTTTGAGATGTGACAATCACATCTTCACGAATTTTAGTCATCACGAATTCAGATTTGGAAACTTTGATGTGAGCCCACGCTCTTCTAGTCTAGGTGAATTTGAGGTTGTTTTCATTATCATTGACGAAAATGGGCAAGCTGTGGATTCAACCGTAAATGTGCAGAACCTTTGGAAATAAAACATCTTCAGGAAGTAGACTCGGTTCCACAAGGATCCCCTGATACGACTGCACTAGATGATCAGAAACAGGCTGCTTTTTGAGCAAATGCCATGATCAACCGGTTTTCTTCATCCTGATTGCGCGATTCTGTTGAAGAGCTCAAGGTGCCCTTGCTCTATGTCTGCAATTTTGCTCCATTTTTTCTTGCAATATGACAAAAACAGTTAACGAGGAAAATTATGATATCTTATATTCTTCAACCTTGGTCTGAATAGAGTAAAAATTTCCTTTGAGCAGACATTCATGCCAATGGCTGCATGTATTGAGAACATGGGTGTTCGTGCTTAGTAATCAGATTATGCAATCAGATTGTGACTAAGAATTCCTTGAAGACAATCTCTCATTCGGAAAGGGGGAGGGGGATAGATAATCTATCCTTTGCGTGGGTGATGGATCAATTAATTATAAGTTCTCCTATGAAATTCTAGTTGAGATAAGTTGCTAAGAGCATCTCGCATAGTTTTAGCCATATTGGCACGGCCAAAGTTGAACTGTGGCCAGCAGCAGTGCCATTTCGAAATATTGCTTCGAAGAAGTCCAGCCATGTTTTATGCACAACCAACATGTTAATTACAACTATAGAGCACAGCCATGCTCAGTAAGGTTGAGATTGGCCAACCGCGGGAGATGCGGATAAGTTGAGTTTGATGACTTTGCCAGGCAATTAATGTTTTTGCTTCTTTGAACATTGTTGGTCCAAATAGCAACCCAAGAGGGAGGTGAATTGGGTATCTCAAATAAAATACGGAATTTTAAAAAACTAATTGCAATCTAATCAACTACAATTCCAATTTCAATGATATACCATTCTACTCATGCAATATTGATATGCAAAACGGAAAGTAAAGAGAGTAGGGAAGAGAGAATCGAACGCAAGGATTTATAGTGGTTCGGTCCGCAACTTCACGGCCTAGTCTACTCCCCAAGTGTCCAACTCGGGATTTGCTGCACTATCTCCAATAGTTACAATTCTTCTAGCTTCATGGGTGCTAGACAACCTTTACAACGAACAATCTATCCTCAATCGCTCCGACTAATTTTAACTCCGGTGCTAGTCACACCTAACCCAACTAGTTTTAACTTCGGTGCTAGTAACACCTAACCACCAAGTGATTTTCTCTCCAAAACCACTCACAAAAAAGATAATCCCCTTTACAATTGATGCTTAAGAACAACACTCAAACTAGTGTAATAAGATATTCAAGATAAGGCTTTAGAGATGATTAATGAATATTCAAGAGTAGCTCAATGCAGTTTTTCTTCGAGAGATCATCTCCCATTTCTTCCTTCGACACACGTGTATATATATCCTTCAAGAATGAAGCCCCATTTGACTGTTGAAGATTAGTAGCCGTTGGAAAGAATAGGCTCCTTCCACAAATCAAGTAATCAGCTCCTTTCTTGTTTCCAGAAATATATCTTCTACTTTTCCCATCCTCAATATTCTCCAATCAATCAATTATCTAGTTTCCATTTTCCCACCGAAATGCATGTGCATGGGAATTTCCACTAGCCGTTGGAAATTTAATCTCACAAAATCATGCAACCAATAATTTCTTTCATTTGAATCATTCTCTAGCCAATTAAGTTAGGAGAAGATTTGTCCTTAATCTTCCTCCTTTCAATTTATCTTGACTATTGAGAAAACCTTTGGGCTAACATTAACACAATGGATTACCTCTTGCCTACCGTATACACAGATTTTGTCCAACAAAATGCTATCAACTTTTGTGGGGGCCTGTCCCTAAGGAGGCTTTAAATGAGATCTACTTGTGGACGGTGGAATTGGTCCGTAGGAATTACTGTAGTTGATTATACGTAAGCAGCCCAGATACCATGAGTTATAAAAAAAGGACAACATAGCATGTGTTTGTAAACACCAAATATAAGCAAGGAAAAAGGTTCTACTGATGTAAATAAAACTGGAAAGATGGGGCGGAATTTTAACAAGCAGTTGGTGAACAATAATTCTGCAGCACCATATTAAACAGGGGATCAAATTAGCTAGGAACTTTTATTTTATTTGTATGAAAGCTTATCCATTTTCTTCAATACCGAAAGCTTATCCATTTGCATAGTGAATCGGATTTAAAGATATCCCAAGTCGATTCATTATTGAAATACAATGACAAACTCCAAGAATAACCAAACCTAGCCTTATGTCCAATCAATTAGGATCGGCCCAGTAGAATAACAAAGAAAGAAATGTACTTTGTCTTTCCAACTTCATCTAGTCTAGTTCGTTATAAGAACTAAGAACAGGAGCGGATCCAATTTCATTTTAAAATTAGAAGGTTGTACCCATATTTGATAATTCCGATGTATGCCAACTAGAAGTGTCGGTTTTCGAGTCTTAAGAGTTTTGTTTTCCACATACTATGGACAATCGTCTCACTTGTTGTTGAGTGCAAACTTTTAGACTAAACCAAACAAAGTAGAATATTATGCCATACTCAACTATTTGTGCTTTTGTCAACTATGGGAAAAAGTCATTCAAGTCTCAAACACACTTGTTCGTTCGTTGAACGTTTGTTTTCTCAGTTGAAGAATGAAGGACATTGCGGCGTGTTGATGAAGTTAGGCAAACTTATAAAAGTAGTAGTGTTTGATTCAGAATCAAACTTGGAGGCCCTGGCTTCAAGACTTCCAAAAGTAAACAAGCACTAGTTAAAACCGTTTTCAAAGAGAGAAATATATTTCAAATTCCCCTTTCATATTTAAAGAGAAAATAAACTTTCCTCTCTTTGTTATGTTAAACTACAAGTGAACTTATATTTATTACTCCCTCGTCCCAGAACTTTGTAATGACCGGACGTCTAGACCAGCTTGAACGCATCACTGATCATAAAAGGTTTGGAACGTTTGGCCTTTCTGAATTCGACCTTGCCACGTCTTTAAAGACAAGCCTTTTAGTTGCTGTCTCAGGTTAATACCCGGCCAAATCTTGTCAATCGGGACAAGCCCTTTCATTTATCGATTGCTGATACCTCTCCTAACAATTCGAATCCGGACCAAACCTTTTTTTGTTCTATTCCACTGTTAAACGTGCAAGCCAGGGCAGAAAAGTACTACTACTGGTTGTTACCAAATTAAAGAACACACCGTTTCTTTTACATGATTGAGGTTAGGTGGTCCTGAAATATCGGTTAGGCCACGTAGCAGATTAAATGGTAGTAGGTTTTCAACGAATCGGGGCTACCTCAGTTGATCGGGACTCTTACATCTCACTAGAAGGTCAGGAGTTCGAATTTCATGACCCGCGTGTGAGTTTTATTCCCCTTTATATTTGTTTTGGATTATTTCTCCCCTAAATGGAGCTATTAATTGATTACGACTTATAGTGATTTTTAATTTGTTTCCGGTTTGATGTAATTCTGATACTTGTATTTTCCTACATACACCTAGTAATTAACGCGGGAAAAAAAGGAAAAAAAATCTAACCGGAATCACACGGCATCAATCTTTGGTGAACAACTCATATATGAGGCAAAATTCATCCAAATGTCCTTGCTTGATCTCAATCAGGCTAAATCACATGAAATTTTTGGGGTCCTAATGTCATATGAAATTGGTTGTTGAGTTTGATGAAGTGGCACAAATGACAATGACTCGAGCCATTTTTACACCATTTCACTTGCTCTTATAACAGGGGTAAAAATCATAAAAAGAGAGAAACGTATTCATGGCTCAGCCGTGAACAAGTTATTTACAGCAGCAACCAATCGCGACCGTCCAAATTAAAGTATTCTGGACGGTTCGGATTTTAATGAAACTTAACTCTTCTCCGGAAAAGTTTCATTAACATCTCGACCGTCCAAAACACTTTTTGGAAGGTTGCGATTGGCTCCGTAAACAACTATTCAGATTTTCTCTTATCGGAAATTATATATCATGCGATCGATTTCATTTCTTGTATGGGCCGGGAATTCTTGGCAAGTGCATCAGAAAAGGTGGTTGTTGCCGGCCACCACCAAAAATCAAATGTATGACTCCACTCTCAGACTAGAATATTTACTTG
>JAOTQK010000001.1:21058495-21071065 GCA_025642025.1 Rhododendron ferrugineum
CCAGATGAAGCAGTAATGCTGGCTCCTACTAAGATAAGAAATTCCCAATAAAGCTGCTAGTACAAGGTAAACTCCCTGGACGGAAGACAATTCTGGAAGAAAGCATATATTCAAATTGTCAGTCATCAACTTGAGATTAGATTTAGGGAAGCAGGCTCAATTGTTGTTTATTTAGACTTGTGCTCTACTGGGATGGCTAGTTAAAGCAAACTGACCGTAGTACTACATTATTTTCCAGAGATGATTGTAATACCATACTAGTGCCGTTATCTTCCTGCCTCTTCCTGGCAACCAAACTGAACATTAAAGAATTTTTTAGAATACCAAACTTATGTCACTTGCCTTCTTTGATTGTTGAAGAATGTTTCCAACATCAAGGTCCTGCATGTGCTTCAATTCCACATAGCGAGGCACACAGTCAGCACCCAAGCAGTCAGCAGATTCTTGAACCTACAGTCACATCCACCAATGGGCATTGACTTCTGACTAGTGCCTAACTCTGAGAAAGTGTGAATGATTATGCAAAGACACAAGAACATTGCAGAGAGCTTACTTGGGAGATGACATTAGCAGTCTCAACTGAAGCCACTTTAGGGCTGCTGACTATAGCACTCACCTTCAAATCAAGAAGTAGCTCCGCAGTTTTCTGGGACTAATGTTTATCCAACAGACAAAATCAGATCATAAAACCCAGTTACTGTATAATAGCGACAGAGAATTATGTCTAGCCCGGAAGTCAGTCCAAAGCCAACTGATGTGGCAACATGACATTGGGCAACAGTGGGGCCCACTTTATCACCATCCAATAGTTACCTAACATGTAGTCACTCTCAGCCAAACACTCAGTGACGAGCATTTTCCAGAGTGAAATGAGAAAACTGCTGTACCTGTATAATCCCTAGCATATTCATAGGCGTGTCACCAGTACAAGGAATTCTAGCCTGTCAAACAAGTACCGTTACATATAAGTTGTAATCTATTGAAGAGGAATAAGGATTAACTGAAGATATGGACAACACTAATAGAGACTAATGTATATTTGATAAGGCAGTCAAGATCTATTAATCGAATTGAGAATCAAGATAACTACAGGTCACAAATTTCACTATGACAAAACATAAACAAAATGAAAGAATGCTGTACACAAACCAACCAAATCCCAATAAAAATGGGTTCATACCTCTGAACTGCCCTGTGAGGAACCATGACAGACAAGAACCATCCGCTTACTGGCTTTTCTGCCTGCGGAACTTCCAGCAACAGGTGAATTTGGGGTCTGCATTGATTACAGTGTAATTATGTCCTACACTTGCCAATTCAACTATGAGAATCAATTGACCTCAATAGTTACGTTTACAAGGATTTTATATTCTAGAAATTTCTACATTCACTTAGTCGAGTAAATAGTTACGTTTACATGGATTCTATATTCTAGAAATTTCTACATTCACTTAGTCGAGTACAACTCTAACAAATAAAATGCTTAATGATCGTTCATGGCAAACTATTTAGTAGGTCAACAAAGAGATTTAAGTCTTGGTACATCCCTTGTTATTTTATGAAAAGAACGCAATCACTGTGTTTTAGTGAACACTTGTCAGCAACAAAAATGAGGACTAACCAGCTAATGGTTTTTGCTAACTCAGTCGAGAAAACATTTATACTTATAAGACTACGTAGCACGGACACTTCATCTGAGGCAACGTACCGGAATCGGACACTCAACATTTTTGGTTTGGACACTCTAAGAAATGCTCAGGACACTCGCCATACATGTCGGGGGTGTTAAACAAAATAGTAGACACTTTTCTTTTGGAAAGCAAGGTGTCCCGGGCAAACTAGCACGACCTTCACAGCCGTTTCACATGCTTACGCGTGAGGTGAGGTGGTCCCAATAGTTTTTGGCAAGGAGAATCAAACCTGAGACCTTAGTAGGGAGCAAACCACAAGCCAACCCCTTAGGGTTAAAACAGTAGACACTTGTTAAAGCTTGGAAAAGTCTTTCTTTTGTATGTGACATAGGATGGTTCATTAATTACGGAGACACAGATGGTGAAACGCGTTTTGTTGGAAAACTTTTGTGAGTGATTTGATGATAGTTAAGAGTTAAGGTATGTAGTGTTACATATCTATAATTAGATCCTTTTTAATTCATATCATTGAAAAATTAATATATTTTGAAACCTGTCCCAACGTGTCGTGTCCTCCAATTTTTTCAATATGCGTGTCGGAGTGTCAGTGTTGTGTCGCGTGTCCGTGTCGATGCTATATAGCTCATAGATGCCCCAAATAGAAGTAGTGCGTGCTGGGATGAATTAGAATCCAAAATCAATTCAATTAATTCCAACTATCTTCTACCGAGTAAGCAATGGCTCCACATGAGCAATAGTCCAATATTTTTAACAAGCTAAAATGACATCAGAATAAACTGACATATTATCCTGAATGCAATTACTATTTAACCTTGTAACGAGAAATATTGGTACATTCAGAACGTTTCAACAAACAGAAGAGCACTCTGTGGAAATCTTCAATTGCAAAAATATGTGCTATTTGATGGAAGCAGAAATATATAGAAATCTAACCCAAATGATCCTCTATGTGTAAATACAAGCAAGCAACAAAATCGAAAATTCTGCAGGCTACAGAAAAAGATCAAGAACAAAGAATGGGCAGATACCTGATTTAAACGATTAAGACATATATATGGAGACCCACCCTCTATTCGTGGGGTGAAATCCAGCACACTCACACCACAATTGCTTTGGAGTAAAATCCTGAAATACTCGGTGCCTAATCCTGATTAATGGGAAAAAGCACCAAAGGAAAAGAGAAGAAATCTGTTCAACATGACAGACTATAATTTCTGACAGCAGCTCACAACAGAGAAAGGAAGTACTACCAATAGCTGTTGCAACGAGAGCCTGATTAACAGCATTGTGAGCAACCACAAGAACAGACCTGCTTTCATGAGTTAAGATTTTGGTCCAGCAGCTTCTAGCACGAGCCCATAACTCCCTCACTGGATAATGGCCATCGATATTGAAATTTGGGGCATCTATTTGCCACTGGCGAAATGCCGAACCAAACTTTGCTTTTCCCTCATGCTTTAGGAGACCCTAAAGTCAGCACTGGAATCAGCAATTATTAATATGCCACTTTTACTTGACATATACCTTCTGTCTACCATTCAAGAATAATTAAGGCGTATATGATTGAAGAGATGTTGAGAACTCAAGCTCACTTGAAAGGAGTACAGGTCAATTTCCCTCAGGTCGGAGTCGGTGATAATGTCCTCCTTGCGAGCACTCCAAATGATTTCCGCAGTTCTCTTTGACCTAATCAGTGGACTGAAACAAAGAAACCAAAGAATGGTCATTGGGTTATGAAGAAAATGAAGAATGAATAACAATCGTTACATGAGAATTGCCTCAATTATCCCATCTCATGATTATTATGACCATATAAATGAATTGGCATCTGGGTGTTGGGATTGAACCATTCTGTTGTACATAATATGAAAACAAACAAATTTTAACCTCAATCAAAAATGGAAACCAACATCCCAAAATCAACTAATGTCACTCCAATTCGAGATTCTAAATTTAGCTTCAAAGTGTTCCTTTCAAAAAAAAAAAAGTACCTCAAAACTCCCACTCTCTACTAGGGACCGACGCTTGATGCAAAAATACAAGCTTCTGGTACGAGATTGAGCCAAATGGCCGCGACTTTCCACAAATAATGCACAGTAGTTCACTGCTATGACGTTGCCTAGTTTTTTAATTAGGACAAAACTTTATCGTTTTGTTATTGAACAAGAAACTATTGTCCGTGACTACAAAGAGAAACCATTGTCCATGACTCCCATTTGTTAAAGTTACCTTCCACTGTTTTAAGACATCGGAAATATTAGAAGGGAAATGTCTACAAAGCTTTCCCTGGAATTTTCTTTAGGAAAAACTTTAAGAGCACCTTTTTGAATTGCATGGTAGGTTTTACTATGGCCTCGGCAATGCAGGGTGCTAGAAGATCTATATAAGTAAACACCAACAATGGGGATGGGAGCTAGTTGGTGATGGATTCAAGACATTTACATGCTAGAGTGCGTTGAAATCCTTCATGTAGTAATCCAAAACTCATAGAATACTTATCTCCAATATCTTACCCATCATCCACTCCAATTTCACGAGCCACACATACTACTAACTATACCAATTTTTTGATAACTCATTGTGTCAGCACCAGCATAAGTAACTCGACTAATACCGTGAGACTAATTCAACCAGCCACTAGTGGGAGAGTATTTAAAACCCCCGTATGTATTGGCTCCACACAAGTTGATAGCACATTCAAACCCTATTTTATTGACCACCATCTCAACCCCTTTGGTTTACTCACACACATGCTACCATGTAGTACTGAGTTCCAATATTTTCCAGAAGAAAAAAAAAACTGAAAGAAATGGAACCAAACTAAACTAACAATCAAAACCCCCATATGCATATTACTAACTATATCAATATTTTGTCCCGGTGTCCGGGCCAGCATAAGTGCACCTCGATTAATAATTTTATACCATGGGACCAATTCAACCGGGCACTAGTGGGAGACTACCCCATATGCATTGGCCCCACACAAGTTGATAGCACTTTCGAACCTTTAGTTTCTTGACCACCATGTCAACCCCTCGGGCTTTGATATGGGTGTCATGTGTTTGTGTGTGTGTCTACCAACATGTAGTACTAAATTCCAATATTTTCCAGAAGAAAACTGAAAGAGATCGAACCAAACTAAACTGATATTCAACACCGAGTGAAATCGAACACCAAAAACCAGACCTAGAAAAGCAGACATCGAACGCATCATCGATGAGCATGAGGCGGGAAGTCTCGGCCTGAGACTCGCCTTTCGCTGTAAGCACCGAGAAATCAGAGCTCCCTTGGATCCTACCTTCCTCATTCCACGTGCTCTGCCCGTGCCTCACTAGAACCACCCTCTTCGCCGCCCTAATCGGCGGGAACGGCGCCGAATCCCACAAACTCGAGCTCAACTCCCCCTCTCTTACCGCCGGGTTCTCGATCGGTTTCTCGATCTCTTTCACGCTCGAGGACGATCGAACGGTGAAGGGAGTAGTGCTCGGTTGGTTATGAGTGGTGCGTGTGGGGATGAATTTAGGGTTCTTGTGGAGGACGGAAAAGTGGAGGGGTGGAGGAGTGATGCACAACATTTGGGAGGGCCGGGTTTTCGATTTTGGTTTTTTCGGTGATTTGGGAGTTGAGGGGTTTCTTGTGTTTGGCGCTAAAATTTTGTCGTCAAGTGGTTTGTGGTTACCGTTGTTTCTCTGGATTCTATCGAGTATCGATCTTCAGATTATTTATTCAGGGGTGTTCCAATTTTTCAAAAAAGAAATTTTTTTTAAAAACAAAGATAATTTCAAGTTCAAAAATTGTATATTTGCGCAAATAATTTTTCTACTAATATGGATCTTGTTTTGATAGATCTCATTGAGATCTTTTAAACGGTGCAAAAAAATTAAAAAAATATTTTTTATTTTCATTATATTTAAGCTTGAAATTACCTTCTTTTTCAAAAAAGAATGTTTAAAAAAAAACGGAACGGCACCTTAGACCTCGTTCCGATAATTTTTTTTTTAAATACTTATTTTTTTTTTTAGAAGATAAGTTATTCTTTCATAATACTTCACTTTTAATTTAAAAATAATTACTTATTTCGGTTAGTAGAACACACCATACCCTTAGGGCATCACGTGGCAGTATCTCAAATCTCTCCCCACCACATATTATCATGGGATCTTCATACTTAGTTTCGAACCCCACATAAATGGGTGGTTGAATAATTTTTGAGAAAATTTCTGTTATATCCCTTCGACTTTGACCAAAAATTCATTTTGGTCCTTCACCTTTCAATTTCGGCATAAAAATACTTTGACTTTTCATTTTTTTTCAATGTCATCATTTAGGAATATATACATATATACACGAAAAATAGGGTGTTTGGATCAAGCACCCTATACATATCGGTTGCCATTGATTCCCGCTTAGGCCCTCTCGGTTTTTTTTTTAAAATAATTTTGGACGGCTCGGATCGGTCGTCCGGTGGCCGGAGATGGCTCGGAGTAGGACTCAAAGAAAACGGATTCCTTCTAAAGGACGACATTGAAAAAAATTGGAAAGTCGAAGTATCTTTAAGCCAAAATTGAAAGGTGAATGACCAAAATGAATTTTTAGTCAAAGTCGAAGGGATATAAAAGAAATTTTCCCATAATTTTTCTCTTGTGGGAAAACCGAAAAATGGGTGGTTGACGTGTAAGTTCTTATTCAAATTTTTTTCATATTCGTTAGTTTTTCGTCGATTTTTTATGCGGATTATTGCTTCGTCATGACAAAAAAATCTAAAAAGTAAAAAATTACGATCAAAATCCAAATTTTCATAATAAAAACGGAAATAACTCAAGAACAAAAAAAAATCATTTGGCTTATTAGGCCAAAATAGGCGCATTGATACATTCAGAACCGTACGATATGTGTATATTTTGCGTGAAACCTGTAAAATTCACGTGAATTGGACAATTTTAGATACTTCTATATCATATTTGTCCAAAGCACATTGCTCTTCTCCTAGTGTTAATATAAACACGTCCTTGGCTGTCATTTTCCCAATATAATCGGATGGGGACTATCACAGCAAGCTGTTGTGCGGTTCATATGGGTCTCATTTCAGCCCAAAATTAATCAAACCATTTTATTTTCTTCGGCTTATCGAGGAAGGCAGGCTTGGGCCAAAAAAAATGTTAATCATGAAATCAGTACCAGTACGACAAAACACGTTTGCTTTGAAAACAAATTACCGACAAGTATGATTTTGGGAACTCATTTTAGGACAAGCAGCTAGTATAATTTTGAGAACTTTAAAGCAAACGTTTTTTTCATTGATATTCAGACTGGCTTTTGATCAAACCATAAAAGGGCATTACGTACTCAACAAGACGAACAGTTCGGATCGTAAGATTAGACCAGGACATAATGTGTCCCATGAAGGATCAATAAGCAGAGATCATAAGAGAAATCATCACATAAGAGGATTCTAATCCATGTAAAGACAACTTAAATATGCTGGAATGGTTAATTGAGCTCCTGCATCAACAACCTCGGCAGTCTGAAAATCAGTTCAGAAATCTCCAGAAGAATAACACAGCATTCCAACCTTGCAATATAATCTTCAAGTACAAAGCAAAACACAGCCACCCCATCCGCTGGAAACTAACAGTAACTACTTAGTCAGGAAATACGGGGTTGAATACGACGAAAAACAAACACAAAATTTGAGGAACAGCGGCCCATACTTACAAGATTACTCCTCCATGCGATTTTCCTCGGACTGCTGCTGAGAAACATTGACTTTGATCTTTGGTAAAGTAAGAGAAGCCTCTTTTAGGAGGGATGAAGGAGCCTTGACCATGTGGATGCTCTGCTCCAGCTCCTTTGTTGCTTGCTTCTGCTCCTTGGCTCTCTTTCCTTTCATCCTGTCCATATTTTCATGTAGATATTTAAGCAGAGATGTAGTAAAAAAATTAACACAAAAGAACGAAACCAATTTATGATGTACTTTTAAGGAGAAATGACAAGAGAAAGGAAGAAAACCTCCTAGTATGGTGCCTGGCCTCCCTTTCACTTCTGACTTTGACAATCTTCTTGATGGCCTTCAGAGTGTTCTCAGCGAGATTCCTATCGTATCGCTCTGGCCTATTTCGTTTCCTCTCAAACTCAAAAGTTGAATCCTTCCAAGTAGAATAGGAAAGAGAAAAAAATCAATATCACCATAATTTACATCAGGTAAGAGTGGAGATGAAGGGAAGACCTGTAGATAAAATTGTATCAAACTTCTTTACCTGTGTCATATCCTTTCCATGCAGTCTCCGATAAGCCTTGGTCCATTTAACCTTACGTGGATTCCTCTTCATTTTAAAGTTCTTGTGACATTTTGACCGACAAAACCGGAATATCTGTATTTCGAAGTGTCAGCAGTCTTAAGTCAATAAGCAATATTAACTATAACCTGACCATTGACACTAACACTGAATATTATAATTGCATTGTCCATAACATTAACATGTCATGAGATAGCTCCCAAATAAGACATAGTACTCTAGAATGTCACCAACTGTAAATGCAAATAGGAACAACTATTCTGAGTAACTTGAGCTCAGATAAAATGAGGCAAAAAAAAAAAAAAGTAATTTAGACAACCCTTCAACCAATCATTCGCGTGTGCACATGGTGCACATTGAACAATGAAAGCACTCACTTTCTGAAACCCCTAAGTAGACATAACCATGTAAACAAACTTTCAATACATCCCTGAATTGAAAAGCCAGCTTGGTCAGGTTTGTTTAAATTGCAGAAGTTCATAGTTCTACATAAGAATTGGTTTCCAGACAATAATTTCCTCGTTTGATCATAGTAACTATGGAACACATTTACTGCAATCATATACCCGAAGAACGAGAATAGTAGGACAAAGTGTCACACAAAGTTACCTTTGCATCATTCCTAACAAACTGAATACCATGTCCAGGATACACAGTAGAGGAGCAGAACCAACACTTCTCCAATCTCATGGTGGTGGTGGATTAAAAAAACCTCTATTTCCTGCAAGAGACAGTATAAATTAGGTAAAAGGTTTACGGTTTACCATACCCACATTAGTTAGTTCTCAATAAAGTCCTCGTAAGGCTCAAAATGACAAAATAAGAAAAAGCCATAAACATTAGAAATTCAAAAAAAAGATATCCCATCACAGCCACAACACAGCGACCAACTATACAAATAGATTAAAGTGCAACGAAATATTCATAAGAACTTACTGCTAGAAAGAATCAAAAGTAAAGCAAGGACAACATAAACTATTTACCATCCTCTACAATCACAGATATCATGACTAGCTTGTTTATGTTTCTAAACATAGGGCCCTCGACCATGAAAGTGGTGTCAAAATTGGATGCAGTAAAAATTCAACGCTCTGGTTTGGGAGAGCCAATGACTGGGAACAACTACTATGCAGAATGAAGGTGGATCCAGCCACCTCTGCTTATCCTAGTCTTGTGAGAGCATGGGTCCCTCTTGCAAGTAGATTATATCACTTTGGTTAAAGGGGTTAACCAACGTATCCTTTGTATAAGGACTTTAAAAACGTGTGTATTAAGAAGGTCGAGATAGAGAAGAGAACGAAAAATTGCAGCTTTTTGGATTTCTCAAATATTTTGAGGTTCATGTGTTTCCATCAAATTCAAAAGGCAATGTTAGCAGCCGATAAATTCGCCAACTAATAAAGACACTTAAGGTACACTTCGGCAATTTCGTAGGCAAGCAATGCTGAAAATTGAAGGCCACTCTCTCCATCGCTCCAAACAGCATATAATTTACATTAACAGAGCACTTATATTTGTCAAGTAACTATCCATTCTTGCATCGCTAGCTCCGGACACTTGAGTAAAATTACCACAACAAATAAGTTATAACAGAGTGCCAGACTAAAAAAATCCCAACAACCAATTCTTTCCCTAATAATAATAATCATGACAATTGACATCGACAGATTCAAAATTCGCCAAATTTGAGCAATCATTGCATCAATAATTTAGAAACAGATTCACTTGGCCATCCCAGTCCTAAAATGCTTATCAAATTTCTAAATGATAAAACAGCAATTGAGAAAGCTGTGCGAAATAGAAACGCAACAAAATAGCATAGTCCAAAATTAAGATAGCAGTAATTCAAATGATGAACAGCTCATCCTCATGCTTCTTTCAGCCAGCATAGCAACAAGTATTTTCCTCATATGGGTTGGGCAAAATGGTTTGAAGTTCTATAACTTTCTAGAGCATAACAACGGGGTGCTTTCATTAATTCTTCTACATATCAAGGAAAGTCCTGTCACGATGGAGGATTTCTTGGCCAAGAACTTAATAAATTTACACCCCATTTCAAGGATAAAAACTACAAACCCTAGTTTCATTCAGGTTCAGAGATGCTAGCTATGAGTGCAAAATAGAGCTCCCCGCCACAATAGACTTCAACGTAACTACAGAAATAACCCATACAGGGCCGGCCCAGGGAAGAAGCCTAAATTGCTAATTACACATCAGATAACAGAGGGATAGAGAGAGAGAGAGAGAGAGAGAGAGAGAGAGAGGGGACGGTACCTGTTCGATTTACGAGTTGGGCTGTTGCTGATGACGAAGAAACCGTAGAAAACCCTAATGGCTTTCAGAAAGTCTATTGACACAGATAAAATGCACACATATCTTGCACATATCATTGTGTGCGTTCCACTACGGATTCCACACAAACAATCCAAACCGTTCATTAAATGTAAAACATTTTTTCAATGACCTCCGCAAAAAATAAACTTAATCCGAAACCTAGAGTTTCTCGATCCATCCAACTTTTCATTAACCTAAAATTTGGATGAAAAGTTAGATGATTGAATCGAGCACCTTTAGGTATCGGATTGAGCTTGTTTATTACGAGAACCCATAAAAAAAATGTTTTACATTTAATGAACGGCTTAGATCATTTGTGTGGGACCCTTAGTGGGCCCCACACAGTGATCTGTACATGATCTGTGTGCATTTTGTCCGTGTGGGTAGCATCTCTGGATTGCTTTTTCTATTTTTGGTTGAACAAGCTACAACCCTGGAACTTGATCTATCTCACAAATTACTCCCCTTAATTGTACTTTTTCCAGTTCCAAATACTGGCTTCTAATTTAACAACAATGTCACCCTTTATCTTGGAAAAAAATCACTTCGACAAAGCAAATCCGAACTCATTTATCCCATTTGTCGCAAGATAAATGGATTCCTAAATTTTATCTAGCGATGTCCAATCAATATAATTTTAAATATGACTTATGTTCTTTACAACGTCTAAAAAGTAAACGATTTTAATCATCTCTATACGCTCGGGAAGGGCAAGAAAATGGGTCCAACCTAAGGAAGAGACTGCGGAGAAGTCAATTTATTTTACAGAAAACGTGGCTAATTTTGTTCATTGAATTAACTCAATTAAATTCTTTTTTATAGCTTCAATATAGCCTAAGACAAACCACAAAACAAGATCCCAATAAAAACTACTTTGTTATTACTGTCTTCTTGTATAAAATACTACTCCATCTTATGTTTCAAAAAGAAAATAATAGGAGGATTGCTATTGAAATCCCAATAAAATATGTCATACTAAACCGGTAGCTTGGATGACACTGAAAACTTAATTGGAGAAGGCCCAAACATGTGACGAAAGCGTGAAGATTCGAAATGCAAAAGAACTTAAGTACAAATGCGTACAGAGTTTATGGGCGTGTTTGGTAACAGATTTCGTTTTGGGGGGATTCATAATGAGGTGGGATTAGGATTAGGATTGGTAATAAGGTGAGATTATTAATGAGGAGATGAATATTTTATCCATGTTTGTTTTGGACAGGATTAGATCATAGGATTGTGAATAACATATTTGTTTTGGATAGGATTGAATAGGATTGTAAACAAAATTCTCTTTCCAACCTTAATCCCATGGGATAGGATTGTTAATACCATCCCCATGGGATGTGTAATCCTATGGATTTGTGGGATTTGTAATCCCCTGGTAGGGCTACAAACGAACAGAGCCGCTCGCGAGCTGCTCGGGACTCAACTTGGTAAAAGCTCGTTCGAGGTCAACTCGAGACATAAATAAACAAGCTCAAGCTCAAACTTTAGGCTCGTTTCGTTATCAAACCGAGCACAAGCCAGTAGAGGCTCGGCTCGAGTTGGCTCGCAAGCCAAAACTTAGTAGACTTTTTACGTTAATTACCACAATTAGCATTAGCATTTTGATACCTTGATGCATAACCCTTACAAAAACATATTACATGTTACTATTATTATTCTAAAATTGATGTCATTTTCTTGTAGAGTATAGAAAAATGAATGATATATCAACATTTTTTTTTTGTTGTATTAGGCCTATGCGAGAATATATATATATATACTAGTGTTTGCCCGTGCCTACGGCACTACCCATCCCGATTGGAATTGGAATTACCCTTTGAATCTTGATAGTGGCTCAAATTGCTGAAAATTAACCTAGTACAAAGAAGTCTATTATCAAAACCGTATTTTTAAATTTCCATGGAGATGGTATTAACAAAGTACAAAACCATCAAATACCACCAAAGAACACAAATTCAACTCCAATCTCAGTGAGTGTTTGAAGGATTTTAACAACATTACAGTTGCCAAATCCCATTAAAGACGAAGTTGAAGGAAGACAACCAAAGAACACAAATTCAACTTCAATCTCAGTGAGTGTAAGAAGGATTTTAACAACATTACAGTTGCCAAATCCCATTAAGACGGAGTTGAATGAATTTCTGATTAATAGCCATCCAGCCCCATAATTGTACCTGAAAAATAATCTATGGACAAAATGAAATTATCTATGAACCCCAAAAAAATGAATTTAGGCCAAATCTGTTGTATTACTAACAAAAAGCACTAATCAAATATCATCA
>JAOTQK010000001.1:21168843-21195665 GCA_025642025.1 Rhododendron ferrugineum
AGGAGAGAGAGAAAGGTAAGTAGATGAAAGATCCAAATAATTGATAACAAAATCAAGCATGTCATAATTGATAACAATGTTGACACACTCAATGTCAATTCCTCTACCAACTAAATCAGTGGCCACAAGGATTCTTTTATGACCCTCCTTGAAACTCTTGGAGCGTGTTAACCTGGGAAGGACAGCGTTGAAAATCAGTAAAGCAGTCGGAAAGGAGGTCATTCAGCTAGCGATTTTGCTCAAGCTCACTTAGTTTAATGTAGTGCTGATGGCAAAAGCATAACAACAGTCAGCAGGAAAGTCCAACAAAAATCATTGCTGCTCAACTAGAGACGCAAGAAATACCTGTACGAGACCGTGAAGAGTCAGTTTAGCCTCATCATCCACATAAATTTCGATTGGCTGAAAGAGACAAATATCACAAAGCGACATGTTAGAAGAAATACCCGTACAAGAAAATACCTGTACGGGTTCATTTTTTTTGGCTCCAAGGGTCATTGGCTGACAGAAAGGTCTAGTCCCCACTTACATAAACAAATTCACCAACGGAATTCATGCAAGACTTGCTCCCCAATCTTTCATACCACCAACTAATCTTGTCTGGCTAAATTATCAGGAAGCTTCACTATTCATCTTCAGTTAGATGAAAACTTTCTGATTTTTCTTCCAGACCTCCTGATCTAAACAGAAACTATGCTATCAGTAAAAGAATTTTCAAATATGACCTTTTACTCCAAAAAAATGGTTAGTGCAGAAGAAATTTTATGTCATGTACGTTGAAACTGTCTTGCAATGGTATACGAAGGGTAATATTAGTGACTGGCGATCAACAATACACTTCAGAAGTGATCGGTTACCAGTATCAGAAGCAGAAGGCACATGTTTGATTAAATAGGTTTAAAAACCTATAGCATGAATGATGCCATACTACATCTTTGTAGTTCAATTATTTAGCTTTCAGAAACCGGAGAAATACACCAGTAAAAGATGGCTGACGCAAAAAGAAGTGAAACCAATCTCTGGGACATTCTTTTATACAAGAGAAATTGGCTCAATGCCCTGTAAGTGTCCCAAATAAATCGACAAACCGTCTTTGCTGTTTGTAAGAAAGATGATGACGATATAGTGTACTTGTTATGCCAGAAATTCTTAATAAAAAAAATACTAGAAACTGTCCTCCATCAGCTTATCAAACCATGCAACACATACCATCTTACATATCACGTCTCGCACATATCATGAATTCTACCAGGACTGATATTCCTTAAAAATCCTTAATCTATAGCACTGTAGACGAATAATGGCCCCATATGTACGGTAGGAAAATTTTCATAAACCACTGAAGAACACTGATGATCCTACATCACCAGTCACACACAATCACAAGTCAGAAAAGGAGGACATGAACCATTAATATCAAAGGTGTTTTACAAGACGAACAAGGGTCAAGGGGAAAGAAAAAAAAAAAAAATCAGTTACGTGTATACTTTCTGGATTTAGGATAGCCAAAAAGAGGCCGTTATAAAACATCAGAAGAGTAGAGAGCAAAAAATATTACTACATCTTGCAATGAACTTCTTGCAAACTGGGCGAATCTCCTGAGTGTAGCTGAGAATATCATAACTTGTTTATCATGAGGGGTCATCTTAAAAATTTCCTGCACATCCTTCCTCATGTCTGTAGACAAAATGAGAAATTCAAATCATTTTGGTTGCTAAAAAAGTTAGAAGCCAGTCAGTCAAGCCACACAAAAGTAGAGAAACAATACAGGCCAAAATTGTGAAACCTTCTGGATGGACTATCAACATGCAGAACCTTACCAAGTGATTCGAGCATCTAATTGTCACACTCATCAAGAATAAAATGCCTCACATTTTTCAAGCCAAGGTCCTTACCTCTTGCAAGACCCAAGATTCTACCAGGTGTTCCAACAACAATATGAGGGCATTTCTTTTTTGATAAACAAAAAGGGTGGGAGGAGGCGACCAGCGTAGCGACTCCCCTTGGGCGTGACCATAGGGGCTCCCTACCCGCTGTGGAATGTCCGGTTCGAGCCATGAGGGCATTCATTCTTCAGTAAATCCTTGCGAACCTTGATATTGACACCACCATAAAAGACAGCAACTTTAATATCAGGCAAATAGGTACTGAACCTCTTAAACTCATGGCGGATCTGTAGAAATAAAGGATTATTATTAGTCGACAAACAAAGTCGTATACAACAATACAAGTTCCAACTCTTACGCATACGCTTGAGTGGAGAAAGGCATTTTTATCATTGCAGTATTTCCAAACTGGATGCATAGGAATGGCCTCCAATGTCCACAACATACCTGGTAAGCCAATTCCCTTGTAGGACGACAAAGGACAAGAGCGGCAACTTGTCCTGCAACAGGTTCAATCTGCCGCAGAGTAGAGAGAACAAACACCGCAGTTTTCCCCATCCCTGACTATGCTTGACAGATAACATCCATTCCTAGGATAGCTTGTGGTATACACTCATGTTGCACTGGTGAAGAAGCAAAGAAAATCAAAAGGGACGAATCCTCAGTAAATATAAATGACCTTCCAGATCCTTCTAATGGAGACGTTTACCAAACCGGGAATCGTGAATATGGAATTAGCGTTTACCTGCACAATGTAAGATGACAAGTTAAACAAGAAGTACGGTATTCACCGGCATGAAAGCTAAGCAGAGATATAGATGAAATATGCAGGTCAATATCTTCTGGAGAAGAAGGACTCAAAGGGCCAACATGCCCCAGTTTCAACCAAAACGCAGTGTCCACTCCCCAGGAAGGCTACGGAGTGATCTACTGCAGTTGAACATCACCGTTAGAATCATTGGGTATAAGCAGTGAATATCGACAAGCAAGGACAGACCGGGTGGCGAATGAGCCCGGGCGACGTTTCAATTTTTTAAAACTATAGTTGTTTCTTCTCAATAATTTTGAAATAGGAGTAAGAGTTTGCCAGCCCAACATAGTTTTGCACGATCCAACACCCGTCCAACCAAGAGATTTTACACTTTGTATAAGCATAATTAATACTAGCACCTTTAATATGTTACAAACTGACCCAAATATGAGCCGATGAGGACTAATGACTAAAATTATTTCCCCAGTTGCAACAAATAAACTTTTAAAAACAACATAGTACTAATAAAATTATGTTTTCTTCTTCCGTCTTCTTCTTCTCTGTTTGTGTGCACGTGATGGTTTTATTAATAGTATATATTCGGTTAGTTTTTTGAGGTTCAATAATATACATTATTTTTGGTCTTTCATTCAGTAAGTGTTATTTTTTGAGGTTCAATAATGCTTTTTATGGTTGTAGTTGGTTTGCTTTATAATATTTGAGTTCACAAAAAAAAAATATGCATCTCGGCGAGAAGAATTGAACAAGTAAAAAATTATGCTCGAAACACAATTTGTTTTGAATGAGGACAATTATTATAAATCCAAAGGACAAATCTTCCAAGTTTTTTTCGTCTTTCTTAAAAAAAAATTGAGTTTTCATCGTGATTCTTTACATATTTTATCCTTTGTCAAGATGATTCAATAATCCACAAATGGACATGAAACTAACAAATGCAAAAAAAAGATTGAAAAAAGAAAAAAAAATTAAGCTTATTGATTTATTTATCGAAGCTAGACCTTGGTTTTTTATCCAAACAAGACCTTATAATGTTCAAGTTTGAGATAACAAAGAAGAAAACTGGTCAAAAAATAAAATAAAATAAAAGAGAAGAAGAAGATAACGGAAGAAGAAAACGTTGGATTTTTATCAAGTAATAAAACAGTGCCGTTTTGCTTGAGAAATAAAGAAAGTTGCTGTAGACCATTAGATCTTCTTATTGGTGTGTTGTCAAGCCCATAACAAAACCTTCACAAAATCCTCACAGAGGATCTGGATCCGAAAATTAGACTATTGTCAAGATGTATTAGCATAATCAACTTAAATGGAACTTGATTAGTCAACCTTTTCCCATGGCTTCATGCGATGAGATAGATTTCTTCCGTTTTATCATGTGTTCCGCTGACACAAGCCATTCTTGGACTATGAAATTCAAGATTGCTATTGGGGTATCCTGTTGTCATGCAAAACAAGGAATTTTTTTTGGGTTAGACGGTTAAGAATGTCCAGGTCAACTTACGCACACTTCAACTAATCTCCTCTCCAGTCCAGTTAAAGACAGGTCATTCATACCAGGACTAAGGAATTCACAAGAACCAAACTCTAAATCTATTGTATGATAAACAAACCCACCAACCAACTGGACTAACCACCAAACTTTGATCAATTGTGTGGAGAACTAGACTAACCCTTGGGGCTAACCAGGGAATATTGCGCCTTCATGCGACTAGATTCACGAGCTCGGCACATTTACGAAGAAATAAACTGTCTGCTTCCACATCCAGGATTGAAAAATAACTGTTGGCCATGCAAGTATCAAATGTACACATATTAGCAAAATCTAATACAAGCACATTTCCAGATTATGACTTAGATAAAAGGCTTGTTCTTATTGCAAGGAGAGACAAGAGAGGGGTATGTCTTTTGCTCCCAACAGAAGGATAAACACACTTGGAAAGCCAAGCAATAAGACCATAATCAATTAAAAAAAAAATAGTTCACGAGCTGCCATCTAAACCACAATAACGTGTCAAAATCGTCCTTCAAATGAACCTTTTGCAATCCTATATCAACCCCATGAATCAAACAAGGTCAGTAGAACGAACATCCACAAAAGCCGCCCAACTCTTAAATAGTCAACCAAGCAGATGAAAAAGAAGAACCATCAATCACAATTTCTAGAAAGGAATATAGAAGTTAACGAACAGGTGACGCTGATTACAAACATCCATAACATGGTTATACTCATCCTCAGCACTACAATATTCTCACTCGTCCAACAAAGGAAAAGACTAACACCACGATTCCTGACTTGCATTAACCTAGAATACCATTATTAAGCTAGTAACCTTCAAGAACATTTCTTCGCCAGACTCAAAGAAGACATTTCAGAATACTTTCAAAGGTGATCTGCAAAACCCAGTTAGATCCTCTGTCACAGCATGAAACCTGTAAAAAATTCTATTGTAAGCCGCAATGAAAATTTAAGTCCTCGGTCCTTAGAAGCAGGGCTACCTGAACCTGCAAAACTCGTAATACATGTAAGATCGTAACTTAAACAAGAGAAAAAGTTGATAGAAAACCCGTAATACATGTAAGATCATAACTTAAAAAAGAGAAAAAGTTGATAGAAAACAAAACCCGGTATGAAACAGCATGAAAATTTCCATGTTAACTAGCCTGGAAAGTGCGGTGGTCACGGATTACCTGACTGCAAGCAAAGATTTAAACGCACACACAATAAAAGCATACAAACAGAAAGATGTGCATGCGTTTCAGTAGTGGTCTGTTGCGAAAAAGGACAGGAACAATGTGAGGGTGGAGGATACTGCTTTGAGGTGATCCCTTACAAGGCAGGTATCATCAGTGGTTAAAAATCCAAGTTCCGAAGGATGTGTTAATAAATTCAAAATACATCGGAATACGCAACCTAACTGCAAAGTAGTTCACATAAACAACCCAGGAAGTAGGTGTATATAAGAACTGGGAGGGGAGGACCACTTTTGACGAGAGAACTTTGGAATAAAGAGAAACAAAGCCAGTAATATAGAGAACCATTGAGAAAGGTAAAAGGCAACTGAAAAAAGGGAACGAGGATGGCGATAGAACACCATGCATGCAAGCACATTAAAAGCAATTAGACAACCAATAAGAAAAAGAAATGAGGCAAAATTTTCGAATCATAGATAGTGAACCTGCACACCACCTGCATAGTGGGAAATGGTGTAAGCTATACTTGTTGACTGTGTTGGTTCTTTCATTTTTCCAAGAAAAATGGAACTGGAACTCTCCATCAAATGAACACCCAAAAATCACGACACACAAGAAAGTGGGAGTACGAACCAGATAATACTAACTGGATCAATATCCATATCCTCCATGTTGCTGCTGCTGCTGGTTTCCATAGTACTCATCTCCTTGTGGCATGAACCCATTGTCCTTTCTTTCCTTGTTGTAGTTGGAACCATCGGTATTAGCATTATTAGCTTGTTCTGCCTGTTCCCTTTCCCTGTTCCACTGTTCAATTTTAGCACGTCTCTCTTCACTTCCTTCCCTAACTGGACTCCGGTTCCTTCTTTCCCCTGGGCTCCTGCTCCGACCTTTACTATGGCCAGGGCTAGTGGTCCTGCGCCGCCTGCTACTACTCTCATAGTGGTAATCCCTCTCATCATACCTTCTACTGTGCCCACGACTTCCATGAGTGCGCTCATCATCATAACTGCGATGCCTATAGGGACTTCGGCTTCGGCTCCGACTGGGGCTGTGCCTTCGGCGATACCTCCCAAACAACTGGCGTCTCAACTCTCTATTAAACATTAGGAGTAAGAGGACTCAGTTTACAAACAAAATCAGGCTGCGCATCTGCAATACCATGCAACAATACAGAGGCCCAAAGCACTCATCAAGTTCCCTTACCTGCCGATCCTTTTCAGATGCATGAAGTTGCAATACCCGCCACGATTGCAGGCATTCTCCTCATATTGCCTACATGTGGCTTCACGAAAATCAGTCACCGGCGAGAAGTCAACAATTATGGGCCGACCTGACAGTACACAACAATATGCATAGTATTTTAAAAGAAAAATTGATGCTGTAGTACGTTAACTTGTACAGAAAAACAATAATGGCTGAAACAAAGGAACACCACCCTACCATCCAAAATGACACAGATCGAAATAACTAAGGAGAGAAAACAAATTACCAGCGTAATATCTTCCAGTCAGATTTTTTAGGGCATTTGAGGCATGTTCTTCCTCCCTAAACTGAACATACACATTACCCACCTGCCAATACAACATGGGGTGAATTCATATTAGATCACACAATAAAAAACACAGGAAATGAACAAGAACAACTATGAATACTACATCAAGATCGACATCTACTTACCATGTGGTCAGCCAGGTTGTCACAAACATTTAGGCTCTCAATCTCCCCATATTTGTTCAGTTCCTCAAACAGGTCTTCATAGAAATCCTACATTTTTTTCACGCTCAGTCAAATTTAAAAAGATTCACCAGATTGCATGTCACAAGACTAGTGCACATAAGAACTGTGATAACCTTCTCAGCAGGCTCAACACCATACACTTTTACCCTAAATTAGATTCGGAAAGGTATTGATGAAAAAAAGCATCAACCACAGCCCAAAGAAAAAGGATCACATTTCAAAACCACTACAGAACATACAAAACAGAGATAAACACCAATAGAACCAATAAACAAGAAGATAGCCGTTCAGATTGCAAAATAAACTTCTCCCTTTTAAGAGGATGGCCTGCAGATCAGGCACTTATTGTATATGATATTACAGAGCGTTATTAGCGTGTGCATGGATTACATTAGCATAAGTAGTTACATACGTTCCAGAGCAAAATAGAAACCATAACCGATGAACGCAGTGCGTTTTGAGCCTTTGGCTATGAAGTTTCAGGAATTTAAAGTCATGATGCAATCAATATTTTGGCCTGAAAAACCCTATTTCATCAAAGACCCATATAAAGAACTTCAAAAATGCTACATATGCATTTCGAAAAAAAAAGAGTAACTATTTTAGACAGGAATAGTAATGAACTCCAATTGTCGAACAGAGGCAGAGAGCAATAAATAATAATACAAGAGCATCTCCAACGCAATCCTCTAGCTTAAAGCATCAAAATAACATTTTCCAATCAAAAAACCAAAGGTTAGAGGGAAAAACTCCAATCACACTCTCTTTATTTTGGAAACTGAACCATTTCCTAATTTCTCCCTAAAAAAATTAACCTAGTCTTGAATTCATTTAATACTACTCTTATTTTGAAGGTACTGCGAAAAACTAAAGCATCAAAAGTTTTCGAGTATCTTAAGATATGAACTCCCATACCATGAGAAAGAGTCACAATAGAAATTTTGTTATTCACACAAAGGATTACGTACTTGAAATACAAACCAATCTGCCAAAATCAAACCAACTAACCACAAATTGAATACACCCTTGTTCATGAAGAACACAAGAATGAAAATGTGAGTTTTCCTACAACTGAAAATAGGAGAGAGTTTTCCTTCTAAATTGATGAAATAGAGGAGAGGTGGAGTTGCTCTAAGAGTCAGGGATACTCAAACTCTTCTACACTAATTACAGAGTGCAATTAACCATCCGCAAACCCTAATAGATCTACAACAGTTACAAATTGAATACCATACCAACCACAAGAACAAACCAATTTTCAAAAATTACACCAACTAACCACAACCGAATAGATCATTAGTCATGCAAAACAAATGAATTCAAGTGTATCTAATATCCAATATCATTATAAGGGAACACCCCTTTGGCTCACACTTATTTCCCGAACTACCCCTTTACCCAAGAACTCCCACCCAAATTTCTTCTCGCCTCTTTTCTGCATTGACATTCCAATTTTATTAATGCATTGCCAGAATTAACAAACAATAAAAGGTCCAACACACCGCTCTAAGCTCCAAAAATATCTAACATGCCAAATAACCGATCGAGAGAATCGAACTGGTGTGGGATTGCACTCCTTCAACTCCTCCCAACTAAACAAAACAGAAAGGAAAAGGCTCTCTAAAAAAATCCCACCCAAATTTCTACTCTCCTCTTTTCTACTCCTTACATTCCAATTTTTATTACACGATTTGCACAATTGCACACGCACATCGCGAGAATTGAACAACAATAAAAGGTCCAACACACCACTCTAAGCTCCAAAAATACCTAACATGCCAAATAATCAATCCGGCGTAGGATTGCAGTCCATCAACTCCCAACTAAACAAAGCGGAAAGGAAAAAACTCTTAATTCAGAACCATAGCCTATCTTCCTGCTGAAAGTGTACACAAACAATTAGATATATATATATATATATATATATAGAGAGAGAGAGAGAGAGAGAGAGAGAGACCTCGAAGTGCTCCTGCATTTTACGGGGGTCGATGGGGTGGCCCTGAGCGTCGAGACCGGGGGTGATCATATCGGGGCGCTGGTACATGTTGGAGAGCAAGAGGGTGGGGCTGACCGAGGGCTTGGTGTGGAGCCTGGAGCAGCGATCGCCATGCCTACATGCCCCGATCTTGAAGTAGAACGGGCAGTTTACCCTGTCCTTCTCCGTCCCAAAGATCGACGCCAAGTGCTCCGCCATTCGAAAACCAGACACCTCTCTCTCTCTCTAGAATGGAATGCTCTCGAAGAAGTCTCTCTCTCTGTGTCTAGGGTTTTGTTTTGTTTCCGAGGTTGAAAGCGATATGGCACGTGAGAAGGAGGGAGGGCGGGGGAGAGGTTATTATAATATCGAGAATGAAGATCGACGGCTGAGAGTGAATGAAGGGGGCGTTAGATCCAACGGCAGTTAGCCTATGGTGGGTTTTTTATAATAAAATTTATATATATAAAACTCGTACAGTGGTTTTAAAGCAGGTGGTTTGCCCGAGAGGTTAAGGGGGAAGACTTAAGATCTTCTGCACATAAGTGCGCGTGGGTTCGAACCCCACAGCCACCAACCCTGTGGCAACTCCTTTTATATTTATGCATTTTTTTTGGGTCCTTATCCACGTCGAAAAATAAAGTTAATTTTTCGGTTTTTTTTTCAGAACCCGTTTCCGGTCGGTTTCGGTTCTGGAAAAAGAAAAAAATTAATTTTTGATTCGGTCTTAGGTGGCTGGATATTGAAGTGAACCAAACCGAAATTAAATGGACCGACTAGGATCGAATCGAACCGACTGTATAAACCTAGTTATTTATATATCTTACAATCTGGTATGTTCATCTATTTGTTTTTAATCTCGACCATCCGTTCATCTGTTTGGGGCATTTGGTTCACTGTCAAGTTTTATATGGGCTAAGGCCCATTTCAAGCAGACCGAAATCTTGTACCAACCCTATCCCGAACCAACCGAATCCGAACCGAAATCACCTTGTTATTGTGTGTAAAAGAAAAATCTCATAATTCATGCGAGTAGAAACAGACTAGGGAGAAATTATAATAAAAGAACAGAGCGGGGGACATTTATTTTTTGGGTACAAGTGGGACATTTTTTTTTACCCTCGCTTTAAGATGAAGCTAAATAAATTGGTCAGTTGCTTGGAAGAAAACCATCCGATCAATTCTTTCATTTTCTCTGGATATACCGACAAACTTATTTGCCATTCCAATTTCTCTTATTTTCTTGAACCTTTCTTCTCAAAATCATTAGAAAGAGAACTATTTGTTTATGGAGGCTGTGTTTGGAAAATGTGGAGGGGAAGAAGAAAAAAGAGGAAGAGGAAGGAAAAGAAACCGAGGGTTAGGTTATTTGTTTTGTCATCAGAAAGAAAAGAAAGTAGAAAGAGAACTATTTTCCCTTGTTTTGTATATCTTCTGCAGGATAAAAATATGAAAAATCGATACCCTGAATTAACAAAGGAAAAAAGGAAGTAAAAATGAGTAGAAAAAGGTGACCTTAGATTATGTGCTCTAATTTAGTTTGGAAATTCCGAGCGACATTTATGGAAGATTTCATTCCAATAAGCGAAGGCGGACATTCAAAATCATTAGCATCCACAAATACAAAATCTCGAATGGTTGTATTGAATCTCAATAGAAAAAGAATCTCTGTGTGTCAAACCCGGTTTCCTATATATAATCTTTGATCTTTCTGGCGCTGGGGAGACTAAGGTTGGAAAGAACAGGAGCAAAAATAGTTGTGAAACAAACATATAGTCATTCAATTTCATCTAAATGTCCGAAAAGATCTTGCCAGTGGGAAGCTGATTCTTCAGGAGTCCGAAAAGACCAGATGTGGGGTTTAGCTTTCTCGCGATTTTCCAGGATTTCCTGCATTCAGAAGAACCACTAGTTAATCGCTACAGAGAAAAGTCTGCATATAATGTATCCTGAATTTGAAGGCAAAATGACCTTCACCCTTATTGTCCTCGTTAGAAAGGTATAATCTCAAGCTGTACGGCATGATATTGCAAGCTTGTGACAACATAAAAAATAGTTACCGCTAAGAAAGAAACTGCTGCTGTTTTCCCCAGAGAAACAGAAAACACGGCAAATCTGAGTCACCAAAATAGTTGATTATTTTCACCAATGGACTGTTGGAGATTGGCTATTTGGCTCACATTCAATGGGATAAGATAAATCAGAGATACACCAATCAGTTTCAAAGATCAGCTATCAACTTGGAGGATTTGTGGATTGGTGGATCAGAGTTTATCACGTTGGATTTTGTGGGAGACCTCCCTTGGACTAATCCTATTCCTCCGCTCTTCCCCTATTAATGTACTGGTAATCAGATTGTATAAGGTGTGCAGAAAATAGAGAGAATCTGAGTGAGGTGAGGATTGAGTGAAACATTGTAATCTCCCCTTCTGAATCTGAAATACCCTTCCCCGTGGATGTACCCGTTTCTTTCGGGAACCACGTAAAATTTGTTGTCTCTGTGTTCAATTGGGTTTGTGTGTTTTGGTTTGGATCCTATGGCAAAAACATTGACCAACCCTAGTTCCCGGTAGTAGTCCAGTTGATTGTTAGATATTTCTTTCCTGACAAACTTTAGCCAAAGTGAATGAAGAAATACTGCCCAATAATTTGAACTGTTTTAGCATTCAGAAAAACTATGATGCAAGTTTACATGATTCTCCACGCACCAAAAAAAAGAATTAAGGAATTGTGTACACATCTTTATAGTATCGGAGTCTTTGGACTGCATATGGAAGGTGAACACAATATAGGTGTCTGCACTATGCAACTAACATCTCTAATACTCAAGTGTCATGTGATCTACACTAAAGGTATCCTCTTAGGGGAATTACTATTGCTTATAATGAGGTTTTCATACGAATTTGTTTCTGTTATGATTGTTAATGGATCCAATTTGAAACTAAATGGCAATGAATGGAGACCCATATAAGCTTCATTCTGGTTCGGAAGGTGCGATTTACTGAGGTGAGACGAGCTTAACACTCATGCAGATACACTAACTGTATCCTCTTAGGGGTATTATTATTGCTTATGATGAGGTCTGCATAAGAATAGTTTTTGTTAGTTATAGTTGGAAACGCATTCAATGTGAAACTACATGGCAATGAATGGAGGCTCCTACAAGTTTCATACTAGTTCGGAAGGTGTGATTTACTGATGCGAGACAACTCAAACAAGCTTAACACTCATGCAAACCCACTTGCATGTGGAGAGCAAACAAAGGACGGACCACTATGCAGCAAAGTGCACTTATAGCACACAAAAGTGACTGTTGCATAAATCTATGAAAGGTCTAGCTGATAAAGCATCCAACTCGGAACCAATTGGTGAGTGGCGACGAGTGAGGACATCCACAAGGTTCAAAACATCCATATATTAGTTTGAGAGGTGCTTATTTACTGAATGTTTAATGAGGTCCAGCAATGGAAAAAGCTCATTAAAACTTCAAACAACCGTCTCAACAATTATATCAAACTTCATTCAAAACTACTGTCAATGTCACCAGACATCCTTAAAATATGTGAAGCCCACCTTCAGCTTGTAAATAGATCTTTCAGAGAGGCACGAATTGTGGAAGAATTGCACTTCACAAAGGAGGAAAAAAGGCAAAAATTCAATCAACTTGTAAAAGGATGAAAGGGGAGAGGGAAAGTTGGTGGAATTTCAAAGGAAAGGGAGTGGGTAGGGTTTGAATCCTACCATCTATCAAAGACTAAAAAAAATCAGCACAGAAATAGATACAATTTTTTTGTCCTTTAGATCGACAAAAAGGGTAAAAGGAGGATGATTCCAGCTTTGAATTTAGTTTGTACATTGATAAGAAATCATCAAGAAAGTAACTGCCAATGGACCGTCTTTATCCCCAAAGTAACTAAAAAAGAGCTTCAGACTCTAGTCCATCCAAACACTGGTTCTAGAGCTCAGGGACATAGTCATTAGTAGTTTTCTCAATTACAATAGAGATAAAGAAACAATCCTTCGAGTACTTAAACATTAAGGACATACCTCTACTTCAGATGATCGTTTTGTTTTCAGACTTAAGCAGTCAACGAGAGCAGTCCATTTCTGAGAACAGTTGTCGAGGACACCAACTCGATAATACTGCTGCATCTGGTGGACTGGAGCTGACAAAACATGGAACACCATTAGTTTAACAAATGACAATCAAAAAGTATTGAAGGCACTGAAGAAGGAAAGTAAAAGTTCCAAAGGCGAACATTAAGAGAGTCAAATCACGGTAGGTAATGCAGCCCCAAAGGGAACCTGCATTGCCTCCCTTTTTTGTAGGCTTCAGTAATTCTCTTATGTTTATTTACTTTTTCCTTCTGAGATTTGGCAGTGAACAATCCTCGACGATGTTGGTGAATGAACATAAATGCTGAGGAGACAAAAAATGAACAACAAAAACCTACCAGTGCAGAATTTCCAATTCTTCTATGTAAGCTTCTTTGATTCAATGACAATGTATATCTTTCTCAATACCTTCTTCGTACAAAGACGAACCTATAAGTGACAACAACTTTCCACACTGGTATTTAAGTCCACAACTTGCAATCTTTAGCCTATTCTTCAAGCTTACATCATGGCATTTCCCTATCCAGCTTGTTTGAACCTTACACTACTATTTGGAGAGAATGATTCTTAGTTTTTGTTCTGTGCTCTTCCATTCTTATACATTGCAGGGACGTCGTGTTTTTAAAGAAAACACAACTGAGACACGTGCGAAAATAAGACCGGGTGTAAAACCTTTAATAGATAAAAATCTCTAAAACCGGGAAAAACAGCAGGTGTACTTCTCTCAGTATTGTTAACCAAGTTCAATCACATGAATGTCCACCAGCTACTTCTCTCAGACCTAGCTTAAGCATTAGCATTGCTCAATACGAACTGACTTTCTAATTCTTGTACTACCTATCACATGCCACGGATCGGCCGAAATTTCAAGCACAACCGCACAAAGCCTCAAGCTTTACAGATAACTGTACAAAAACTCATGGATGAAATTTCATCAGTAAGAACTTAAAATGACAACTGCAGCTTAATTGAGTCATTCGACAATACAATACAATACAAAACCTAAACCATCAATTTGCGCTTTGAATTGATTGATAGATCAGGCGTGAGGGACATACATTAGGTTGATTTTTTTGAGTTTCGGAGATCTCAACCTGATAAAGTGTTACGATTACGGGGCACAAGGAGAAACAGTGAAGGAAAAAGAAATTGGGAGAGAGGAGACGTACAATAGCAAAACCAGAGAGCATCGATGCATTTGGTACAGGATAAGCGCCGCCGAGGGACGGAGACTTCTTCCTTCTCCGAATTCATGTCCCCTCTTTCTCTCTCTCTCTCTCTCTCTGGTGCAAGGCAGCAAGTTTTCAGGAGTAAGGAAAATAATTCAATGCAACCTTAGACCACCGCCCAGATTCTAACACGTGGTAGTTTTGAATTTTGATTGGTTTGTTCCACCACGTCAGCGCGCCAAAACATTTATTTCCACCACCGCCGTTCTCGACTCCACTGTGGGTTTGTTGTTATAAACCGTTTATTTTGTGCAGCTTATAGAATATAATAGGATATTCACGCAAAAAATTAGTTTGATCGCACATTGATAAGTATATCAAAAGTTGAATTTTAGTTTATAAGATGGGCGGTTTGATTATGTCAAGTTAAACTGTCAATGACTATCCATTTTACAAGCCAAAATTCAAATTTTGATACACTTGCGATGCTAGATCAACCTAATTTTTAAAATAAATACACTCGGTTCGGGCCGTACAAGATAAACGGTTCAGATCACCAATAGATGCACGGTAGGCATGAAAATGACGATGGTGGAAAACCCATAATTTCTGCCGCCGACGGGAGGAATTTAATCTCTTTTTCTGATACCATTAAGCTAAAACATCTAGCCTGTTACACAATCCTCCATAATCTCCTCCACTCACGATCTCAATTCTTGTTTTGCAGGCTCACGCCCTCAATCCTTACTCACTTATGCAAAATATAGTAGTTTGGGATGGTTTTTATAAATATTTTCACACTCCCGCTCCTACACGCGAACACAAATTATATGATTTAGATCTCGCGTATAAAAATTGCACTTAGTCACCAGGTGCAGCCATTTGTCGATTTTTAAAATCTGTGTTGTTGTCACACGTATGAAATTAATGAAACAAATCTGATCCATTTATCAAATCCATAGTATTGTCTCAAGCACTATACTCAAGATATAGTACATAGAATTATCCAATCACTCCATCAAAATTAAACAATTGTCTTCTTCACATCAACAACATTTGCTCGCTCTACATTGAAGTGAAAGAAAGACACAACTGAAGGACATTAAAATGATAGAAAAACAAACTCTCAGCTGTCTAAACAAATACTTCCACCAAAAGAGTTTCTAGAAAATGTTTCCCATACTAAACTCTGAAAACATTAACTAAACAGGTGAAGTTTTATCATTGAACCATCCTTCCTATCCACAAAGAAAATAACTTACACTTGCAAAGAAATAACTTTTGACACTTTCCTAACAAATGAAGTTGTACAATGGGTCCAACATTAAAGTTAGGAAATGTTGGATCTCTGTTTGGAAAATCTAACACTAATACAAACCAACTTTACATTAGATTACATCTCTGTCTGCCAAAAAAACATTTCAATGATTATAGGTTAATTTATCGGACGTTACTAGACATCTTCATGCTCCACACCACGTATACTCGGGCTTCGCATTGGTCCAGATCAATGGTATTCTGTCCCCGCCGAATTCTACATGCTTGCTTCTCCTGATAGGTGAAGAATGCAACTTCATGCACTCTCTCAATGCTTTAGAGCCAATGAAGAGCTACCATTTTGTTGTTGTATCCAAGATCTTGATTTGAAAAGCACTTGGAGCAAAACCCTCAAGCCCACCAGTAGTTGCAAAAAATGTCTGCTCTGACTTCCCCCAGTTCAAGTAAAAAGCATCTTCAATTCCTCAATACGTGCAGTTCGGACTTCTTGGTCAGTTAAAGCACCGGAGATCATCCGTTGCTTCCGGGCTTGCACTGCTTCCATTCTTTCCTCAACAGTTCCCTGCTATCCAAAATCATTTAGACGAGGGATTACAGTCTTTCAATACAATCTTCTAACACGTGCATTGATGCCACCCAAGCCCGCACGATCAAAGTTAAATCATACGTTTGTCTTGTACTGATGTTCTGAGCATTCAGCTCAGTCATGAAACACTGCCTCATACGTTTTTTCTCCCATGTCATTATACAACAGCAGGGAGTACGTAGCCAATTCATTTGGATGGGATCACGCCAAAAAAGAATGAATCTACATTTTATAGAAAAGAAGAGAAGAGAATGATACCTTCACAATAAACCGTTTGATCATTACTTCTTTAGTTTGCCCGATGCGATGAATCCGCATGACAGCTTGTTCCTCAACAGCTGGATTCCACCATGGATCCTATATAGAAGTTGAACATTTGCCATTGACTATCTATTTATGCAAATGGTAATACATCAACATGAAAATGGAGACAAAACAGGAGAAACCCAAACAAGTAGAGTGTAGAACATAATGACTATTTTAATGGAATAATGTTATACGATCAAAAGATTTACGCAGAACTTTGCAAAGAATGATGTGGTTGAAGTTGAATAGATTCATTAAAAAAACCCATCAAGATTACTCTTAATACTCCCTCTGTCCCATTTTCATTGTCCATTTTTTAATTGTGTGCCATTTTTTAATTGCTTATATCTTTCAATCTATAATATAATGTTTTTCATAATTTTGAAAGCTTCGTATTATAGAACTAATCGAGATCTATCAAACAAGATCAATATTGCATTTTTTTCAAGATCCACACTAAAAGATATAGGCAAAAGACAAAAAGAGACAAACAGAATAATGAACAATGAAAATGGGACAGAGGGAGTATCAAGAAGGAAAATGCTAACCTTAGCCCAATGGGAAATGATTAATGTGCAAAAAGTGCATTGATATATGTGAAGGGTTTTCGAAGTTATGATGTTTCCTCCAGCTTACTTGGAGTCGAGCAGTCATTCAAGTACTCTTAAAAGGCAAGGGAGTTACAACAAACTAAACAATTCTTCAGATACTAGGCCATGAAATGTTTGATACTTTGATGTGTTAAGCTTACGAAAGTCAATAAAATATTCTATATGATCACTTTTGATTGTTTGGTGTTAACTGGTACGCGAGTTTTGTATGGTGGTACTGATACAGGTGCCTGATCTAGCCGCCAATGCAGGTCTTTTGCCATGTGAAACTTGAAAAAATTTCAGCCCCCTAACTAAGCAACCAGGGAGCTTCTTGCGACTTTGGGGACTGCACTCGAAGACCATGGACCAATTACAATACTAATATTAGGACGAAATGAAATTTTGTTTCCAGTCACAAATGGGATGAACTCACAAACCTAAGTGTCAATGGAAAGAATGAGAAACTATTGAAATAACAGCACCGAGTGCGATAAACCAAAAGATATACCATTCAAGTCTAGGATAATACTCGATCTAAATGATGAAGGATCTCAGCTTAAACCAAGATTAAACTTCATGGTAACATGTTAGCTCTACCAATTGAAGCATAATCGAACTCTTTCACTGCAAGGTCCGAAGTGGACAAGTAAGAAGGTTACAAACTGGCTTCATACCAAGACAAAGGCATTGGATGCTGCTGTTAGGTTTATTCCAACTCCACCAGCCTTCAACGACATCAACAACACCTGTTTAACAACAAAAGTACAACAACTATAATTAAGCCACTATTGTTGAGAAAATATGACCCCCACTGCCACCACTGCCCTATTATTTCCCTCTCCCAATCCAAAAGACTGACCAGGATATTGCTTTCTTCTGAAAATTGCTTTATCACTTTCTCACGCTGTTGTAGATTCAGTGTACCATCCAAACGAACAAAAGGAATGTTACTCCTGAGGATGATAGAAATAACAGCCACAGTTTACAATAGCAGAGAGGGAAAACTTTGAGGCACTAACTGCATGCGATAACAGTTGACAGCAGTCGCGATCCAATAACATATAGTATTTGATTTGCTCTTTTTTTTTATTGGCTGCATTTGCAGAACATAAAAGGGAATTCAACTGAACAAATACAACGTTAGTAAACTGGATTTAAATTTTGGTCATCTGATCTATGTTCATTCTATCCAGTTCTAACTCCCTTCCCCACACAAACTCACCAAGTGTACAAATAGAAATCTAAATAGGTATCAGAGATTCAATATCATTCAACTCTGTCAGCTTTGAATTTTGATTGGGGGATGAGGGTACAGAATACCTAAAAATAGTGTTGCATCATAATTTGCGAGTCCCCACTTCCCCCACCCCCAAACAAACAAACAAAAACACACACACAAAGGTCTAAAGGAGTACAAAATTGCTACCGAGAGAGAGGAATTTGTAGAAGGTCTAAAAATGCTGTCCATTGGCTAAAAACGATGCTTTTAGAGCCTGATGAGCGAACATTTTCTAGCTCCCGCAACAGAGCAGCAACTTTCGTTGATTCCACCCAATTTTTCTCAATGTCTATCTGAAATCGATTCTCAGTAGGCACTGTAATAAGATCTTGCCTGCTGATAGTCTTCCTGTAAATTAGACAACCTTGTGTATCAGGGGGAATGGACGTAATAACAATCCACATTTGACTAACTGGAAAATTAACAATTAACTGGAAGAATTATAATTAAAAGGTAAAGAATGACTGAATGGGGAGGGGAAAGAAAGGGGGAGCTTACATTGGAAAATATAAAGAAATGTTAGGGGTGAGGGTGGAGGGAATGACAATTAAACAAAGCAACCTGGAAGTACCTGCAAACAGGGCAAAGCCCAGATGTAGCAGTACGCCAACTAGCCAATAGACATTCTCGGCATAATCGATGAGCGCAAGGAGTCAATACCGCATCTTCAAATGCTTCAAGGCATATTGGGCACTCTCCCTCCTCCCCCTTGCGCAACTCCTCCACCACTTCCTGAATATAAGCCCGTGAAGGCACATCTTTGGCCTCCCCTTCGACACGATCCCGACCGCCCTTGAGGAAACGTTTGGCAAGCTTATTTAGATCAGAGAATTCTTGAGTATCACCTCGACTGGAAACATCAAACCACCCCGTCACCAAAGATACATATAGACTATTAAAACAAATATGAGAGGAAACTAATTGAAAATAGCCAAAGAGTTTCTTGGGCATTGTTGGAATAAACATGTAAACAATTTTCCTGTTTTCTTGTCTTTGATGATTTAACATTGTAACTGTAATAAAATAAAAAAAAAAAATTAATACATGTCAAATGGATGACTATGTAATGATTTCGGATTTGTTCGGTTGCCATTTTAGTTTTTGTTTTGTTTTGTTTTCCAATCATTACCCTATATCTTTCTCCAATCATTACCCTATATCTCCAATTATTAATTTCATTTCTCTCTCCAATCATTACCCATCTCTCCAATCATTACCCTATTTCTCTCTCCACCTACTACCAAAACTAAACTAAACTAAAATGCCAACCAAACACAACCGAAAGCACTGAATCAGATAAATTTTTACCAAAGAAACAAACAGAGAATTGTTAAAATTCTGCTTATAGGCTAGACGCAAGCCGAACTGCCACCAAGTATGGACAAGAAACAAAAATGAAGAACAAAATCCAAACAAAATGAAAGCATACCGACGTATGACACAGACCTCATTACGAGAAATGGATGGTCACAACATTGGCGAAGCCGTAATAGCAGTTCAAGAATAGAAGCATAGTTATGGAGAACCCGTCCTTGCTCAACAAATTGATCAAATTTAACCTGAATAGTCAAGTTAATATACCAATTGAAAAGCATTGTATAGCATAATACAAAAATGTGCTATTGAGCATCTAATCTGCTACCAGGTCTAAAGGTAAACTAATATAAATTTAATAATAAGGGAACCAATTTTTGGAAAAAATTTAGGTTGCCCTGTTGAGCATCTTCAATTCAAGTACTTGGTGCAGGAAAAGCTTCTTTAGGCTCCAGTGTTGGACAAAAATGATGAAAAGTTTGGAATCATGGAAGAGATCTTTATTTCGAGAGGAAAATTGCTCATGGGAAGTTTGGGATGAAAGAAGAAAGATCATTTGGTGAGTTGAGGGGCCACTCCTTCCAAAGCAAAAGTGTTAGCAATAGGAAGGAATATTGTTTCTTCATGGTAAGTGCTTAGGGAGATTGTCCTTTGGGAGCAATCATTATGGAAATCACATTGTAGAATTGTGAATCATTCTCGCTCTTTGGGTCATTTGGTTGGAGCAATGCTAGGGGTTTTCAGGGTAAGTATGAAGAGATTGTCACTGATAATCAGTGTCATTTGTCATCTTTTTGGGCTTCAGGTTCTCCCACTTTTCAGGACATTCCACAATTCTAGGTTTATTGCGACTGTGGTGGCATTTATGATTTGTAGAGAGCCTTCGGTGGGTGTCTTTTCTTTCCTTTCGGGTACTATGTCCTCCTTTGCTTGTACCTCTTTCTTATCTTTTCGCATTCAACAAATTTCTCTACTTTGCGACGGAAAAGAGATAATACAGATAAGCAGAATGAATCACGATTAGAAACCTTGGATCTTTTAAAAAGAGCTTCATAGAAATCTTTTTCAGCTTCTGTGAGTTCACAATATACCACTTTAACATCTGCAGGAGGCAGAACTAAAATTGGCCTGCAAAATGAAAACAAGAATATGAATACAGATATTAAAGAGGCATTATAGAAAGAAAGGTGAAAAGGATAAGATGAGATTGTGCTGTGTGCAATTTGCTTGCCTGCCTTCTCTGTCTGTGCTAAACTTCGTCCTTCTTAACATAATTGGCCTCAAGATGGACTGAACCAACTTCAATCCTCTCTCGTCGCCCTCCTCAAAAGGCTTTTGGACCAGTTTATTCCACCTGGATTAAATTAATAGATAGCATAAGCATGCCACCCCGCATCTGAAGACACACAAAGTAACACAGAAAGCAAAAAAAGAGAAATGGCGTAACAAAACGGCGTACAATCAAGAAGAACCTGCTTTGGATAAGGAAAGCAAACTTACCATGCCCAGTTCCCCCACGGTTCAACCCTTAAAAAGCGAAGGAGACTGTAAATGTCCTCCAGGTTGTTCTACAAAAAAACAAAAAAAAAAACAGAAAAGTGAAATGTCAGGACAAATAAAAAAACCTGTGTCAATCATCAGAGTGAGTCAGAAATGCCATTCATTTCATAATTTCCAGAAATTTAAATTACAAAATTATTTGTAACTCTCACTTCATACAATTTGAGAAAGGCGAAAATACCATCCAATTCAAACTTTAGGGAGGGAAGCAGAACACTATGTAATCAAAGAACTAATGCAGTTCATAACATATTTCAAATTTATGAGAAAACAACGAGAACTGCTAGATACTAAATATGCCCGAATTGTTTACTGCCAATTATGTAGAAGTAAGTAATCCACCAGACACCTTCAGAAAAAAATATCCCCGAGACTCAGAAGAGAGACTGTTCAAAGAAGATATTGAATTGAACAATAATCCAGGAACGGTAAGTGATTACATGAATATACCTGGATAGGAGTACCAGTAAGACACCAACGGCGATCAGCAGTAAGTGCAGCTGCAGCTACAGAACTTTGGCTCTTAGAAGATTTAATGGAATGTGCTTCATCAAGCACCAACCTAAACCACCTCACTGAGTATAGTCCCCCATTATCTTCAGCATTCTACAAGGGCATACAACAGAATGTGATACAAGCTTATGTTGATTTATCTATGCAGGCTACTTGAGCAGGATTTTGCTGAGAGATTTCCTAAAAACGCAGAACAAGATTTCTCAAGTACCTCTGTTGAAAATTCTGAGGCTAAAACTCCATAGGTGGTTAGTACAACATCGTTCTGAGCAAGAATTTTTACATCCTTTGGTCTGCTTTGTCCATAATGAAGATAGACAGACAAAGACCCAGGCTGTGCATGAGTTTCAATCTCTGCCTATCAATAGACAACAAGAAATAAAATATCAGACTTCCGAATGAACACCATCTCACTGTTGGTGTAATCTTGACACATCCATTTCTGGGTGTCATGGAAAAAGTTAAAAAGGAATGTCAAAATGGAGTATGTGCACCTTCCACTGGCCCAGAAGCGTCATGGGACATACAATCAGATTGCCACCACCAATAAGGGAGTTCTTTCGCTTCACAAGGCTATCAAAACCAGAAAATTTTGTGTCTTTACTCGGGAAAGTTGGAGATTGATCTGAAATGCCATCAGTATTGCTATTCTCAATGAAGGCTCCACTCGTGGAAGGACTATCTAATGATCCACCTCTTTCCGAATGAGCAAGAAGGAGAGCTATGGTCATTATTGTCTTCCCAAGTCCCATAGCATCTGCCAAAATCTAAAATGTGCGAAAATGTCAAAACCCCAAAACTACTATGTATAAAAATATGACGAAAGACAGGAGACTCAGGAGCATACTCCTCCCCTGGCCATTTGAAGGGTGCTTGGAAACTCCATTGTAGCATCACCCGAAAATGCATTCAAATAGACAACAAGCCCCCTCCTACAAAGACAAACATCCTCCTAAACATAAAATTTCAAAATCAGAGCATAAAATATGATAAAAATCAGCATACTTGTCTGCAAGACGATACGCCTCCCAACATGGGTGCAGCGTTGTTGCTGCCTCATCCATGCAATGTCCCTTCTCCAAATGAATCATCCAATAAAGAGCCTGTTTCTGGTAGGAGCGAAGTTCACATTGAAGAGTGCTCGGGGATTCCATTTCCTAAATCACAGAACAGGTTGAAACATATCTTCCTTGCTTGTGTCTATGCAAGTTCCAAGACCACAGAGAATATTCTAAAAAATGACAGTACCTCTAACTCAGAGCTATCGACAACGCCAACAATATTCTCAAGATCAGCATCTGAAATGGACTCCTCATTTTCAACTTCATTTTCATTCACAGACTGAGTCTTAAACTTGTTGATGTGTAGCAGTGCAGTAGGACCATCAGAGCTGTCCTGCATGGTTGAAATCACATACTGATCCTCGTACATAAAAAAAATTGGACAGGCCAATAAATTTGTTCACACACCTTTGAATTTAAAGGTCGCTTCCTTGTGTACAAATCAGCAGGAGTAAATTCTGCCTAGTTATAACCAAGCAAACACAAGCAAAACAATCAGCAGATATTCCAAATACTAATTGAGAGATGCTGAGATGGTACATTTTAAGACAAAAGATGCCAACTAGCATACATAGCTGGAAAACACGATACCTATATTAACGCTCAACGCATGAATCACAAGATTTAAATTCATCCATATACATAATCAGACTTAGTGTAATTTTCCGGAAAAAAATTGCAACTCAAAAGATCTGTATCACCTTCTTATAAGGTGTCAGTGCTAGCAAGCGGAACAAGGTTGGCAGAGGATGAACAACTGTTTCGTCAGTTGAGTTGGTGACTGCTTTGAGCGAAGTTTGGTGGTTTTTCCGAAACATGGAACTGTTGATGTACACGCTGCGTACAACGAGAGTGTAATAATCAATTAGTCACGTATTAATCTAAGGGCAAACATTAAATACTCCTTTTTTCTTCTTTCTCATAATACAGATGGAATAAGTTCAGTATACTTTCAACATTACCTGACAGACAACACAATAGTGTCCATAATGCCCAATACAATGGGAGCAGATTTACAGCAACCCTCAATTCGGACCTTGTTATCCCTCACAAGGGGCAAGAGACATCGTGCCCACTCATTAGGTATTCGACCGATCTGCACGTGAACTCGATATTATCATGTGGAAAAACACAAGGACCTAAAGGCCCCAACTTGTCGCATTTTGTCCTTCGTGATCTTGAGTTAGAGCTTCTTGCATTCTTTACATTATTATCCAATATGCTTCAACAAAGATGCTCTATGCAAGAGTGTTTTTCAAAAATGAGAAAACAAAATTCCAATAATTTTTATTTGAGGTTTCAATATAGAGATGTTGTACTAATGATATACACATACACCATAACATAGATGAGCATCCAGACACTAACATATGTACTTCGTATTGGCACGGACAGATGCTAGCATGAAGGGAGGTATATAAGGCTCTCTCTTTTTGCGCAGGTATACATACGAGCACTGACGGATGCATCTTGAGCCCAGACCACGTGCCCTCCCGGATTTTTTGACTTTACACTTGTGCCCCAATTTAACTATAGTGTTTTACATGCATTTCACAAAAGAATTGCACTAGTGCACTTTAATATTAAGGAATTATCAAACCAACCATTAGTATTTGTTTCAAAAGTAACAACACAGACCTCTTAATCAATGTGCTCACTATTTTCGCTCTCGAGCACATTTAATGTGCTGATTGTATTTAAAAACTAAGGCTTTTTCCATTGTACAAAATATAACCATCTTTTGAGCAGGGGTAATTCCACTTAACCCACTCAACTAGGCAATGGCTGACTAGTGAGGGGCAAGAGGACCATTTAAACACACACACACACACAAACTTCCCGATGTGGGAAGCCAGCCCATGAAAAGAGCGTTGTTCTTCATAGGTGAATAAATACTTCAAAGATTATGATTGAAATGTGCCCCTCTGTGTTAAATTCCTAGATCCGACACTATATAGAAGATTCTATAAACCGTGCACAAATGTGGATAGAGAGTATAAATATCCATCTATATGCACATGTTTAAGCTTCACAGATGCATACTCGAAAATTTATTTCCATAAACTCTTGTTTCAAATTGTTAACCAAACATGGCATACCCCGATCCTGCTTTACCCATCGTTCTGTTCCATTTACTCCAAAAAATACTTAAACCACAAATCCAATTGGCATTAATAATTACCAAAACCTTGAGAACTAAAACAACACACCTCACTTAGAGGGAAAAAGAACAACACACCTCCCCACAGTCTTTTGTAGAGAACCTCACAATCTCAGAACAAGCAGCCACCTGTCGCCCACGACCACCAAACTTCCCCGGCGAGGGCGCAGCAGGCGCACTCTTCGGCGGAAAATTGAAACCCACCTCATCACCGGGCTTCAGCCTCCTTCCTTTACAAGTCGAAAGCCCGGAAACCTCACCGCAACCCACGAGCCACCACTCACTCCCAATTGGACTCGAACTCAAACCCCTCGTGGGTTCAGTACTATTATCAACACTCCTAACCCCACTGCCGGGGTTTGGAGTACCGTCCGATGAAGTCGAATCCACGGCGCGGTTTACCGTCTCGTTGCTATTCGGAATTCTCGAGGAGCTTGCGTTGCGAGTTGCGGATTTGTCTTTGGTTTTGAAGCTGGGGGTGGTGTCGAATAAGATGTTGATCGCGGCCGTGACGTCGTCGTTGGCCATGTGAAGGGCTCGGATTATGTCCATGGTGGAGTATTCGAGGCCGACGATGGATCGAACTGTGGATACCAGCTCGTCCTTGACTTTGCTCCCCATCGATTGACGGACAAGGAGAGAGAGCGAGAGAGAGAGGAATGGGATAAACTAGTAATGTGGTGAATTCGAGGGAATTACCGTTTGATTTTGATTGCGCATAAAGGATGAAAATGATTTCTTGTCTAGGGTTTAATAGATTGAAGAAACGGAGAAACCCTAGGGGGTGGTTTTGAGAAGGAGGTGTAAAAGTGGCGGGGGGTTCGGTACTTTGGAGTAAAGAGTGCTATATACGCTTATATTTCCCGCCTCCCCTAATGAATGCGTAGGCCCTTTCTCTTTCTTCCTTTTTTCTCCGACTTTTCTCGAGTTTTCAAAGTTTCAAATAAAGCATCAAGGTTTCATCGTTCACGAAGTGGGACAATTTTGAACAAGCTTTAAGGTTCCATTTCAAAATGCGAAATAAATACTTATTTTGTAAGAAGGTAATTTTAAGTTCAAAAACGATGGGTTTATTAAAATCTAAAAATATGCAATATGAATCCTATTTAAAAGATCTCATTGAAATCTTTAATACGATGCAAAAAAAATTGAAAAGTTATTTTTCATTTACATCACCTTGTTTGGTTCTCATTTCATTTTTCTCCCTACACGTTTCTCAATACATTTTTCTCCCTACACGTTTCTCAATACATTTTTCTCTCTATCTCTTCTCACTCATTATCACTCATTACATCAAAAATAACTTTCAAAAATGAGAACCAAACAAGGTGATTATTTTTTAGTTTGAAAATGTGAAATAAGTACTTATTTTTTTAAGAAGATGTTCTGGAACGAGCTCTAATAGATCTAGTTTTAAATAACTTGGATTTGTTTATATCACAAGACACGATCGAAACGCGATGACTTCTGATGAGAAAAATAAAATAAAATAGAGACGCGATTCACATGCCAAGTGATGTTTCCCTCTTCTTCTTCTTTTGCCTACGTACAAATGGAGGAATTTTTCAGTGTCGAGCGGGTATTGCCCACGTGGCACCCGCTCGGCGAATCCGAGCCGTCCAATACACTTTTGGACGGCTCGGATTTAAACTCTCTCTTTTCTCTCCCAAACACTTTCTCTCTCATTTTCTCTCTCCAAATATGGGCTGTTCAAAAATAAAATGAACGGCTCGGATGGCCGAGCGGGCACCACGTGGTACCCGCTCGGCACTGAAATTTTTTTCGTACAAATGCCTTAAGCTAACTTGTCTCCGACTATAGCCTA
>JAOTQK010000001.1:21195676-21211213 GCA_025642025.1 Rhododendron ferrugineum
CCAAATTTATGTTGACCCACCCCTTTTAGTTTAGTGGTATACTGGTGCACCATTTATTCTACTTTAGTTTAGTGAAGACGACTTGCCTATATGTTAAAGTGAATCACGTTCATTTGACGACTATTTTTTGTCTAGTAAAAACACTCTCAAGTGAACTCATTTCGAATTGACAAGTGAAACAACTTGACGACTATTTTTAGTCTAGTAGAAACAGCCTCAATCGAACTCATTTCGAAATGACAAAAATCGGCCAATGAGTTTGGTTATAATCTAAAGAGTTTGGTTTGTTTAGTTTGAAAATACATTTAAGTCATAGACATAGTTATGACAATTTATGCGCATTTTAGTTAATTTCATGGGGTCATATCTCATTGACCATTAGCGGGGTTATTCAAATATGGGACAAAAATCTATATAGATTGACCTAATAAAAGTTGACAGCAACTAGGAAGTCTCAAATTTAATAAGACTTCAGCTGGAGATAATATTTAATCCACAACTTTTAGGTGTCGTTCCGCTTTCTCCAAAAAAGAATTTTTAGAGAATAAAGGTAATTTCAAAGTCCAAAAATAATGTGTTTACACAAATAATTTTCCTACCAATATGAATCTTGTTTGATAGATTTCATTAAGATCTTTTAAACAGTGCAAAAAAAAATTTAATTTTTTTTTCATTTTCATTATATTTGAACTTGAAATTACCTTCTTTTTGAAAAAGAATGTTTAAAAAGAAAGAGAAACGGAGCCTTAGTAGAAAACAAAACAGGTCAACCCAATTTTTGTTTATTTAGTATGAGTGAAGCTTAAGGATTTCCAAATATTTGTGTGAGCTCTATTTGTTTATGAAATGACTAAGGTTGAAATTAGCTTTTAAACGAGTGAACATGAGCTCAAACTCAAATAATTTAATTTGTTATCAGCCTGGCTTCACCGCTAATGATGGTAGTTTAAGGCCTCATTCAACTAAATACGAACTTACAGTATTTTTATTTCAGCGGGACGGGACTAACTATCTTGTTAAGCTAATTATGCAACTAACAAGTTAATGTATGACGCCCGATGTATTTAACAAATATAATTGGAGATGATCTTTAGAGCTCTAATAAATAGGAAGCCATCGTAGCAAGTTCCCCAAAAATGTTGGCGTTAAAAATGACAGCGTCCTCCACCCTGGATTCCGATTCTATGTGAGGATTTGTCTGTAAGAATCATGTGAGGGTTTTAATGAGAGAGTGTCACCACATCAATGACGCACATCCAACGGCACAAAATGAGACACTATTTTGTTAAAACAAAACGGCGTCGTTTAGCAACAAAAACACAAACAGAAAGATGTTTGGGAAGAAAACCGTCAGCTCTTCATCGTTCCTCCTCTCTCTCTCCTCACCTTCCTCCTACCCAGTACCCTTTTTCACCAGACTAGCAGATCAAAACCTAAAATCGCTAAGTGAGAACACAATTTGTTGGGGACTTCGGAATCATTAAAGTCTGGCCCAAATTTTGCTTTACCTACACACAAAGCTCTGCTCTTTTTCACCTGCGTATAATGAAGTCGTATTATGAAGACATCCAAAGCCCTAAAAAGCAAGCACCAGAGAGCAATCCAGAAAACAAAACACACGGAATATCAAAATCAGATTCACAGAATCAAAACGCGAAAAGAAGACCCAAATTAGTTGCTTCCATGACAAAAATAAGCAATGGACCCTAACTTTTGGCTGACTGAAATCAATGGAGGGTATCGGTTTGTGATTTTGGATTTAAATGGGATCTGAGATGGGAGAAGGACCGAATGCGTAAAATACTGGCTTGAGCTATACAATGAATCCTTGGAGAGGTTGGAGTGGTAGAATGAAAAGGGTTTTTGCCTTTTGGTCTGAGAATGGGGTTGAAGACCGGAAGGGGGGATGGAGAACAGACAGAGGTAACGCTGGGTTTTCCGTTTCTTTCTCCGTTTGTGCTTTTGATTGCTAAACGACATCGTTTAGTGTTTAAAAAAAGACTGCCTTGCTTTGTGCCGTTGGATCACTTCATTTATGTGGTGACATTCTCCTATTAAAATCCTCACAGAGGATCCGGATCCCTCCACCCTCATGTCAATTACAAATTTACAATGCCATTGGTGGTGCAAAATTTGGTATTAAGTTTAACAATTGGCGTTAAATTTGTTGTTGTTGTTTATTATTATTATTTTTGGTCTCTTTGGAATTCACGGAAAGGAAAGGAAAATTATTAAGGAAAAAAATGAGAGGAAAATATTATTGTGTTCAAAACATGATTTTTAATTTTCCTCACTTTCTTTATAAACCAAACAAAGGGAGAAAAAGTTTTCCTATTTTCCTTTACTTTCTTTTCCGTAGGTTCAAAACTAAGCCTTAACCCATTGGTACATTTAACCCCAAGAGGTTGGCCTAATGGCTAAGTTTGAGATTTAGTGGTTTGCTTTTATCGTAAGGTCTCAAAATTATCAGGTGCTAGAAACTCATAGGGCCAGTCTATACCTAAGTCATAGAATTCGTGTGTGCGAGCATGAAAACATCATATAAACAACCTACTAAAATTTACGAGAGCGCAAGCGCTAAAGCGCAGTGCGAGGATTAAGAGCAAGAGCGCAAAACATTTTGAAGAATTATATGACTAAGGTTTACACATAAATTTGGTCTAGTTTCAATTGGGACCCGACAAGTGAGTAATGTAATCGCTCCCCAAAAGTAGTCAAAATTTCACGTAAGCTGGCTCGGACGAATGAGTTACCAAACAAAACGTGTTACTACTACATTCCATCTAGCAGTTTAGAATAGATTCGTTGTTTTTTTTGGTTTTTTTAAATACCCCCCATAGACCGTTTTCGAACTTGAAATATTTTGGCGGTTGATGGGATACCAATTATGCTATTCCCGCCAATTTCACACTTTGTATGGTTTGATGATGATGATGCATTGGAACTTGGCGCCTGGCACCAGCACTAGTTGCCCATGGCTCGTTTGAACTTTCCGAGTCGACTCACATGATCACGATTCTTGGTACTGTCATAAACCGTGCATTTTTCCATTTTATAGTACTGCTCCAATTCGGAATACTTGTCAGAGTACTACTTTATTATCATCCCATCCCATACCACGTAGAAATTAGAGTGGAATTTGGAAAATTATGTTTCAAAAATACGTGCTATGTGTGAATTATGACATTTGAATTTACTTTATGCGACTATTTTTTCCAAATAACTCTTCAACTGAAATGATCAGTAGTTTAGTATAGTCAAAATAAGTTAAGCACACTCAAATTTGGATTGGGGGTGTTTTTAATCATTTGAATTTTTAAGTAAAAATAAGCTAAACACACTCAAATTTAAAAGCTGTTTCCATTGCATTCAATGGTAAAATACAAATTCACTTAATTGAAATATCATTTCATACTTAGCTAGTAGTAAAAAAGGTGGCGCATATTAATTAGGCAAGTAACTGGAAATAACTTTTTTATTGTGAAATTTATGAAAAAACCCGAATTGCTTGTTCCATAGAAGCCATTTTGACATACAAAATAAAACTTAGACAAGTAAAATAGTGGTTTTGCTCTAATGCTTGTAAGAAAAAGGTATTTTTCTTTGGGCGCTTAATTTTAATTATTGGATTTTGGAGGTTTATATAGAATCTCAATTTAACAATTAATTAATTCCCTTTTTGTTCAAAAAATAAACGTTTAATTAGATAAACGATACTCATTCGTAATGTGTTTATGCGATCTACAATTTTATCTGGATAGTATTTTAAGAAATTCAATAGAAAAACAATTGTCTTTTAAGAAATTCAATAAAAAAAATAATTGTCCAATTTTTGTTAACGTTTATTTCTCCCTCCCTCTCATTTCGTATTTCTTCATAAATTATTATTCCATATTTTTTTTCCCGCGATGACAAAGGAAATTAAGTTTTTTAACATATTCCGGAAATAAAACCGCGCCCATGACTCGGACGGGTTTCCGAGTCACAAAACTGGCACAGGCGGGTTACCGAGTCGGTCGAACCATGATTTCTCTATGCGCCTTTTTATAACTCGCTTCAGAAGACTCTGGCGAAACCTTTGGCCTCTCTTCCCGTTAGGGCTCCGACCACAACTCTCTCTCTCTCTCTCTAAGAAGCCGCACGGAGAAACCCTCAATGGCGGTTATCGATCCGTAACACGGTAAAATCTGTTATCTCACTCGTCCATACACGTCTATATTCATACGCTGTTATTTTATTAATTAATATACTCATATATAACGTGTTTTATATATACGCACACGAACAGACAGATAGCCCATCGTTTCACCTGGAACTCGCGTTTGGGCATCAAAATCAAAATCGATGCATCAAAGCCGCCACTTTTTTAGTTTTATTGTTAATTTTTTGAGATTTGCGAAAAGCCTTAATTCTGCAACGTTTTTTTATTTTTATTATTATAGGTTTGGTCAATGATTTGATTGTGGAATCCTAGGAATAGAGTTTGTCGGGAGTGAGGATTTGGATTTGGATTTGGATTCGGGATTGGTACGGTTCCGATTGGAGAAATGGAAACCGTGGCAATCAGATCGGAACGTCGAGGGAGAAAAAGGAGAAGGCATGATGTGCAAAACGGTGTGGCCGATCGGCAAGTGAAGAAGCAGGCGGTTGGGATAATGTTGAGGGCATTGGTTGGTAGATATGTGATGAAAGAGTTTGGGGGTAATGGTATTTTTCTTGGGAAGGTTGTGCATTATGATACCGGGTTATATAGAGTCGAGTACGAAGATGGGGATTGTGAGGATCTGGAGAGCGCAGAAGTGACGGAGATTCTTTTTGAAGATGGTGATATTGGCGATGATTTAAAGTTGAGGAAGAAGAAGTTGGATGAATTATTGGCAAAGAAAGACGTGAAGGATAATGGTAAGGTGGAGGGTATTGCAAACGTTTCGGTGAATGTTGTGGACAGGGTTGAAGCATCTTCACTGTGTGAGAGGGTTGAAGCATCTTCACCGAGTGGGTTAAGCAATGATTATGGTGATAGTGACAATGGGGATGATGCTGATTCATCTAGTGATTCCTGTGAGCATGCTAGGCATCAAGATTCCAGCTCGGAGGTTAGTGCTCCAGTAGTTCTGCCACCAGAATTGCCTCCATCTTCGGGCAGTATTGGTGTTCCGGAGGAGTATGTTTCACACCTTTTCTCTGTATATGGTTTCTTGCGCTCATTTAGTATCCGGCTGTTTCTGAGCCCCTTTGAACTTGATGATTTTGTGGGATCACTGAACGGTCATGTCCCAAACACTTTGTTGGATGCCATTCATCTTGCTCTCATGCGTGCATTGAGGCGTCATCTTCAAATGCTCTCTTCAGATGGTTTCGACTCGGCATCAAAATGTCTGAGGTACTTATATGAATTTTCTCTTCCTGATTCTTTGACAAAAGTTATGACTTGTAGTTTGATAGCAGTGAATTTGAGCTTATCGATAATGAAATAAAAAACCTTGAGCATCTCTTATTGAAAATTCTGTATTGTTGCTGACATCATGAATTATTATTTCCACTCTTTGAGATGTTGGATGGTTTAACATTTTGCTCTTTCAGATATACTAATTAGAGGTCTAGGAATGAATAGTTTCTTGCACTCACCCAAGAAGCATTACTTTGCCATTTCTATTATCAAAAACATCGTCACATATGGCTAAACTGTACGCACGGTGCACCTTTTGTGTCCATGCCATATGTTCCATATATTCTACCATAGTAAGAAGTTGTTTTGACACAGATCGAAAAAATAAATTGTTTTAATAGTTATTCTTGTGACTTTGAATTAAGTTTTACTCTTGCTTGTAGGCTTGCGGACTGGAACTTGCTTGATACATTGACTTGGCCAGCTTATTTGGTTCGATATTTAATGGTGATGGGATATGCAAATGGACCTGAGTGGAAAGGATTTTACACTGATGTTTTAGAGAAAGATTATTACACGTTATCTGCGGCCAGGAAGTTGATGGTTTTGCAAATATTGTGCGATGATGTTTTGGATTCTGAAGAGCTAAGAGCAGAAATTGACATGCGTGAAGAGTCAGAAGTTGGAATAAATTCTGATGCTGTAGCAACTGTTGGTTCTGAAAGTGGCCCAAGAAGGGTTCATCCTAGATACTCGAAGACTTCTGCTTGCAGGGATGAAGAATCCGTGGAGATCATGGCAGAACCTCGTGGTACAAGGTCTTCTTCTAAACCAAGTTTTTTGGGTGTGAAAGGTAGTGATACGAATGTGGATGCTGATGCTGTCAATGATGGTAATAGTGATGAATGCCGGCTTTGTGGTATGGACGGGACTTTGGTCTGCTGTGATGGGTGCCCATCAGCTTACCATTCCAGATGTATAGGTGTAACCAAAATGTTTATACCAGAAGGGGCCTGGTATTGTCCCGAGTGCATAATTGATAAGACTGGGCCTGCACTTGGAAAGGGTACATCTCTGAGAGGAGCAGAAGTTTTTGGCGTTGATTCATATGGGCAAGTGTTTTTGGGAACATGCAATCATTTACTGGTGTATGTTTCTGGTAGCTTAGTTCCAATACTCCTTTGTTTCCTTTCCTTTGTGGATATGCTAATATCTACTGTTCTAACTGGTTCGCTTTGTTACAGCCCTTATAATTGGTTTGTCTCGACGTTGCACCTTATTCCAGTTTTTTTTTTGTTTTTTAAATGATCGATTGCAGGCTAAGGGTATCAATCAAATCGGAACCATGTCTTAGATACTACAATATGAAGGACATTCCAAAGGTACTGCAAGCACTGCATTCATCTCTGCATCACATTCCGGTGTACTCTGAGATTTGCAGGGGAGTTTCACAGTATTGGGGTATCCAGAATGACATTTTACCTCGACTTGAAACAATCAAAATGTTTGAACAATCAGCAACCATTCAGAATGATGTTGAGCACTGTAATGCGTTATTTACTCTGTCAAGTAAAGGAAGTCCTGAAATATTAGATCCAGCTGAGGGTGAGAACTTACCAAGTTGCAAGACAGATAATAGAGTGAGAGATGTGGTAGTTCAATCTCTAGAGTCGCATAAAGTGCTGGGGTTTAACAAGAGCTCATTGGACACAATTACCCAACCTAAACATCCTAGTCAGCAGAGGAGTGGCGACATTTTAGCAAAACAGGTTTGCCTCCTTAAGAATACAGAGTTATCAGAGCGGTCTAAAGTGGATCGTACCATATATTCTGGATCAGTTATGCAGCAGGCTGATTCATCTGACTTAACTCATCAAAGCTTAAGTGGGAAACCAAGTTTTATTGACTCTGGTACATGTACCTCGGGAAATAGCAATGGCAGTTACGGAGGACAGGTGAGTGGTATACATGTTGCAGTGAACAATACACACTCTCAAACCAAAGAAGGTGGTGGGCGAGTTTCTGGAAGAGGATACAAGAATTCTTCTGATGGCTATTCGTACATGGGGTCTCATTTTAAACCCCAGGCATATGTAAATAACTATACCCATGGAGATTTTGCTGCTTCTGCAGCTGCCAAGCTGGCTATTCTTTTGCCTGAAGAAAATCAGGTCTCCGGGTCTCAGGCTTCAGACAAACGGAAGAAAGTTGTGGCTGCTAACAATTTGTTGCAAGTAAAAGCTTTCTCATCAGCTGCTATACGTTTTTTCTGGCCTAATTGTGAAAAGAAGCTTGTGGAAGTCCCAAGAGAAAGGTGTGGTTGGTGCCTTTCTTGCAAGGCTGCTGTTTCATGCAAGAAAGGATGCTTGTTGAATGCGGCTGTCTCCAATGCCATTAAAGGTGCTATGAAGATTATTTCTGGTCTTCGTACTTTAAAGAATGGAGACGGTAGCCTTCCTGGCATTGCAACATATGTTATATTCATGGAGGAGAGTTTATGTGGTCTGACAGTTGGTCTCTTCAGGAGTGCTACATACCGAAAACAATGGCGTAAACAAGTAGAAAAGGCTACGACTTGCAGTGAAGTTAAGGTTCTCTTGCTTGAGGTTAGTACCCTATCTCATTGCATTTTAATTATCAGCACTGTCTGCTGACAAGCTTGACATATTCCTTCCTGTAAACTTATCTTCTTTTCCTTTTTTTTCTGAAAATGCGGTAAGCTGTCCCATGTAGTTGGGACTTATTAAGTGAACCATCTTGCTCTTTATCCCGTCGTATGCAGATATAGTATCCATTTTGCCATCAGCACCGTGCATTCAATTTTTTTGTTTGGTAGCTTGAATTCAATTTGCCATTAGGGTTAGCATAAACGTGGATGTTAACTTTCTTTTTATCTAAAATAACACCCCAACATTTTTCTTCAGGAAATTTAGAAATCATCGTTCATATGGGCATTGGGAATTATTTTGAAAGAATAATCTACTAGTTTTGAAGGATTACTTGAGTCTTAGCTCTTCAATCTAATTGTGGAAACTTTATATCCAACTCAAAACCAATTGGCAATGAGGGGAGAGGCCGCCTAGGCTCATATACTAGTTTTTGAGGTGATAATTAACCCATGTGGGACAATTCCAACATTGATTTTTAGAGGTCCTGTTTTGAATCTTTTACTTTCGAGCAACTGATAATTGAAAGCAAACTGTGCACGATCATGCTTTACATGCAGTCTATACATCTGCGTAAACGTTCTGGTTGGTGTTTTTGTTTTATATATTTGCAGCTTGAGGAAAACATCCGTGCTGTTGCTGTTTCTGGGGACTGGTATAAGCTTGTGGATGATTGGTCCGATGAATCTTCTGTGACCCAGAGTGCTACAATTGCCGCTGGATCTTCTCAGAAACGTGGACCAAGTCGGAGGCGGGGTAGAAAACGATTTGCTGCTATATCCGAAGTCACATCTGATGATTGCCTAGACGACTCGAGTGATGTCAACTGGTGGCGAGGAGGGATGCTGTCAAAGCTAATATTGCAGAAGGGGCTTTTGCCATGTTCACTGGTTAAGAAAGCAGCTCGCCAAGGTAACGTTGCAGCTCAAGGAACAAAATTTCATTTCATTTCGATCGAAACAGCTGAAACGTCATTGGTTTCCTAGGTAACCGAAATGCTTGATTAAAAGAAAAAAGGTAACCAAGACAAATATTAGTGAAATTGCGAAATACCAATGTTCCACCGACACATACTGAGACGCACTGAAACATCTCAAACCTTCTAGGAAACATACCGAAACTGAGTTATCGACAAATAGATATCCAACAATGACAGTTTCATACATTTCAAGTTCTTCTGACATTTCAGAATGTTTTCGCTAGGTTTTTGAAATGTTACTGAAAGTTCCCTTCTCCAAGCTCACCAGAACACAAACCGAAACAAAATTTTGAAACTTGTCTGAGCTCGACCCTCTTTATCGCTGCAGAGAAGTTTTAACCGATTGCTTTGTTGCAAGCATCATGGATATCAAGTTTACTATGCTACTGCTTCTTTTATTCTTTTGTGTAACTTTAATACGGAGTACTAGAAAATAAAAATTCAGCTCACAGTTTTGGTACTTATCAGGTGGTTATAGAAAGATTCCTGGTGTTCATTATTCCGAAGGTTCTGAGGTTCCCAAAAGAAGCAGACGGCATGTTTGGAGAGCTGCAGTTGAAATCAGTAAGAATGCAGCACAGCTTGCGTTTCAGGTGTGTAATTATTGTCCTCATGCTATTGCAATTGTACCGTCCTGGACCCTGAGTTGGCAATACCGGACATTTGCCCCTTAGTCCCTGTTCAGTTTTGTTGTGAAGTTTGAATCTTAGTAGTAACCTTTAACAAGATGTCTAAGTTGACGCTTCTTTCAGGTAAGGTACCTAGACCTTCACGTGAGGTGGAGCGATCTTGTTTGTCCTGAGCAGAACCTTCAAGAGGGAAAAGGTCCAGAGACAGAAGCTTCTGCTTTTAGAAATGCTTTTGTGCGAGATAAGAAAAACGTGGGTGACAAGATTATGTATGGAGTTGTTTTTGAGAAGCAAAAGCACCTCCCTTCCCGTGTCATGAAGAATCTGATAGAGTTAGATCAAAGTCAAGAAGGAATAGAAAAATACTGGTTTTCTGAGCTTCATATCCCTTTGTACTTGATCAAAGAGTATGAAGAAAAGTTGGAGAAGAAGGATGTGCCATTTGCTGACAAGATTGTGAATGCGGTGTCCAAGTTGAAAAAAAGGCAGCTAAAAGCTTCACGTAAGGATATATTCTCCTACCTTGCATGTAAGAGAGAGAATCTGGGCAACTGCTGTTGTGCTTCATGTCACTTAGATGTCTTATTTGGGTAATGTTTTTTCTCCTACCGTGAATTTCCCTAGGGGCTTTCATTCTTCCACTTGTTTATGTTGACTAATGTGTTTTCTTCTGTGGTTTCAGGAATTCTGTTAATTGCAGTTCATGCCAAGGTATAACCATGAGTGTGCAATTCCACATCCAATTATGAGAATATGCGTTGTGTTGAACATGTAGATTAATGTGTTTATCCAATTTTCTCTTTTCTAACTGAATTTTAGGCTGTCTGAATTATTTAAAATGCCTTTCATTAGTTTTTTAATTACCAAATTTACCCCAATAATTCGGTTGAACTTATGACTTAACTTGTCAATTTAAGTGTTGGGGAAGCTCAACGCTATTTTTGGTAGTTCTATGCTTCAATGCCCCACCTTAGTGGAAAAGGGATTGCTTTATACTCTCCCAGAAAGGAAAAAATCTACCAAGAAATGTCTTTTTTTGTTTACACATTCTATTTACTCTGGGGAATTTAATAAACCGAGTTCAGCATATAGTTCCTCAAAAGACTAAAATGCTGTTTCGTACTGCGATGCACATGTTTTACTTCCTTTGGTATTGAACTTACTAGCATGAACTTGGGATTCATATTCATGAAATAGTATGCTTATGGTGGAAATTTCGTATTGTAGATCTTCAGAGCATGGATGCATTTGGCTAATACCCCAATGAACTGACTGCAATTTTTGATGTTCAGGTTTTTGTCATGAGCAGTGTACCATTAGTTCATCAATTCACGAGAATGGTGGAGTTAAGTTATTAATGACCTGCAAACAGTGCGACCATGCCAAAACTCTCCCTCAAACTAAAAAGGCTAATGAATCGCCAACTAGCCCATTGCTTTTGCTAGGGCAAGAATCTCAGAATGCAGTTACAGTGGGTAAAGTTGCCAAGCGAAAAAGCTTTAATCAACCAGTTCCACCACCAGTTCCAGCGGTTGGACTTTTAGCGAGTTCTTTGGAGATGAAATCAGCCACGCCTGATTCTAGTTCAGCGCAAAAAAATCAAAGGAAGTTATGTTCGTGGGGTCTGATTTGGAAAAAGAATAAAAGTGAGGATGGTACTAAATTCAGATTGGAAGAAGACATTATTTTGCGGGGCAATAAACATATGACCTGGTCAGGACCTGTTTGCCACCTGTGCAATAAGCCTTATAACTCTGATCTTACCTATATTCGCTGTGAAACATGCAAAAGTAAGCCTGCTTTTACCTGATATATTCCATCTCTCCCTCTCTGCCTGGTCAGGTTTTCTGTTAAGTTTTGGCCATTCATGCCTTCTATTTGTCATTATTTGCAGATTGGTATCATGCTGAAGCGGTAGAACTTGATGAGTCGAAAATTAGTGAATTGATGGGATTCAAATGTTGCAGATGTCGTAGGATAAGAACACCTATGTGCCCTTACATGGATCCGGAAGACAAAAAAAAGTTAGAGGCCAAGAGGCCACGCACAAGGGCGGCTCCAAAGGCAATGAATTCTGGATTGGAGTCCGATTCTGGGAATATTTCTGAGCCCCCTATTAAGTTGGGATCTAACCCTAAAATAATGCCCAAAGCTGAGGAAGTTGGGCGTGTGCAGAAGGAGGATCCGCGTTTTTTTCCAGGTTTGAAAGTTGAGCAATTTACAGAACAGAATAAACACAATGATGTGGGATGGAGTATTGTCAAGGCTACTGCTTCTGAAACTGGAACTCAGAAACTCACATTCCGAAGGCTTATTAAGAATGGGCACAATGTAGATGAAACCACAGCAAATAATCCGTCTCAGACTGAGTTTTCTTACCCTAAAATGTTGCCAAAAACTGAGGAAGTCGTGAACTCCGGAAAGGGAGATCCTCGTCTTTTATCTCCTTCAAAGGTAGAGCAATTTTCAGAAAACAATTCGGAGATGGATTCGGAATGGAATACTGCTACAGCTACTGCTTCTGGAACTGGGCCTCAGAAACTACCAGTTAGAAGGCATATTAAGACTGAAAACAATACAGAAGTTCTGTCTCGGGTTGAGATATCCATGCCCATTGAACAAAATCTCCCGAACTCTAAAGAGGAATCATTCTCTCCCAATGTAGAGTGGGATCTTTCTGAAAATGGATTTGAAGATGGTACATTGGTTGATTACGAAGGTCTAAACCATGAAGATGTAGAATTTGAACCCCAGACCTACTTCTCTTTTACAGAGCTGCTGGTATCTGATGATGGTGGCCAGTTAGATGAAGTTGATGCATCTGGGTTTGTAATGGGGGGTTGGGAAAATTCATCTGAAATTTCAAGGGATGGATATCTTGAGCAGTGTGGAACGGGTACTGATTCAGTGCCTTGTCACAAGTGTTCGCGCAAAGAACCATGTCCTGATCTTTCTTGTGAAATTTGTGGGTTATCCATGCATACTGATTGTGTACCTGGGGTTGAGCAGTCATCTTGGGAGGGCAATTGGAGGTGTGTCAATTGCCGGGAGTGGCAGTAGTTGATCACTTTATTTGGGTTTCGGATCTTTTTGTCTATCTTTAACCGTGAGTTGCCAAATGGACCATAGGCTTGTAGTTGGAAACTGTTAATCAACACCGGAGGTTTGGATTAATCCAGATGTAATGGTGATTCTGATTTGGTGGACTATCCATGGGCCTGCAGCGAACTTCCTGAGCTGGAGTGCTTTGTACATGTACCAAATTTGCTCTCTGGTGACAAGACAGTGCTGCTTCATGGCAAGTTCCTCTCATCTGATACAATTCTGTTTCTGACAAATGCGAATTTTTTGGAGATTGGCTTTCCAATCATAGTTTTGGTTAGATTCCCATTAGAAGCTACAAATGTTACACAGCTCACTTCTGATAGTTTCTCCCCCTAGTGATATTAGGAATCTCAATATGAGAAGATAAGCAGGTTTTTTGGGTGCTTATCTAATTATTTTCCCATGTAAATCAGAACTACCGCTTATTTTATTTTCAATATTTGTTAGGACATTGCATTGTTTGGCAGAAGGAACTTTTTCCAGGGAGCTCTTCATATCAAGGTGCTAGTATTTTTATTTTTTTTTTCCTTCTTATTCTTCCTGTCTTCAGTCTGACTGGGAATCGCCTTCGGCAGTGTCACATTGGACATACCGTAGCATGGTAAATGCATTGAGTTTCCCAGATCCTCTCGACAATGAAATACTTGCCACCCTCAAAGCTGTAAAGATCAAACTACCATAAAGAGGAATGAAACGGAAGTGAATGCGTCCAATGTTGACTAATGAACAGAAAAGCCATGATATTAGGCCTTCCATAACATCATTTTATGCAAATGAAATTTTACCTTTTCCTATTGGAAAAGCACTACACATGAATATATATGTAACTGTTCTACAAGGCTATGTATGCTATCCCTTTGGATTGTAACTCGTTTATCCCAGCCTTGTGCAAGCAAAGCAGTCCAAGTAAAATTAGAAATCCATAAGATGGTGAAGAAACGGACCTAAAGTGTGATCAATTGCCACATTAGTTTTCTTTCCAATCGGAATTACTTTTATTGGAAATATTAGTGTATCAACTGCATAATATAGTACATATAAACCAATCCAATGGAATCTCTCTAGATTGTAAGAGGAAAAGGTCCTAAAATTGTAACAAAAAATAAAAAAGCCAAACCTCAACCCGAAAGAGGAAAACTCACAAAGCACAGCATAATTGTGCAGAAAGAATAACGAAAGCCTAAGCCATCCCCCCTCGCAAAACTCCAACTCAAAACACAAAGCTGGTCACATGTAAGCTCACCACTTATGTCCGCAAGCCCTGGCATCGTATTTGTGCTTGTACTCACTTCTTCACTCGGGGATGATCGGCTGTATGTATAATCACTTTTACAAGCTTTGTAGAAAAAAATTTCTTCAATTGACAGCAATCCACTTTAATGAAGCAAGCCGGCAAGAATATCCCCAGGATCTGAGACCGTTGTTGGAGGACTGGTTGGTTGAGCTTGCGGAGGTGCTGCTGTGGGGCCTCCGGAAGTTGTAGGAATGTAAATCAATTGTTCCTTGATGAACTCCTTTAACCTGTATAAATGGGCTCAAATTACGGCATCAAGTTGAAATGAAGCTAAATTGTACACAATTGGAACCTGAAAGGAGACTTACTCGTATGTTAGTGTAGGGTCCCCTGAGGCCACTGTCATACGTAGCTGTGTTCTATCTGCCGGATCTGTTTCAATTCGTATCTGAAAACCACCCAAAGAAATAACAACAAAAATAAAATGAGAAAAAAATTGCAGTTAGTGTTACATTGCGAATGTAGTGGTTGTTTTTTTATCCTACATCAGCTTAACTAAAGCAGGAGAGGCGGTCTCGAAAGATAATAAAAAAGGGAAAAAAAAAAGAAAGAAGAGGAGAGGAGAGGCAAGTAGCACACTTTTGACGAAGTTGAGTACTTTAATTCAGCATCATTTCTTATCTAAAAGGTTATAAAATGCTATTGATAAAGCAGGTAGCTGACCCCAACTGTGTAAGTTTAGCTGACCACATAGCCACTGAGAAGGGGAATGGTGAAAAAGGATCTCCATGACCCTGAATGATTGGGGCAAAAGGCCTAGCTTCGTTCGGGTTGTTATATCCAAGCATAGGTCCTTTGCAGAATGGGTGCCTACCATTAGCAATAATGGGATTGACTGGAATAGTAGGCAACTAGATATTGAAAGCCAAATCTTACCAAGCATAGCATGGCTCGTGTACTCTCTGAATAGAAAGTTGTGCTAGCAATTAAATTATTGGGATTTGGATCCTGAAACAGGAAATCAAACAGTAAGAACACCTTGACTACGTGAGAGGAGATGGCCCAGGTGGAGGGGACTTACAAGTCCGGGACAGACCAACAACCGGAAATTGTTAAACAGGTTTGCCATTTCAGAGAGAGACATTGGTCTTACACCTCTAACCTGTCAAATTTGGAACATAAATAGAAAAGATAAGTCATACATATATTTGTCAACGGTAGCTTCAACAATAAGTGAGAATGCTGATTTGAGTCCTGATGACTGAGAGATAAGCCAACTTGTGGAATAATGCAGAACACTTAACATGGACCACTACTGGGTGATCTCTTTCATTCTTGTTAGTTCAAGAATGAAGAACTCATTAAACGTTGATGAATTTCGAGAGTCAAGTCGCAAGACTCCTGAACATTATTTAATGATTGCTTTACTTTTGGGACAAGTAGGGCTGTAAACGAACTGAATCGAGCCGAACCCTGTTAAGCTCGGCTCGGGTTCGTTAAGGTACTAGCTCGGCTCGAGTTCGATTCGAGCCTGA
>JAOTQK010000001.1:21211482-21236360 GCA_025642025.1 Rhododendron ferrugineum
ACGAATCGAACTCGAACGAGCTCTTGCCGAACCGAGCCTCGAACAGTTCGCGAACGGCTCAGTTCATTTACAGCCCTAGGGACAAGAGTAGAAATTAAACCTCTAAACCCCTCTCCCCTTTTAGATTCAATACTTACTTACAAAGTCTCCTCACAAAGGCTTTGACAACATAATCTGTTTATTTAGGTGTAAAACGATATTTGATTACTTCTCTGATATATTTTCCCCTCAAGACTCCACACTTGTAAAGGGGAATTTTTTAATCAAGCTTGAGAAATGTGTATCGTCTCCTCAAGTAGCATACAAAAATATGTATTGATATGTCTCCCCACTGTATTTGACAAGGTTAAACAGAGTCCAACGAGATGAAAAACAAATCTGCTTTACCAGAGCTCAGGATGAAGATCTTAAGCTCGCTTTAAGGCCCAACATCTTGAAGTTTCAAAAAGAAGGTAGAGTTTACATACCACGTCTTGAAGTTTCAAAGGAGGTCCAGAAAGTGATCTCCACTGGGGAAAAAATTCTTCAGCAGATACTGACATAGGCTGAAGAAATTTATTTAGGAGAGCCGGAAGGCGAAGTTTTACATTGACCTGTAGATGGACATGATACATACAGTTAGTTGAATTACCAAGGCAATACCACTTAAATTTAAGTTATAGGTAGTACCCCCTGAGTTCCAAATTTGTAGGAGAAGTCAAGAACAGCTACATCCCTACTTGGGCAAAGGTTGATGACTTCAAGCGGGCATTGCACCTAAGTAACCAAAAGTCTTCATTAAAGAAAAAGGAGTAACAAAAATACAAACAAGAGCAGCTAAGAACCAGTTACTACGGATAAGTAAATGTATAACCACTTGTATGACCTGTGCCCGTGGAGGAATAGTTTCAGGAACAACTGAGAGCTCGATCTTCAGATGGGAAGGAGGCATTATCAGAGCTTGAACTGAAACTAGAGGAGCAGTATTCTTGTTTCCTAAGAAAAGTACAAGTCGACCTTGATGGGCTCGCCACTCAGCTTTAATGCCAATCTGGGAAAGTATTTCAAAGAAAACTACTGTAACCCTTGGGAAGGCAGTGTCAACTAAAGTATAGCCACTAAATCAGTTTCCTCTCATGGAAACCATACAACTGACAATTAACAATTAAGTTCCAATAAGGAACAGTCAACCTGAGAACGGCATACCTGAATACAAGGATCCTCATATAAGACACCGCTATCCTTCAGCAATAAAGCATGGAATCTTTCTGCAGTACTTCCTATAGGCTGCGAAATCACGAAAGCAGTCTGTGAAAACTGAAAAGCATAAAATGAAAAAAAGACTTCTCTATTTACATTGCACAGAAGCAGAAGTTTTTTTATCCTAAGATTTGCCAAGAGATCTGTTGTTCTTGTTGTAAGCTTGTGATTGGATTTGCACATATGTTTGGTAAAGAGAATAATCTTCTCCTTTGAGAATATACAAAATAAAATGGAACGAAATATCTAAATGCTGATAAAACATTAAATGCAGAGACAATTGCATTGTGAAGTAGCTACATTGTACTGTTTGTTTTGCTTTGGCCTTTGGGTGTCATTAAAAGTAATGCCTACTGGCTGACATAAAAATAAAAATTTTTTTGGGCAAAATGGTAATAATTCCATGTAGACACTAGCTCAAGGGTCAGCCAGGTATGGAGTCGTCTGTTAAGAATGGTAAGAAGTCTTCAAGTCCCATTAAGAGAGTCAATAATTTGGGGCAGCAGCCCATATGGAGTACATCTACCAAAACAACTAGACAAAGTAAAAAATCGGCCAAATTCTTATTCACGGTGTTATGGACATGTTACACAAACCGAGGCTATATGTCCACATTCCATTCTCAATATTATAATCACTATTCCAAACATACGACAATGTCGACAAGTAACAATTTCCATCTGGCAACACTAAAGTCCAGGTCTAGCTCAAACCATTGCCATCTTTGCAGGGTCATATTATTTAAGCTTGCCTAGAATATTGTCAGTTTTTTAAATTTTGATAGGAAGAATATTTTGAGTTTGAACACGCCCCAAACCAGCTTCCCTGAAAATTGATAAATTTTCTTAAATTTTTGGGTGGAGATTGGATAGAAGGTTACCAGACATTAGTGCTCCGAAACCAATTGGAGTTCTGACCAACAATTTCCAAAGAAAATCATTTCCTGGTAGCACCATTAAAAACTGCCGCCAGCTAAGCGCATCCGCAATGTAATAATCAAAACTTGCCACGTCAGCTTTTGATTATTCATTTAGAGAGTTGCTAAAGTTAGCAATGTGGAGTCCCACATTGTTACTTTTGATTATTCAAATGCCCAAATTTGATTATTGGTTAGGAGGTTGCTAACTTTGATTATTACAATGTGAACACTTTTTTAAGCAGCAATCTTTTGATTTTGATTATTACATTGTGGATGCTCTAAGTCTCTATCACTCATTCAGTTGCAGACCTGCCCTCTTTGATGGAACCACTTTCTTTCATGTTTTACTATTCTATTTCTGAACTGTTAAAATAGTATGCATGAAAGATATCACCGTACTATTACTCTGTTAGTCATAAGAGTATCAGTAACCCCAGTCTAGCAATGGAGTCCAGGATGATAATGATTCTCCAGAAATCTGAACAAAATCAACAAAAGTGCAATAAAGCAACAGAAACCTGGATGGTGTTTGCGTCCTCTCCAACAGGTGCAAGTGCTAATGCCTCGTCAACATATGAAGAACCGTCTACTCCAGAGACTGAATTATCCTCAGATTGCGTAGCAGCAGGAGGTCCTTCAATAGCCAGTGGACCTAAAAGATCACCAAGGAGATCAACTGAAGTCTCCGAAGGTTGAGGATCCACGACACTCAGAGTCCCATTTTCCGGAGTCACCACTTGATCAGCCGTGTTGTGATCCTGTCCCAATACTCGATCCACAATCAGTTTCTTTGTGCAGTTAAAATAGTAATCTAAATATCGATTATGTGTTCATAAAAGCAGCGGAAAGATATCTTACCGCACTACTTATGCTGGGTATCTTTACCATAGCAAGCTGGCTCACTGGTGGAGTCCCATTGGCAGGGTGATGGTCAGTCACTACCAAAGCATTAGAAGACTGTTGCATTGCCCGTATCTTAAGAGCACTTTGCTCCGCTGTATCAGCTTCAGTATTTTCAGCTTTTTTCAACAAGGCAGACTAAACACCAAAGTGAATGCATGATTAGTGTCATGAAGACATGAACTGTGTACATTTATGCATTTATAAGTGCATTGTCTGCCCACGAACATAACATTTTTATACAGAACTACTCTATCATGGGACCTTTCATCAACTATTTTGATGAATAATCCTACAAAACTAGAAGATAATGAGCTAGATCTGATTGCGCACAATTGATCTAGAATGTACCTGGCGCTCAGGGAATTTAGGCATCTCAGCCATTATATCCACCAACGCTGCACCTTTTCTGCTCAGTGTGATATATTCAACAGCTCTTTGCTGTATCTCAGCATCAATACAACTCTCATACCTAAAATATATATATATATATATCAGGGTAAGTAAAAGTATTGCAAGTAATTTGTCAAAAAGCATAAGCTACAAGCTCCAAACAAATAGAAGGGAAAAGTTATAAGGAATAGGTTCTTCTCACTTGCGAAAAATTGCCCAAATTTGATTCTGTAATTCTGGTTCTGGGGGTTGAGTGTGCATTAGAATCTTAGCATAAGTTGAAAGAAGAATGGGAATCGTAGAAGTCCTGATGGTGCATAACATCCGTTAAGATAGTAAAATGATGGAGAGAAAATATTACCAAGAAAATACAAGAAGAGCAGAAGTTCAAGCACCCTTACGAAACAGTAGGAAGCTTCTCATGTATGATGCTAAAGATTTCTTTTGGACTACACCCAGGCCGTCTGGCCAGAAGGTGGCTGTATTCTCCAAGGATATAAGCACTGACCTGTTCCAAGAAAAAAAGAAGAAGAATGAATGCAGGATCCAATCAATTGTAACGCATGATTGGCTCCAAATGAAGTCTCCCAATTATTAATCTTGGCCTATCTAATCTGATTATGAATAATAAACTTGGAAAATAAACTATCAAAGTTTGGGAATGAAAGCTAGTAAAGAGTAATGCACAGCTGGCAAAAACCCGTACAAACAAACAGTGTACTGTAAGGCAACCCCTTGCTTAATATATGAACCAACTCCGACCTCTTTGTTTCAACATGTAATGTGAACAAAATGCATATCTTTCTCAAACAAATGGTGCAACCTACCCAGGTGGGTTGGCACAACGCCAAAGGGTCATACTTAAATTAGCTCAAATGATGAGTTAGCAGCACCAAAAAACAAAGTAAAAACATCCCTTTCCACGGTTGAAGAGAAAACAGATAAATATACATACCTTGACCATTGTCTCATGTATAGCAGGCTTATCAAGATATTCTCTGGCTTTTACTGCTGCATAAGGCTAACAAACTCTATAGTGTAAGGCGAATAGTGACATAATTTCATTAAAAGACACAAGCAAACGATAAAGCACAAAAGTTTGAATCACCTGTAGGTCCTCGTTGTTTGTAACAAACTGCACTACACGAAACCATATGTCATCACTGACAAAATCTCCTGCTTTGTCAATCAACTGAAGAATCACATCCACATACCTGCGTAGTTATTAGAAATCTATGACATCACAAGAGACTCAGCAATAATAATATGTCGTCCACAATAATCTAACAACTTTCAAATAGTCATTTTTGCCACATCAGAACCAGATAAATACCTTGAAAGCCTGAGAAAAATTATTTAACTCAATATCTTTTCGTGATATGACCAACAAAATATTTGTTCAATTGTTATCCAACTCTAAGTATAGGCAAAACGCTATAGGCCAATGGTTTTGTAGTTTAAAAGTTCATATTTCCTGAACAACCAAAATGAAGATTAGAAAGTCCAGTCATGTAACCTGCAAAAGGAAAAAAATTCCAGTCGTGCAAACTTGCCAGGCCCCACCCCACCCCAACCACATGGACATGACAGGATAATCTCAACTCATGTTTCTCGATTCTATGTCACCATGTACACACAGACCAAGGTTAAAAAGTTTCTGCCCGCATACAGAACATTTCCCTGACATCCTTCAAAAGCTGGCTGCTGAGTTGAGAATCTTTTATGTAGGGTGGAAAGGGGGGCAGGTGTCAGTTACTGATATTGATTAAGCTATGGGGCTGAAATGGACAGCATGGTGGGTAGGTTCCACCTAAAGTCATAACAGGACCTATGAACCGTCACAAAAGTACAGAAGTTTGGTTGATTTCAACATGATTGCTGTGATTTTGATATTTTGTTGGATTGATGATTAGCGAAACTATTTCTAGTAGCGATAATAAGGCTTTATAGGACACGTGCAGCATTGCTCCTGTGCTATTAATAGGGGAATATTAGCTCATTCATAATACAGGTGTTATACAATGTGTATGGTGAACATGCTCCATGCAACAGTATCTGATATGCAGCTTCATCAAACAACATATACATACTCTCTCTCGGATAGAAAAAATAATAATTACCATGATAGGTCAGGGGCGAACTTCTCTGCTAGAATTGCAGCTTTAAGTGACAATTCTTCACGCATGGCGAAGTCTGCTGAGCTGAGATACTGAAAACAGATAACTATCAGAGCCATGCTGCTTTCGCTTTTTTTAACTCCACCATTTTGTTTTACAGAAATCACAGGAAGTAGATGTTTGGTGCACAGTGATACGTACCTGCAATAGTTCTTCAACTATGTCCTTTGCATTTGAAACATCACACATGCCATACAGCAGATCAAGAGCACGTCTCCGGATACTACAGGGTTATATCAGCGTCAACAAGAGATAATATCCCTTAAAGTGCAAACTCCACCAAAAGAGGTGTAAAAAGTACTATAGCAGCATTTATGAAATTCCAAAATGACTTCATTTCTCATCTCCATTCTATTGGGGTACGTATCAAAGGAACTGATACCCCAGATAAAAGCAATGTTCTAAAAATCGCTAGGCACCAGTAGGGCAGATGAGGGGCGCATTCAACGCCTAGAGAGTAATCGTTTTTTCCGTTTTTCCATTTACTAAAAAAATGTTTCCGCTCCTCCCCCAAAGTTTGAGTAAGAAATGAATTAAGATTAAAGTAACTAAAAAGTAAAACTAAATATATATATGTATATGTACTATGTATAGATATTGTTAGCAATTTAGGGCTTAGATATGTATTAGTAAAGTAACACTTAACATCATATATTTTTTACTATTACACCATTAACCTCAAAATACTTTTAAAAATCACAAAATATACCCTACCGATTAATCGGCGACTAATTGCCAACTATTGTAACAATGCATAATTACCACCTAGACCCTAAAATATAGGCGTTGGGGGTCCACTTAGGCGGCACTCACACCAGTAACACTTACGCCTACCACACCAGTAAGACCCGAGTCATTGTGACTATCCCTGAGGATAGTACGTTTGGTATAAGACCGTTGGACCCATTCCATAACAGCCTAAGCTCTTAGGATAGTTGGTGACATTACAAGGATCGACAATGTACTGCTACACTGAATATAAGAACTAGCTAAATATCCTTAACAATGAGTAATGTGGAAAGAAGCCTACTTGATGCATTACTTTTTGCTCAAGTGAGCATTTCAGACTATCAGAACAATACAGTGCAAGCAAGAATGCCAGGAAAAGAGGTGCCGGCAAAAAATAATTAGGTCAGCACCTATAATATAGGTCAAGCTGATTTTTACCCATCTGTTTTCTATTTCAATGACGATTATTTCATTGAGGGGAAACTCATGTATACCCCACCACACACGTGGACTGGGCAAACTGAGACCCATGAGAACCATGGTTATCCATTACACATCCAATATACGCAATGTATTGGTCAACAAGTCTGTCAAGATTACATAGCATCCAGGCAAAATTCTACCCGTTGCTTAACATGTAACCAATCGTTGTACCCAGTGGTGAAGCAAAAAGTACTTTTGCAATTCTACAAACAAGTTACACTAACCTGATGTCTGGATCCTTCAATGACGTGATGATCTGCGCTTGATGCCTTTTGATAATGTCCTGAACGTCTGAAACCATCAACATCCGCGTCATATTCTCCTGCGTCAGAGCAATCCATACATCATGCAACCAGACATAAAACAACCAGATCAACACTTCAAATTCATACAGTTGCAAGCTCCGACTTTGCATGCTTTGGAAATAAGTTGCATCAATGAGACAGGAAAGTGCAACAGATAACAAACAGAGCATTGGTGTTCTGGCAACATACCAAACCAAGGTATCGAATATTTGGCTCACGAACAGCAATAAACTTCCCAAGCAAGGCAACACACTGAGACATCATTTCTTTTTCAGCATCTAGATGCATGACCTGTGATATGGTGATAAGAACACACAACCAGAAAGAACACCTCAAAAGCCATACCAAGGTGAAATCAAAGCAAACACAATACATTGCACAAGAAAACACATCGTAGCTCCACATTCCTTGCAAGTTCAAAAGCACCTACTTGATTTGGTTTGGTGGTGGTTCTATGTCACATGAGCACATGGGCATCGGAGTTGAATCAATAGCTAACAACATCAGTACAAAGCATGAGAGATTTAGTTTATTTCTAGGTTGGTTGCCTGCCCCTCTACTTAAGTTCAACTACATTGATAAGAAGAGGGTTCATTGGAATAACATTTTGGAGAGTTGCACAACTTCCAAAGCCTTCTTTCCCACCTTCTCTAAGTTTTTTTTTTTTTGTTTCTCACTCCCTTATCTATTATTGCTGATGGCATATGGTAAATGTTCTTGCACGATCTTATGCTTCTTTTTATGTCATTCTAATAGTGATAAATCCATAAAGCCCATTACCTTTCCGCTTTATTTGCATTTTTTCATAACTCTTTGTTTATTGTCCACCCAGACCATTAGCTATTCACTTTATTAACTTTTGTGCCATTACATAGGTTAACCCTGGCTTATTTACCTCATGTTTGTCCCTTGTAGTTGAGCGGCTTGAGCCTAAACATAACCGCTTTGTTTGGTTCCCATCTTTGAGAAACCCATTTTTCTCTCTGCACGTTTCTCAATAATTTTCTCTATCTCTCTCTCCACTCATTACATCAAAAATATTTTTCAGAGATGGGAACCGAACAAAGGCAACATCGCCCTGACTGTTGTGTTTTACAGTTTATCCAGCTGGTGATATGTGCTCAACTACCTGTAAACTTTTGAAATACTTAAAAGCAGCATCTTGAGGGAAAACCAAGGGAGGTCTGGGTTCGACGCCGATCCGCGGGCTATCAATTCCTATTTCCGACCAGTCCATAAAGAACTTTGCTCCAGCTTTGATTGTCCCCTCCCCTACACCGGCGTACTAAACGATGGTGGATTGGTCACCCAATTTAGTCCGCCCATTGTGCCTGATACCGAGTTAAAAAAAAATTTGCTTGTATATGTTTGAAACATTTTAAAGCAGCATCCTTTTCTTTATTGGCTATTGTTCCTAGCCATGATAGGCCAACAATTGGGCTGATAGAACTCGTAAGAGATAGCACTCTTGAAAAAAATGTATGTTTATTTAATCTTTCATGCGTAGAAATTGTTGTGCCGTTTTGAGGACATACAATCAAAGGCGTGTATTGGCTTTGCCACTTAGGGGGCTTTCACCAACAAAAAAAAATGCGCTAAAAATGTTTCATATCACTACAGGGATGGAATCCCCTATGTGCCTTGGTTTTGACGCTTTTAGGGGGTACTTGGGTTGTACTTCTTGCCCATAATGACATAGGGGCCCGACTCAACTGCTAAAAAATACAAAGGTATGCACCCTATTTATTTCTTGCCTGTAAGAATGGGGGCCTGGTTACACCCCTAGAGAAATAGAGGTTTGAACCTTTTGTGCATGGAACTTTTTGCCCTTACAGGGAGGGTACTACTGAAAGTGCCTTCGATTTTCTAATTGAAATTGTTTCAAACCCTAGCTAAACAGTCGGTTGCATGACTTACGACATTCATGATGATAACACTACTTCTAGCTTTCAAATGTGCAACTCTGGCATCACTCTGGATTCATGCAGGACCACCCTCATTCCGTCGGTGCGTATAAGGCGTTGCTCATTCACCGTAAGGTTTGTTTTGATATTTTAAAGACTAATGCAAATGCGGGAACGAGTACACGTGAACAGATATAACATAAGGAATTTCTGGAGTCCATCACTGCTGAAAATAATACATGAAGAACCTTAAAAGGACAAGCAAGGTAATTGGAAATTTACACGATGAATTGCGCGTATAGTTTCTCTTAGCCATATGTAAGTCCTACTGTATCTTTTACTCACTGATCAGCTTAAAGAAGGGATGCAAACTTACGAGAGCAAGGGCTTCAAAGAGAACAGCATGTGATGCATTGTTTTTGTTCACATTTTTCACGACGTCGGTTCCCATTAATATCCGTTGCAAAACCTATAATGGCCAAATGAGATTTCTTACAACTATCAAATCTGATGATAATTTGATGGTTGCTCTGGGAAAGAGTAGTAACCTCAAACAATGATCTTCTAGTGTTTGGATCTTCAATAGTTGGAAAATACTGAAGAGCCCTCATTGTCTTAACCTGCACCAACCGTAAAGATCAAATGTAAGTTTGTCAACAATATATCATGCACTGAGAGTCGGTTACTTTCATAAAGCTATCGCTTAAGAACACTTTGATTTCTGTCATAGGTGCACCTTAAATGATTTATCTATACTTGTGTGTTCTTTTGTATACATTTTCACGTATGAGTGGGGTTGCATATGCAAGGAGGTGCTAAAGCTTTCCCAGATCGGCATAATTAGCACATTTAAAGATAGAAGCATTTCTCGACTCATTGCCAATTGTTTTTTAGTTGGATGTCTAACACAATCCACACTTCAAATGTTGAATTCACAGTTGTCTAGAAAATCCTGTAACTAATTCCACAAATCTGGTAACTTTTGGAAATGAAACCAAACCTCACTTCTATTCATCATCAAACCCTAGAATTTTTCTTCCTCCTCTTACAACCTTAACCCTATATAATGTCAGTTATCTAAACCCATGAGGGCCACCACAATTCCTATTCTAACCAACAATACTCCAAGTTTCCTACAGTTGTCCTGCATCGGTAGGGCTTTTCTATTGTTCCATATGTGATGCTTGCCATAGGCTAATCCCTAACTTTCCTCACATTCAGCAATATAGTCTTGAATCCATACAACGCAATTTAGAAATCGTGAATCTCCTTAATGAAGACAGCTGAATTCCAACCCTAACCCTGTCCTACAACCCTTGAGTTGATCATCCAAAATTTGGCTTCATGTTCGAATTCGGCTAGCTCATCAACCGGCTTTGACTAGCCAATGTGACTTGGATTAACTTCTGACCTCAAATAAAATACAAACAGTTTTGAAAGAAGGGGATACAAACCTGAAGCCATGGAGATGGGATACCATAGTAAGTATATTCTTGTGGAATGTCCTGGTTCCTAGCGAGCCTTTCCAAAACTTTCACACACTTTGGAAGACTGCTCCAATAAGCGTCATGGTTATTTGCGACAAAAGCAACAAGAAGGCTCATGGAAGATGTCAAAACACCGAGATCACGTTCATCTAATAGCTGTGCCATTCGATCTGACCTGAAAAATAAGGTGAAAAAGACTTGACAATACAAGCTTATGCTACATAACCCTAGGAGACTTCCTGGCCAAGAGAATCCAAAGCCATGCTTACCATCCATCTACATTGATAACGTCAGGGTTTTTCCTGTACAGGCGAAGGAGACACAAAGCTGCCTTCTTTCTCACAAGTGGTCTACAACTACTAGAAAACTGAAGGAATAAGAAATTAAAGTCAATATCCTTCATATTCCAAGATTGACAACTTCATTCTGCAAATGTTTTCCACTTACAAGTAACTTTTGAACATCCGGTGCTAATGATTCAGCAAATTCTCTCCCACCTATGTTCCCAACCTGCAGAAATATTTATGAAAGTGGAAGTTTTGAAAGAATGCAAAGTATCCAAAGATTTGGAATACACATATGATCTATTTAATCGGAGCCATAATATTCCGAGAACAGAGATTTTTGCTTAGGCAACCTGTTTAATATCTTTAACCTAACTGTTGGAATATTCTGAAAAGATTTTGAATCAAATGCGACCCCAAATTTATCCCAAACCAAAACAACTCAAAAACGATTTAAACAGATACGTCCAAGTCAGCCTATGACTGCTCATGATCGTATTATGCCTCATTCGCATGTGCAAATCCCAACACTTAGCTGTTATATATAGAGTTATAAAAATATAAAACACGCCACAAGTAAGAGGGCGTTTTACTACTTAAGTCATGTTGTATAAGAAAGCTCATAAAGACTAATGACTGAAGTAATCGTTTCAAGTTCTTCGATTGGGTCTTCATTTTGCTTTTGACCAAAAGATAAGGCACTAACGAACAATTGGTCAGCTGTCCCGTCCATAAGGATCCAAGGTCGCCCAATCTGCAATATCAGTTGGACTTCACAACTGGAGATTGATACCAACTACCGAGTCATAACTTGTAAGGTCTCAAAGGTAACATGTGAGCAGCACAGAAGCATATATTCCAGACGTACCAAAACGTATCTCAGAAAAAAAGAAGGAAAAGGTGTAGAACATCAAAAAAGAAAAATTCGCCATTCAAAAGTTGGTTCTCGTAAGCTTTGCATGACAAGACAATATGTCTGCAGCTTCAGCTTATTTTGGAAGAAGCACTACAATTACCCTTAGCAGAACTAAAAAAAGTAACAAGGAAAGAAAAGAACGTGTAGCACACATTCATCACAGTATTAGAGAAAAGAACCATAAATGACAATGCTCCAAATCGCTTACAGAAATAATTAACAGACAAAAATCCTTCATAACACAAATAGAATATTTCTGCATGACTATAGGAACAAGTTGTATAGATGCACCATATTGAAGTAAGTACAATAAAAACACAGTTCTATAAAATAAAAAAAAGTCGCCTACCAAAGTCAATGCCAGGCACTGAAATGTTTCATTCCGACCAATGATATCATTGCGGACAGCATTAATTGCTAACCTCAGAAAATCATGATTCTCATTGAGCAAGCATGATGTCACTATGTACCCAACCTGCAGCCATCAGTAGTATGGTAGAAGTCAAATTTACTGGTGGAGAGTAATATAGCCTTCCTTTTTCTTTTCTTTTTTGAACGGCAAGAGTAATAAAGCCTTGCTAAAGACAGAGAGCAAGAAAACATTTCATAACACATGAACACCAGTAAAATAGAGCTTTTGGCACATATCTTTTAGCTTCAACTTGCATTACACAGAAATAATGATACCATTTTCTATCAATGTCCATATTTCCATTTACAACATCTATTTAGAAATTATTACCCAGTGTTCTCATAGAGCAGGCACACACAAAACACATTTCCTCAAGAGAGCTATCTCATTGAGCAATCAAAACAGGAAAAAATTAAATGGTCCACCCTGATGATCAGAATGAGAAAAGTATTTGGGTCTATAGTTAACCATAAGCTTCAGTGACGAGTTAGTTTCTTCCAAGTGCTGAAAACCAAAGCAACCATTTGGAAAAGTGGAGGTATAACTACTGGAGAGGGGACGTCCATCATGCAACCAAGCTCATCAGCGCATATCTGGCCTTTGCGTCCACCAACTGGCCTTATCATGGGCAAAGAGAAGATTATCCTTTGAACAAGCCTTATTGAGGCTGATGAAGTCCAGACACTCCACTTGCCGTTATTTATTTCCACTACCACAGTAATGGAAAGCCAGTCTGGATCATGATCTTCCTCAATCGCCCTTGCCTCTAAGAGCTTGTCCACCTCTTCTATCACTGCATATGTATGTTGCATGACCGACCTTGCTTCCTTACCACCAGCTTGTGTGCAGCGTTGATGTCAGGTTTAAGTGATTCAGAGTTTTGAAACTTCTTATGGGTTGTGTGGTTTAATAAAACAATTAGTGTAATATACATCATTGTTTCTTCTCAGCACTAAGGTGTATGAACTTGTACAGCTTTTGGAGCCATAACCAAATGTAAGTTGAAATTATCCCTTCTATCTAAAAACATGAAAACCCCAAATCAATAAACCCAAGACTAATACGCACAACCCCTTATTGCTATTCACTTTTTTTTGATAAGTCATAAGATTTTGTTGAAAAGACATAAAGGGGATGCCACCCATGTACAAAAGAAAGCGAGGGAAAAAAAAAAGAAAAAGGTTCATAAATAATAAAAGGCCCTACAAACCCGACGATATGCAAAAAATATATAGCATGTCAAAGAATTGACTCAAAGTAGGGTAACACTCCTGACTCCCTAGACTCCCAACTAAACAAAGTAAAAATCAATAGACTTTTAATGTTGAACAATGGCCTATTATCCCAGTCAAAACATCTACGATTCCTCTCTCTTTCCAAATTAAACACATCAAGCACAGCGGGATCATAATACAAAGCTTCCGTCTTCTTCTACCCACTCTAGCCCCATGGCCCCATACCATTCTTGAATAAGCTCCATCACCGTCGCAAGAAAAGTTGAAAAACCCACGACATACTCCATGAAACAAGAACCACATTCCAAATACCCCTAATTGCAATTCACAGCCAACGCTTTTTATGGCTTACCTAATTAACGCATACAAACTCAAATACCCATATACTTATCAAGCATTGGACAAAAAACCAGATATAACTAGCGTCAGCGTTGATAAAAGCCCTTTCACCGCTCCTACTTAGAGGACAGTGTCCTCAACACTCGTCCTACACCACCTAATTACTAATTAGTTTATGGACTCAAGATAAAAGTCAAAGCATGGTCCACAAAAACATCCAAGATGCTGTTATTCATAGGTCAAAGCATTCTAAACATTAAGAAAACTGGTCTGTGAGATTTTTAGCATCTTTGCCAACAAACCAAGTCGTCTTAGAATAGTGGAATGTTTTGTCTTTCAAATTAATCAAAATATAAACAGAACCGGAAAAAAATTGTAAAAAACTATTTTCGTCAGATAAATACCACATAATCACCAATCCATAACTCTTTTTTGGTGTTGAGTTACCCTTTTTTTTGTGTGGGTACAACGGAAATGGTAGAGTTACAGTTTTCACAAGACCTGTGCAGTTACTGTTCCGCAAAAAGTATTTGCTTTGTGTAGCGGCATAGCCTTAGTTCCATTTGTGAGGCGAAATCCCACATCATCCGGGTACCAAAGTAATATGAAGTATTTTAGCGCGAGGGTACCCTCACTTCAATAGCTAGCTTTTGGGGTTGAGTTCCACACAAGACCGTGTAACATGGTATCAAAGCTCAGGTTAGGAGAGGTCTTGGGTTGAAGTCTCTCAGCTTAGGAGAGGTCATGGGTTCAAGTATCTCTGTTTGCTTTTGTTCCCTGTTTGCATTTTGCTTCTCCTCTACGTATTCTGTTCCGCTCTACCCATGAAAATTTGCATTTCCAAGTATAAGACGGGATTGTGTGTGAGGGATGATGTTGAAAAGTATGATACACATTGTTAAACCCATTTCCTAACAGCTTAAACTTTTGGGAGTTGGGACAACTGGTAACTTAACATGGTACCAGAGATGGGTACGGACGTAGGGTGCGTGTCTCTGGTCTGCACGCGGCAGGTGGTGCCGAGTGAGCACGAAATTCCACATCGTCTAGGTACCAAAGTAATATGAAGTATGTAAGTATGTAAGCGCAATGGCACCCTTGCTTCAATAGCTAGCTTTTGGGGTTGAGTTCAACCGAAGAATGTGCAACACTATTCTGGTGTCTCCTCACATCCAATTGCAACTTTCCTCAACAGTCTTCTCCCAACCAAATGGGGCTGTTTACGTGTGTGCTACTTCGCTATTGTGCTCGATCAAGGGCCATAATCTCATGCAAAGAGTAATTTCCCTTCTGGATTGGCATATTACGAGGCATTACATCTGTTGTATAATACCAAATAATGGGAGGCATATTGCAAATGACTAATAAATAAAGTTTTCACAGTACACATCACCTGTTTCTCTGGATACTTTGGTGCGGATATTAAAGAAACAGCTTCCATGTGGCCGAAATCAACATCGTAACCGAGCATGTAGATGTAAAGCATTTTCCAAACATATTTCTTCTTTTCGTAAGGAGTCAAACCCTAAAATAATGAAAATCCAATAGTCAAGTCACTTCTCCAAATATGTTGAAAACCTGAAAGCATGCATTTACAAGAACAAAAAATGGGCAAGACATGGGGAAAGGTTAAAAGACAACATAAGAATGTGGAAATACAGTCTATACAGAACCAAAAGAAAAACATATGGGTGCAACATCATTCAGTGAAAAAATGTGCGTCTGAGCAATAAAAACAATGCCTGGGTATCATTGATGGAGCATCAAGCACGGGCTTGGTGTACATGGATTCGGCAAGAGGTTGTATGACCTAAATTGCGGAGTATCTTCCATAAGGGAATAGTGCCTGATTCTCTCTCCAGTGGTTTTTCCGTTTGAGGTTTTCCATGCATATCTTTGAATCAATTTCGTTAATTCTTTATTTCCATGCATATCTTCGATAGATTATGTACATTAGGAGTGGTATGGTAGTTGACTGGCTTGTCGAGCCACTGCTGATTTTATAATTTGATTGTTGTTGGCCTTAACAAAACAAAAAAGGTTGGAGCAAATCAAACCCAGGAATCAGCATGTCATCGGGGCTAACTATTGCCTGTTGGCACAAATGACAAAATACTTCCACAGAGATAGCAGCAACTTCACGATTGACGATACATCAATCACGGATGCTAGATAAAAGTATGAACTATTAAGAACTGGCCGAAGTTTATAGAGGATACAATTCTCTTCAATATTCTCCACTACATAATCCCTAAATTCTATTTTTAATATCTACGGAGTAATATCTATTACTCTTATATAGAGAAAACGAACTGACTTTTGAGGCTTAGCTCGCACTTTAGTTTTTTTTACCAAACTACCTCAAGAAACTGCCAAGAAGGAAGAAAAAAACTGTCACCCCAATTTTTTTTCTACCCTCTTTTCTACTTTCACATCCAAGAGCTCATTATAGATTTTCCTCTTTTAATCTTTCACATAGCACGATTCGCACAAGCATCGGGTGTGCCAGGAGGCCTAGTTCTATCATATTAGCTCTTGAACAATTCTACTTACGGCCAAGCCAAACGAACAAGAACTTCATTAAACCTCAATACAATTGCATCTTATTTACTGCCCAGCCTCGAACAAAAGGAATTGATCTCAGTTTGAATACGCAAACCAAATAAGACACAATGAAGTGGAACATTTTTACTAGTCCTCAGCAAAACAACATTTCGTACTACAGTCAAAGGGAACATTAAACCCTAAAAAAACCTTTTCAGTTTTGAAGCGAGTGCGAATGTTGCCGAGCTCTTTATCCACGCGAAGGCGTTCCTGCTCCTTGTTCTGGCAATTGCGAACGTCGCTGATGAAGACGGACAGGCCTCTCATGCCGGATAATGCCATCGCCTCTCAGATCCAGCCGAGAGGACACCTCCTACAATTCTCTCTCTATCTATCTATCTAGATCGTAGCCGTTCGTGGGAGGATTGAGGAGGGAGAAGGAGGAGAGGAAGAGCGAGATCTTGGTAGAGATCGGTGTGCAATTGGGGGAGGGAATGGTGGTGTAGAGAGAGAAGGAAGAAGGAGATCTAGAGAGAGAGAGAGAGAGAGATTGTAGAGGAGGGGGTGGGGTTTGAAAATTGGAGGTGAGCGACTGAAGAAAATTTTTGAAAAGCCGTCGGACAGCGAAGAAGACGACTTTTACCATCAAGCTCGTTTCAATTCGATTTTGTTAATCGAATTTTTCCACCATGTGTTTTTTTAGCTGTTTTTTTGTGCTCGTTGTTTTTCATTTTCACTTTTTGGTTCGTATCCCGTGTCCGGCTCAGTTTGCTCTCATCTCAACATAGTAATTTCTTTTCCAATCCTATCAAAGACACTTCATACATACCCGGAACTAGGGGTTTAATTGGGTGAAGAATAAACCAACCAATCAACCGGACTAACCCTTGGGACTATGCAAATTTTTGCTGTGTTTGGTTTGGTATTTTAAAAGTTTTTTGAAAAATAGTAGGGATAATAAGTGAAGAGAGATAGAGAAAGAAATATTGGAAGTATGGAGAATCTAGGGGGAATTTTTTGAAAAATACTTTTTGAAAAGAAAAAAGAACAAGGCATTTGTTTTTCAAAACATGATTGCATAAAATGGCTGCTAATTTTCTCACTTCTTTTTTTGTTAACGTCACTCTCCTATAAGTATATTTTTTGTGCAAAAATAGTGGTGTTAACAAAAAAGAGAGTGACAAAATCATTTTCTTAAAAATTTATCATGAGTCATATCATATAACAAATGCAAATTCGATCCATAATTTGACAACCCTGTAAACATATGTAAATTGGGAGGATAGTTATGTAAAATATTTAAACATTAGATTTAATTTAAATGGCGTAATTTAAAAAAAAATGTTAATAGAAAACTTGTTTTTTTTTATTATAATTTAGTGTCTAGACTAGCTTACGCTGAAAATTATTCTGTACGATCTATGTGATCTGAACCACATAAACTTAGTAAGAATTTGATCAGTAAAAAATTAAAAATAATATCCGATAATAGCTCTTTTAAATACTAATATTTTCTCTGTTGATATCTAAGCATCACAGGAGATTGCTTATTTTGGAAGATTAAAAATTTGACAATTTAAATAACTAATTGTACAAAAGTGGTTGTACGTATCAAAAATGACATGGCCAACACTCGTGGAAAATGGAAATGATATGACCGGAGAAAAGTAAGATGGAGGATTAAGAAAAAAGGAAAAATAAGATGTGCCATCTTTCATATTTATCGCGTATATAAATTAATTACTACGAGGAGATGACATCGAAGCGCCCGTGGCCTAACGGATAAGGCGTCTGACTTCTAATCAGGCGATTGTGGGTTCGAGTCCCACCGGGCGTGAAGTTTCTCCCCCCTTTTTTTTTCTTTTTTTTTTCCCAGTATTTTATATACAGGGTTAGCACTATGTTAGTCAATATCCAGAGGTTGTCCATAACCCTGAATTCCAAATTCGTCTCTCATGCGGCTCGAACCCCCGCGTCCACTGTGAAGTGAGGGTGTATTCCACTAATTAAAAATAAGAACATATATTTTGAATTAAAGATGATGTATTATGAGAGAATGACATGTTTCGTAAAACGGGAAATAAATACTTAACAAATAAAAACCTTAACGAAACGGGACCTGAGACAACCAACTTCACTAGGAAGGGTTTCTCAACTTTTTCTTATCACAGAGGCGAAAACTAAATTATGAACCCCTACAAGACGTTGGGTGGAACATAAATAAACTAAAATCCGTCCACAACTTCAATCCTTCGGGAATGTAGTATAGAAAAAGTTTGGGAATGTAGTATAGGAAAGGGATTCTGAGGTAAAGTGAAGTAAGGTGAAGTAAAAGAAAACGGATTTTTTTTTGTTTGCGTTCTCTTGACAAGAAATCTTGCAAAAAAACTAAAATTCTTTCCTTTAGACAATACCTAATTTGCAAGAAAGTGCTTCTCAGTGATAAAATTGAAACTGTAGGTCATGCAACTTTCTTGGTAACTGAACTCACGAAAAATTAAAAGAAAAATTAATTTTCATAGTCTTTTCCATCCTTTCCATGCAATTGAATGAGGCCTGAAAGAATATCCATGTCTAATCCTCCCTGCGGTGAAGCTCGCCAGTAGATAGTTGCAGTCAGTAATAAGGTTGATCAAAGGATGTGAACTGGTTTCATGAGTTGCTACCAACAATTGGATGAACAAATGGCTTCAATGTGTGAAAGATACCAATGAGGGGTTGATTCGGTGTTTTGGAATTCGAATTTGGTTGGACAAGGTCCAAGTTAAAATCCCCATACTCTTAACACCACCTACGCGTGGTGTGACAATGACTTTGGCTCCGGCATAGGTGCGTTCGGGTCCCTTACAGTGTGACAAGACAATACTCCCCGGCAGAGGTACAGAGTACCATATCTATGCTTCCATAATTTGTACCAAAAGAAAAGGTGTGAAAGATTGAGACCATCCCAAAGACCCCACAGTTCAGCAGCTAACTAGCTAAGATTGAGCACCGACCAATTCTTCTATGAAAGCCAGCAAAACCAATTCTTCTATGAAAGCCAGCAAAAAAACCTCCAGTATGATTCCTAATAAGCCCGCCAGAGGCCCGATCGTCCGCACTGACCGTACCATCCGTGTTGAAAACAGAAAGATTGCCCCCTCTATGCCCAGAACTCCCCTTGAAAATTGGATCACCGTCCCCAACCCAATTTGCAGAAATCAATTCTGAAAAACTTGACAAAGAAAATCAGGAAAAAATGTAAAACAAAAGGCGAAGAAGACGATGACAGACGGTTTTGGAGAGACATGAGGAAATAAGTTTCATATGTAAACCGCTTTGTTCTATGCTCGAATAAAATGGCACAGAACATTAGTTCACTAATCCATTTCCAGCCGGTGTAAATCATCTAACAATGCTTGCCAAATGCCAAGAAACCATCCTCAAGTACTTCATTTTCATCCTCCAGAAGGCAGTAAACAGATAAAAAGATATTATTTATAACTTAAGTAAACAGCATCCTGGGTGGATCAAACAATTAAATACATACAACAGACTCCTTAAATGGACAAGCAAAATAGAGTAACAAAACAAATCCACGAAATATCAGAACAGGCTTTGCACGCCCCGTGACCCAGCCAAAACTTTTGAGATTCACAGACATCTTTGCAGCGATGAACTTAGAGTTTACAGTGCTTTTAGCAAAGAAAACTACAGATACAAATTCCTGAGGACCTATGAACTATTGACCAGCGACACAGGGAAGACACACAAAAAAAACATATGTAGTGTATACCAGAATGAATGTGAAATATCGACTTAATATAACACCTTTGAAAGAATTGAAACACGTCCCAATGCAGTAGACTCCTAAACACACCGTGCAACTCAGGAAAGTTTTTCCCCTTCAGTTAGAAGCAAGAGGTTTTGAAATGGCCTGCTTTACTGCCTCAGCATATGTCCTGTGTTGATAGGTAAGGGTAGATTCAAGCAAGTCCCAAAGTGACGTTTTGGGATTCCAACCTGTGGTATTCCAAACAAAATTAGGATGTCTCATCCCTAAAATAGTGCAAAATAACAAATTCCATGTTTGGATTTCAATTTGCAGATGAAAGGAAATGGAAAAGATATGAAAGAAAATGGAGTGAAACAGGCATAATTTTTTTAATCAGGGAAATGAGAAGGAAATAGAGAAGTATTGGTTTAAAAAAGAATCCCTCATCGTTACTTGAAAAACAAATATGTACACAGTTTCATTATTCGTGAGAAATTCAAGATCCAAGCATAAAAAAGTCGATGGAAAAGGGTGATACCAAGTTGTCTATTGATTATGGTCATGTCAGGAATCCTCTTGTCACTGTCGTCGTACCCCTCACCATAGAATTCTTTGGAGCTTACATCAATGGTGGGTACTTCCAGACTAGGTTCTCCACTAACCTTCGAATAAACCTGTCGATAGCAATAACAGTGTGCTGAATAAAATGAAAAAAAATGGCATCACCAAGTACGAAAGATGATTCTCATTTCACCTCATTCATCATTTCAGCCAGTTGCCTGACAGTAACTTCATTGTTAGGGTTGCCAACATTGAATATATGTCCATTCGCCCTAGCTGGATTTTCCTGATAGAGAAGAACAAAACCACTCAAAAATTATTTCTGAGAGCCTGTGCGAAATGAAAATGGAGGGGAAGGATGCTGTACGCACAATCATCAGAAGAACCGCCTCGATTGCATCCTTGATATAGATGAATGTTCTTTGTGATTCACCGCCATCCACAAGCTTGAGCGGCTCTCGTCTAAGAAGGTTCTACAGCAAGAAAAAAACGAACAAGAGATAATAGTAATACAAAGTCAAAGAAATTACAGAGAACAAACAAATGAATGTGTGAAATTCAAATTCCCCAGAAGAAATTGAACTAACATTACTGAAGCATGCCAGTACTCTTGGGACACCCTCACTGGGACCATCGATGCCGGGTATGAAGTCCATCCTGGGACCGATCCAGTTGAAAGGTCTCACAATAGTGAATTCAAGGTCGTTCTCCGCACCCTCAGCTGTGGATAATAAATACAAAAGACACTAAGAAAAGCCTTCTAACCAGCCAGAGCAACAGACGGGTTCACTCACCATAGATCAGCCTCTCAATCAATTGCTTTGCGCAAGCATAGGACCACCTCTGCTTCTCAATAGATCCAAAAATGCAGGGGGAAGCATCCTCTTTAAGAACAAAATAAGCAGGATCCTAACGCACCACAAACACAAACACAAACACAAACAAATCAGAACATTCAATTTCCAACACTATGGCAAGCAGGATCCTAATCCGAGCACAAGTGATTTAGATTACCTCAGGGAATAATTTGAGAAAACGAAAATGAATTTTGATAAGACAATATTGATACTTTTTCTTCATTCGCCCTTTTTGGTTTATTCAAAGCAAATTCAAGAAACAAAAAGAGCGGTAACTGAAGAAAACCATATCTAATCTAATGTAACAAGTTGATCACGTTGCAGGAGATAATATCGGAGAAGCAATAGCCAATAGGGGATCTTACCAAAGTCAAGTCCATCAAGTTTGTGCACAATATAGAAACATACACTCCCACGCACAATATTCTAACATTAGAAAGTAGTTTCATTGACAATCCAACCTATACTGAACAATTAAAACGCCAGATGTTTCCTCTCTTTCTTGCCCGTTATATTACATCATTATCACAGGTCAAATATTTCTTAGTCTGGTTCTGAATCATTTATTCTGTTTACGAAGCTAAAAAATCACCATTTTTTTTTCCCTTTTCAGTTCTTATTTATTCTTGTATTCCTAACTTTGCTAGAGAGGTCAATCAACAGAGGTTTCTTGAAGATACTCCCCATCGGTCAAAACTAATAAATTGACATGTCAATACAAATAAAATACAATAACATATGCATCTATTCTCTATGCTACAAGCCTACAACGATTTCAGAGTTAAAAACTCATAAAGAACTATTACCAAATGGGATATGCATGATTTCATCTCAAATGGGAATCACAGCAAACGACTTTGACAATTCAACATTAAGTATTTTAGCTTTCCAATACTTAAGCGATCTGCAAACATTTGAAAATGAGTAGAATATACCATCCAATGAGTCCCGTTATTATATGAACTAAACAACTAAAATCCTGAACGCCTTCCAAGATGACATGGGAGTCAATCAAGGCCAAACAGATCTATCAAATAGGGCCAATCAACAGAGTAGGCTAACAACCGTTTTCTGGTTTAGTACTAGTATGACCAACAAGGTTCCGTTGTGAATTCCTACCAATAGAAAACTGTAAACTTACCATAACTATCGTCTTGAAAAGGAAGGAATAATAAGGGAAAAAGGAAACAGCAGTTACAGCCATTGAGGTTCTTGTTTGGGGAAGGGAGAATACAGTGAAGGTATGAAATCCCCCAGTGACTGGTAATGAAATCAGCTTGTTTGACCGGCCTTTTGAGTGCTGCCATAGTCACGGAAAAAAATGGCAGAAAATGCTAGTGCTGTAACTAATAAATTCTCGCCCCCCTAATATTGGTCACATCAGGTGGTCGAGTTGCTCGTATTGTCTTCCATTCTGTTGTCCTTGAGCTGCAGTTGGACTAACATCCAGGCTTTTCTAGCTCCAGATAAAACTGCTAGCAGTCCATCAAGTATCCAACTACCATGACTTTCGTACAAAACTATATATAAGAGCAATCACAAACTACAGGGAAAGTTGATAAACAAATTTCTAGTATAGATCTGATTTTTACATAACAAATGGCAGTCAGGAGTAGGAAAGAAAGAGGAAAATGAAGCCTCACCTGCCGCAAAGGGCTGTCTTTAGGAAGAAAGCTTCCAATTGTTTTCCCATAGACTTCACAAGTAGAAAAGTGGATGAGACGCTTGTTGTTTTCCGAACAGTACTTAACCTGAAAGCCCACATCAAAATGCATCAACATCTATCAATCTCATCAAAGCACAAAAACTAAACAGACGCTATTACTGCGTTTACATCAAAAGACATTAATTCATTCAAATTGGACATCAACAGCCAAATGTCCAATAACAGGAAACCAATAATCCATCCAAATTGCATACCACGGGCAGTGCATCGATGAAATTGCTGTAAATAGTATCAAGAGGACGCGTGTTGTAATCCGCCGGAGTACAGATCGCCGCTAGATTTATCACCTAGGTCACCAAATAACCAACGTTTAGCATTAATTGTGCACATAAAACGCATTACACGTGTACATGCGTATGCTACAACAATGTGAGAGAGAAACGTTCAGAGAAAAACGCATGTGAAGTTTTCGTGAAAAATAGAGAACTAATTTGCATTTATGCCACACAGATCCAAAACGATCTAAACTCACACCGAACCAAGACGAAAAAGGCACAACCGGAAAAACAAACACGCAAAAAAACTAGCAAGAAAGAGAAATTGCACAAATTTGCAGAGAGAGAGATTCTCAAATGTGCATTTTACGTTTCGTGGCACAGAGATCCAAAAACCACGTAAAATTCCCATCCCCAACACGCAAAACGAGGAAAAAAAACACAAATTAAAAAACATTATCTGAAGAACCAGAAAAAAAGAAATTGAGGGAAATTGTTTAGAGAGATAGTGTATGCGTGTGTGACCAGATCTGCCATTTTGATGAGGCCTTCGAGCCTGGAATCGTTCTTGATGTTGATGCGGTGGAATTGGATGCGGTCGGCCCACGGGACGGACGACTCGGCCGGTTCGAGGAGGTGCTTGATCTTGTCGCTGTAGACGTCCACCGCCAGCACCTTGTGCGGCGTCTCCGCCATCAGCTTCTCGCACAGGTGGGACCCTATGAACCCCCCCGCCCCTATCATGCATATCGTCATCCCCTTGATCGCCTTCCCGTCCAGATCCACCCTCGCCACCGACGCCATTCTCTCTCTCTCTCTCCCTGAAAATGTGATTTTCTCTCTCTATATCTTTCGGTTGATGCTCGGATAAAGGATGGCTCGTGATTTCAATAAGTGAGAGAGAGAGAGAGAGGTAGGAATTCTGCAAAGGAGGGCTCCAGGTAAATGGAGATGCTCAGAATTAAAATAAAAGTGTCAAAATACACCCAAATGGCATGGACCCATTGATAATTGGGTAAATTTCACTTACCTCCCCTTAGGTTTCTGACAATTACAGAAACCTCCCCCCAGGTTTTAGAAATTGCACTTACCTCCCCTCTGATTTAGTTGTCGGCTGCACATACCCCCAACTGTTAGTCAGCTGTCACTAAAGATGACGAAAATTGGTGAGGTCAGCCAAAAGTGGAGATTTATTTCCCATTTTGCCCTCATCTCTTGTCTTTAGCTTTTTATACTCTCTTTTACATTTCAAAAAATGCAATAAACATATATCGAAACACCACATGTTGATGATATATGTACACACCAACAATAGAGAATACATGTTCAACATTTTGGGCTCACCAAAAGTGACGTCTTTTTTGTTGTCTTTTCTAAACTTTTTTAAGTTTTGGGAGAAAAATTATTACTTTTTTTGGTTTCTCTACATAAGAGGAATCTAAGAAGTAGAAAAATATGGACCAATTTGAAAATTATTTTAATCTAAAACAAATTAAATG
>JAOTQK010000001.1:21236460-21252674 GCA_025642025.1 Rhododendron ferrugineum
TAGTTTTGTGTTTTTTGAGTTATTTATTTATTCAAATAGATAACATTGTAGTAAGAAAATTTGTGAAGGGGTAAAAAGGTAAAAGTGCAACTTCTGTTAGCAAAGTTACCCGACAAACTCTGATAGGGGAGATAAGTGCAATTTCTAAAACCTGAGAGAAGTGTCTGTAATTATCAGAAACCTCAGGGTAGGTAAGTGAAATTTACCCTTGATAATTTGTTAAAATAATGGGGACAATGGTCAATCACTGACCATGACAATTTGTTAAAAAATGGGATAAAACTTACTACCCCTCTTTCCTTTCATTTTCTTAAGATGGTATCGGGTGTTTAGATGAGTTTACGCGTATTTTGATTAATTATTTTTTTTGGTCTAATTAAAGACAGACAGACCATTAATGCAGGGACTAATTACCCCTCTCGTTTCACCCTAGTTTCAACTACTAATCCATAAACGAAATTTAATACTCTCTCCGTCCCAAAAAGGATGACAATTTTTGAAACTCATGTCATTTTTCATCGCTTATATCTTTCAATCTATAATGTTATAAATGAGTTTAAAATTTTTGTATAATAGAACTAAATCAATAACTATCAAACAAGATCTATATTGCATATTTTTTGAGATCTATATTGAAAGATATAAAGAATTGAAATTGACACAGATATCAAAAATTGACATTCAATTTGAGACGGAGGGAGTAGGAGTAAATTATGTTGGCGGTCTTTATATTGTCATCGATGTTTTGCTTTGGTCCTATGGTTTAGATGTTTGCCTTTCCATTATGGAGTATTAATGATACAAATGAAAAAAATAATAATTTGGCCAAATGGAGGGAGACCTTGCAGTACTCTACATCTGGGAAAAAAAGAAAGGGGACATGGGGTATAAATCACCACAGAGTTGAATATAAAACCACTGCAGCATTATCTTGTCTGTAGCAAGATTTGAACCCAAAGCAACTAGCTTCTTAAGGGTACAACGATCGTTTAGGCCAAGAAAGTTTGATGTAATGATAGACCTGTGATGCCCTTATATGTTTTGGGCCACACGCGCACTACACTAATGTATAAAACAAGTTTATGACCTTTCGTTAAGATACCTCTCAACAAAGAGGTAATTTCCTCAGGCAACGTCGTAGAACCGACAATACGACATCCACGCTAGCATTTGGGATTGCAATTATAATAGGCGACCTGGGTGACAAGCTAACCTCAAGGATCAAGGAAGTGCCACCAGGGGTAGAACCCATTGGCATATACGCATGAAAATACAAGAGCCAAATGATGAGATTTGAAGTAAGGTACGATAATTAGATTATCAGAAGTACGGTGGCTTGCAGTGCAATTTACCCCAAATTCGGTCTCTCCACGCAATATTGGCGAGGCACGTGTCAGCTTAGCTGGATTGGGCATAGGCATGAGGCGCCTGCATAGCCGACGAAGGTACAGGGGGGGAAATAATTGAAGAAAGATTTTGACAGTTGGCACCGACATGAACTGCATGCAAAATTGCATTTTTCTCCTTTAGATGGAATATGAGGCTTCTGAAGAAGCAGCTTATTTCACATTTTCAAACTCAAAAATAATGTAAATAAAAAATAAATTTTTAATTTTTTTTGTACCGTATTAAATATCTCAATGAGATCTATCGAACAAGATCTATAGTGATAAAAAAATTATTTGTATAAATACATGATTTTTGAACTTGAAATTGTCTTATTAAAAAATAAGCTCTTATTTTGAGTTGCGGAACGGAGAGTCATATGGGAAAAAATTTCAGTGCGCTGTGGGTACCACGTGGTGCCAACTCGGCGCATTCGAGTTGTCCATTGTATTTTTGGACGACTCGGATTTAGAAAGAGAAAAATAAAGAGAGTTTCAATCCGAGCCGTCCAAAAATGTATTGAATGACCCAGATGTACTGAGCGGGTACCACGTGGGATATCAATTACTCCTAAGGTTTGGTGCCATGTTTCCATCATATTATCTATCTAGCATCTCTAATATATTTAATTTAATGTTTTGTAATCAGGTGCTTGAGTTAACATGTGCGCACTCTGAATAATCTAAATAAGCCACTAGGTTTTTTTTTTTTTTGGTTCTTATTCATATTTTTTTCGCATTTGTTAGTTTTTGGTCATTTTTTTTGGAGATTATTGCTTCTTCATGACAAGAGAAATCTAAAAAGTAAAAAACTACGATCGAAATCCAATTTTTTTTTGAATAAAGACGAAAAAATTGGTTTATTTTTGTCTTTATTCAAAAACATTAGGTTTCGATCGTAATTTCTTACTTTTCTAGATTCCTATTGTCACGGCGAAGCAATAATCCCCTAAACAATTGATGAAAAACTAACAAATGCGATTTTTTTTTGAATAAGGACGAAAAAATAAGCCAAGTGACTTATTTAGCCGAACAACCCAATGAGAGTTGACGTTTATAGTCAAATATGTGAGTTCAGAAATAAGCTCGCTGCATGTTGTCATACTTCCACTCACCTTAATCAATAAAATTAATGTTTACAAAGCTTAACTTGTATTTATTTACGCGTTGTGTGAATTGTTTTTGAATTTGTTGTAATATTCACTAAGCAGACGTGGAATAGAAACTGATGCACATAGATTCCAATAGAATATTTAAATTAGAAATAAAAATACATTTTATTGTCTGTTTTAGTATAAGAGAGAAAGAACAAGAAAGAATTCTTTCATGTCGTTCGAAGTGAGGAAATAAAATTAGAAAAATGTGTTTTCTCCCACTTATTGTTTGCCAAAGTTCGAGTTCCATAATTGTGCTAATTTTCTCATTTATCTCTTCCCAATTAGAAAAATGTGTTTTCTCCCACTTATTGTTTGCCAAAGTTCGAGTTCCATAATTGTGCTAATTTTCTCATTTATCTCTTCCTCTAAAGGGATATTTCCGGTAGTAAAAAATTTGTAGATTTTTATTTGTGGTTGAGAAGTTGTTAGGTGTTTCCGGTAGTGAATAAATTGTTGATGGATTTGTAAGTAGAGTTACAATAGGAAAAAAAAAATTGTGACAACTTTTTTGTTAGTGGAAACGAAATGGTAAAATACTGAAATTTTTTTGTTAGTGGAAACGAGATGGTAAAATGCGTTAAATTTTTAGTATTTTTTGTTAGTGGAAACACCCCCTAGTTGTGGAGGGCAATTCACACGTAACTAAAGTGGTGCTTGCATGTTATATTTAGTACTCCCTCCGTCCCGATTTGTTTGTCTATTTTTTGACTTTAACATGTCCCAAATTGTTTGTCCAAATAGAAATTGACTAGGAAAAATTTCCTTAATGCCATTTCACTTTTCAAAAAATCATGTATTGGGAAATGTGCACTCTCATTAATTGTTCAAAAAGTGAGGGTATTTTTGGAAACTAAAAACATTTTGAGTGTAATCATTGTGGTTCCTTAATAAGTTGGAATCCCAAAATTGGACAAACAAATTGGGACGGAGGGAGTAGTATATAAAAGTTTGACAGAAGTTATTAATTGAAGCAAGTTTGAAATGGCAAATTTAACAAGGAAAATAGCAACAAAGACCAAAGGGAAAATTTGGATTAAGTGCAAATGAGCGAATATGAAAATAATGGAATGGAAGAGAAGTGAACAAAAAAGAAATGGAATAAAATGGAAGAGAAGTGAGTAAGGAATGGAGTGTAATGGAATTGAAGCCAAGGTTTGAGATGCTCTTAGGCTCCGTTCTAGAACACAAATAAGTTCCAGAACAAAAAATAAGTTCTTATTTGTCTCATAGCATAAAGTGGGGTTAGAATGGACCTTGAGACGGAAACCCACGCCAACCACCGATCTTATTGTAGTTACTAATACATGCCTTAATTTTGTACGATATTATTATGGTTGACTATAAAAATAAAATTTTACCATTATGATCAACAAGTGCCCCCACTACACTAAATTCCTGAATTCCGTCCCTGCCCATAGTGATAGAGGCATATCAAACACCGGTCGTCGTCGTAGACGAGAAGATCGGCGTCGGTAGCCTGCTGCATAGCTTCTAAAAGATTCTGAGTAGCCTCCATCGCCGCCATTTCATCCCACTATCTAGGATTTTGATCTTGGAAAGTAGTATTTAATTCCCTGCCCCATTCTATTTGATTTTATTTTGACGATTTTATATTGACCCATAAGTCCAACATAATCCCAAATTCCCACCCTTTTTTTTTTTTTAACCCTATAGCTACATACTCCAAATTCCAATCTAGTCTAGTTTTGGTATTTTGCGTGCTCTTACCAGGCCTACAACACTGGTCAGAACAGTTGACTTTTTAGAAATTGTCGATAAAAACGATTACGCCAATAATCTAGTTGATCATATAATGTTTCATACAATTTCAGAATCCATTAATCATGTTTAAAAAAATGTGTGCAACACTTGATTGCAAACTTAATGCATTTGAAATTATGCCAAAAGATATCCAATTTGCGTGATTTTTGTCTTGGTCTTTGTTCTCAACGAGCTCAAAAAATTCAACAGTTTCGATTAATATTATAGTCCCGAAAAGACCCAGCAAAAGGCCAAAACAAGAAAAAACCGGAGGGAAGCTTTCGCTGGATGGGATCTGAGTACGTAATTCCTACCCGTAAACCTTATCGTCTCGTAGCATAAAGTGGGGATAGAATGGACCTTGCAACGGAAACCCACGCCAACCACCGATATTATTGTAGTTAGTAATATACATGCCTTAATTTTGTACGATATTATTGTGGTTAACTACAAAAATAAATTTTTGCCATTATGATTAATAGGTGCCTCCACTACACAAAATTCTTGAATCCGTCCCTACCCATAGTGATAGAAGCATATCAAACACCAGTCGCCGTCATAGACGAGACGATCAGCGTCGGTAGCCTGCTGCATAGCTTCCAACAGATTCTGAGCAACCTCCAACGCCGCCATTTCCTCCGACTATCTACGGTTTTGGTCTTGAAAAGTAGTATTTAATTTACCGTCCCATTCCTTTTGATTTTATTTTCACGATTTTATAATGACCCACAGGTCCCACACAATCCCACGGTCCCACCCCTTTTTTTTTAAACCTATAGTTTTTTTTAATTTACCTATAGTTGCATACTCAAAATTCCAATCTAGTCTAATTTTGGTATTTTGCGTGCTCTTACCAGGCCTACAACACTGATAAGAACAGTTGACTTTTTAGAAATTGTCGATATCAATGACCACACCAATAATCACGTTGATCATATAATGTTTCATTCAATTTCAGAATCCATTAATCCTGTTTAAAAAAATGTGCGCAACACATGATTGCAAACTTAATGCATTTTAAAATTATGCCAAAAGATATCCAATCAACGTGTTTTTGGTCTTGGTCTTTGTTCTCGATGAGCTCTAGAATTCAACAGTTTCGATTATTATTAAAGTTTCGAAAAGACCCAGCAAAAGGCCAAAATAAGAAAGGACTAGAGGGAAGCTTTCGCTGGATGGGATCTGAGTCCCTAATTCCCACCCGTAAACCTTATCGTCTCGTAGCATAAAGTGGGGATATAATGGATCTTGCAACGGAAACCCACGTCAGCCACCGATCTTATTGTAGTTAGTAATACATGCCTTAATTTTGTACGATATTATTGTGGTTGACTACAAAAATAAATTTTTGCCGTTATGATAAACATGTGCCCCCACTACACGAAATTCCTGAATCCGTCCCTACCCATAGTGATAGAGGCATATCAAACACCGGTCGCCGTCGTAGACGAGATGATCGGCGTCGGTAGCCTGCTGCATAACTTCAAACATATTCTGAGCATCCTCCATCGCCTCCATTTCCTCCGACTATCTAGGGTTTTGGTCTTGCAAAATAGTATTTAATTTTCCGCCCCATTTTGTTTGATTTTATTTTGACCATTTTATAATGACCCACAGGTCCCACCCCTCTTTTTTTTAACTCTATAGTTACGTACTCCAAATTCCAATCTAGTCTAGTTTTGGTATTTTGCGTGCTCTTACCAGGTCTACAACACTAATCGGAACAGTTGACTTTTTAGAAATTGTCGATAACAACGACCACACCAATAATCACATTGATCATATAACGTTTCATACAATTTCAGAAAACATTAATCCAGTTTAAAAAAATATGCGCAACGCATGATTGTAAACTTAAAGCATTTTGAAATTATGCCAAAAGATATCCAATAAGTGTGATTTTTGTCTTGGTCTTTGTTCTCGACGAGCTCTAGAAATTCAACAGTTTCGATTATTATTATAGTCCCGAAAAGACCCAGCAAAAGGCCAAAACAATAAACGACTAGATGGAAACTTTCGCTGAATGATATATGAGTCCGTAATTCCCACTCATAAACATTATCGTCTCGTAGCATACAATGGGAATAGAATGGGCCTTGCAACGTAAATCCATGCCAGCCACCGATCATATTGTAGTTAATAATACTTGCCTTAATTTTGTACGATATTATTGTGGTTGACTACAAAAAATAAATTTTTGCCATTATGATTAACAGGTGGCCCCACTACACTAAATTCCTGAATCTGTCCATGCCCATAGAGATAGAAGCATATAAAACACCGGTCGCCGTCGTAAACGAGACGATCGGCGTCGGTAGCCTGCTGCATAGCTTCCAAAAGATTCTGAGTAGCGTCCATCGCCGCCATTTCCTCCGACTATCTAGGATTTTGGTCTTGGAAAGTAGTATTTAATTTTCCGCCCAATTCAGCTTGATAATTTTGACGAATTTATAATGACCTATAGGTCCCACATAATCCCACGGTCCCACCCCTTTGTTTTTTAACCCTATAGTTACGTACTCCAAATTTTAATCTAGTCTAGTTTTGGTATTTTGCGTGATTTTATCAGGCCTACAACACTGATCGGAACAGTTGACTTTTTAGAAATTGTCGATAACAACGACCACACCAATAATCACGGTGATCATATAAAATGTTTCATACAATTTCAGAATCCATTAATCCTGTTTAAAAAAATGTGATTGTAGACACCCCAATCTGGGTCTCCGAATAATCTTCAAGTTTTCCCGATGATGAAATAAGGAAAAAATATACCTTCAAGACTTGGATTGTTGCTCCTTTCTTACTCCTCCTCTAACCTCAAGAAAATCCTATTCTAAACATGTAGGGTGACCCTCGGTTCAATTGCAAAAGAGAAAGATGAGTTTACTTTGTCAAAAACAACTTTTTCCATGACACATTGAGGGTAAAATGGGCACACATTTCAATGATAAAACGCCTTTGAGTGAAACCAATTGGGTTAGAAAGAGGACTCGACAAGCTTTCCAACGCTTCGAATCACGTCCAAATCTGAGTTCAGGAGTGTCCGGGCGCGCTCCCACAAAGTTTAGTCTGATGTGCTGTCTCGAAAAATCGTGCGGCATTTCAAAACGCAGCACGGCATTTTCCAAAACGCTGCACGGCATTTCAGAAAAATTCAAGAAAATCTCTCCGCCGCACGGGATTTCAATATACAACACGGCATTTCACTTTATGTCGCGCAGCGTTTCGGGAAAAAGTTCTGACAGTTGCAGAAAGTTGTCGGCCACGCCTACAGGAGCGGCTTGGCCAGAAAATAAGTCTTATTCGGCCCAGAAGCCACCTCCCCTCTTTGTAGTGATCATCCTTGACCCTCTTGCCTATAAATACACCCCCCTCTAGTTGAGAAGGATCCCTTCAACTCAATAGAAAGTTACTCTAGCATTTTCTGGGCTCTCACTCTCTCTCTCTAAAAAAATACCCCCATTCTTATTTTCCTCTTAAGTTCAGTAAACTATTGACTTAGGAGGACCTTCACCTCAAAGCATCCAAACATCCTCACATCCTCCAATCCCCATTCAAGCTTAAAAGGGATTTTCAATCTAAATCAACCGCTTTATTCCTCCATCTTCAAGCACATCCAAGCTTCGATCAAAAGGTATAAATCGATGAGCTAAATCACATTTAGCTTTGAGGGGAGCTCACCGAGGCCCTTCCCAGTCTTTCTATATTGGGTTTGGGTCTCAAACGAACTTTATATTCAAAAAACACAAAAAAATAGTTTCTGCACTGAACTCGGTGAACCGTACGGTGCTTTAAGGCACCACACGGTTTACTGAGGAACGTCGTGCGGTATTTTAGCATTGGTATCCAGGTTCATCATTGCCAGTGAGGTCAGGAGCATATTCTGGGCATATTTCAGAATACTTTCAAATGTTAAAAACCATTCTGGTGCTCTGTGAGATCTCTTAAACATTTTAGATTTTTTTTATATAATGGTTTTAACATCCTATTGAGTGACAAAATGAACTAAAGGAAGCCACTCAAGCTTTTTTTTCGGTCAGAAACACAAATCATTTTCCAAGCCTTTGGTTCATCTTGAAACTTAAAGGTGAAAACATTCTGGAATATGTGGAGTAATGTGCCGCACGACAAAATGAATGTGCCGCACGATATGTTAACCCGCCGCGCGGCTGTATGTTTCATTATGCAGTAACCTTTTTTATTTTTATTTTTGTTTTACAATCTATCTTGTTCACGTCCATCCATTTTCATAATGTACAATGTGCACACCGAGCACTTTTATGTGTTATATTAAATCCCATGTCCCTTTCCTGTACATGTTTTAAAGTTAAGTTTTTCAAATGATATTAAATCTTCCATTTAAAATACTTAGTAGAGACCGGTCTTTACCAGGCGAGCGGGGTGCTTTTTCAACAAAATCTTCCCCGCTCATAACGTGGCTCCGAATCCAAAATCTCAACGTTTTCACTAGATTAAAAGACTTTTTTTTTTCTCAAACAAACTCTCGGTTTCTCGGATTATCCATTTCAAAAATTCGAGTGGCGACTCTTCGATGGCGCGCCAGTTGGGGAGCCGAAAGTGATCAACAAATTATTGCAAACTTAATGCATTTGAAATTATGCCAAAAAAATATCCAATCAGTGTGATTTTTGTCTTGGTCTTTGTTCTCGATGAGCTCTAGATATTCTACAGTTTCGAATATTATTGTAGTCCCGAAAAAACCCAGCAAAAGGCCAAAACAAGAAAGGACCGGAGGGAAACTTTTGCTGGATGGGATATGAGTCCGTAATTTCTACCCGTAAACTTTATCGTTTCGTAGCATAAAGTGGGGATAAAATGGACCTTGCAACGGAAACCCAAGCCAGCCACCGATCTTATTGTAGTTACTAATACATGCTTTAATTTTGTACGATATTATTGTGGTTGACTACAAAAATAATTTTTTTTCATTACGATTAACAGGTGCCCCACTACACTAAATTCATGAATTCGCCCTTGTCCATAGTGATAGAGGCATATCAAACACCGGTCGCCATCTTAGACGAGACGATCGGCGTAGGTAGCCTGCTGCATAGCTTCCTACAGAGTCTGAGCAGCCTCCATCGCCGCCATTTCCTCCGACTATCTAGGGTTTTGGTCTTGGAAAGTAGTATTTAATTCCCCGCCCCATTCTGTTTGATTTTATTTTGACGATTTTATAATGACCCACAGGTCTCACACAATCCCACGGCCCCACCCCCTTTTTATTTTAACTTTATAGTTACGTACTCCAAATTCACATCTTTTCTAGTTTTGGTATTTTGCGTGCTCTTTCCAGGCTTACAACACTGATCGGAATAATTAACTTTTTAGAAATTGTCGATAATAACGACCACGCCAATAGACACGGTTATCACATAATGTTTCATACAATTTCAGAATCCATTAATCACGTTTAAAAAAATGTGCGCAACACATGATTGCAAAGTTAATGCATTTTGAAATTATGCCAAAAGATATTCAATCAGCGTGACTTTTGTCTTGGTCTTTGTTCTTGACAAACTCTAAAAATTCAACAGTTTTGGTTATTATTATAGTCTCGAAAAGACCCAGCAAAAGGCCAAAACAAGAAAGGACTAGAGGGAAGCTTTCGCTGGATGAGATTTGAGTCCGTAATTTCCACCCGTAAACCTTATCGTCTCGTAACATAAAGTGGGGATAGCATGGACCTTACAACGGAAACCACGCCTAGGTCATTATAAAATCGTCAAAATAAAATCAAACTGAATTGAGAGGGAAATTAAATACTACTTTCCAAGACCAAAATCCTAGATAGTCGGAGGAAATGGCGGCGATAGAGGCTGCTCAGAATCTGTTGGAAGCTATGCAGCAGACTAGCGACGCCGATCATCTTGTCTAGGACGGCGATCAGTGTTTGGTATGCCTCCATCACTATGGGCAGGGACGGATTCAGGAATTTAGTGTAGTGGGGCCACCTGTTAATCATAATGGTAAAAATTTATTTTTGTAGTCAACCACAATAATGTCGTACAAAATTAAGGCATGTATTACTAACTACAATAAGATCGCCCACATAATCCCACGGTCCCACCCCCTTTTTTTTAACCATATAGTTACGTACTCCAAATTCCAATCTAGTCTAGTTTTGGTATTTTGTGTGCTCTTATCAGGCCTACAACACTGATCGGAACAGTTGACTTTTTAGAAATTGTCGATAACAACGACCACGCCAATAATCACGGTGATCATATAATGTTTCATACAATTTCAGAATCCATTTATCCTTTTTAAAAAAATGTGCGCAACACATTATTGCAAACTTAATGTATTTGAAATTATGCCAAAAAAAATATCCAATCAGCGTGATTTTTGTCTTGGTCTTTGTTATCAACGAGCCCTAGACATTCTCCAGTTTCGATTATTAATGTAGTCCCGAAAAGACCCAGTAAAAAGGCCAAAACAAAAAAGGACCGGAGGGAAACATTCGCTGGATAGGATCTGAGTCCATAATTTCTACCCGTAAACTTTATAGTCTCGTAGCATAAAGTGGGGATAAAATGGACCTTGCAACAGAAACCCACCCAGCCACCGATCTTATTGTTGTTACTAATACATGCCTTAATTTTGTACGATATTGTTGTGGTTGACTACAAAAATAAATTTTTTCCATTACGATTAACAGGTGCCCCCACTACACTAAATTCCTGAATCCGTCCCTGCCCATAGTGATGGAGGCATATCAAACACCGATCGCCGTCCTAGACGAGATGATCGGCGTCGCTAGCCTGCTGCATAGCTTCCAACAGATTCTGAGCAGCCTCCATCGCTGCCATTTCCTCCGACTATCTCGGGTTTTGGTCTTGGAAAGTAGTATTTAATTTCCCGCCCCATTTTGTTTGATTTTATTTTGACGATTTTATAAATGACCCACAGGTCCCACACAATCCAACGGTCCCACCTCTTTTTTTTTAAACCTATAGTTACGTACTCCAAATTCACATCTAGTCTAGTTTTGGTATTTTGCGTGCTCTTACCAGGCTTACTGTATCAATCCTAATTTTAATTATGCATAATACGTGAATACTTGGCATGCTTTAAGTTAATCTTGTGGTTAAATAGCGTAGTTATTCTAGTTGTACGGAATGGATCATATTATATGCTTTGTATATCACCAATCGGCCAAAACTTGATAGGTGAGACACGAAGACACGGCTACATAGGATAATTTTTCTCTAGGTAGGCAAAAATAAAACATACGTGTAATTCTCTCCTTGTTCTCATCACTTCCACCGTTTAGAGAGAGAGAGAGAGAGAGAGAGACGACTGGAAGAAGAAGAAGAAGAAGAGGAAAAAAAGAGAATTAGGGATTTGGCTTGCTTAGCTTGAATTGAAGTATAGACTTGGTAATTCATACTATTTATTCTTGAATTCATGTTCTTTATGTTGAATTCCATGTTTAATTGATAGATTTTGCATGTGTTAGTTTTATAGAAGTAGAATTTGGGTTTTGGGTTGAACATTTATAGAAGCCCAAGAACCCTACTTGAATTTCATGTTTAGAACTTATTTTGATGCATGAATTCGATGTTCTTGAAATAGATCTTTTATATCTATGAGTTCAAGCATGATTAGTGAGGTTTTGGTGATGAATTTTATTGGATTTGAGTAGCAGAATTTCGTGTATGTAGCATGTGTACATAGCAGTTTTCTGACGGCAAACTGGGTCTCAGTTTTTAGGTGATTTCTCATTCGTAAACTCTGAATTAGGTATTGGTTCCTTCACAAGTTAGAAAGTAGACTTAAAGCTTGTTCTTTTGCGGCTAGAATCGCCCGAAACCGTTGAGAATTCAATTTATAGTGATTTTCCGAAGTCTGGGTTAAAACTAGGGAATCTGTTTCCTGATAGATTCGGGAACCAACAGTATTTACTCATTTTTTTCATCCTTAAGGTTCGAATCTGACTTGGGTTCCTTCACAACTTTTGTAGTACATCCTGTTACGCAACTTCCGACACTAGAATCACTAAAAAACATTAAAAGCATAATTTATGATGATTTTTCAAAATTGGGTTATCATGTGAAGTTTCTTGATTTGTACGATATTATTATGGTTGACAACAAAAATAAATTTTTCCATTACGATTAACAGGTGCCCCCACTACATTGAATTCCAGAATCTGTCCCTGCCCATAGTGATAGAGGCATAAAAAACACCGGTCGCCGTCGTTGATGAGACGATCGACGTCGGTAGCCTGCTGCATAGCTTTCAACAGATTCTGAGCAGCCTCCATCGCCGCCATTTCTTCCTAGGGTTGTGGTCTTGGAAAGTAGTATTTAATTCCCCACTCCATTCTGTTTGATTTTATTTTGACGATTTTATAATGACCCACAGGTCCCACACAATCCCACCGTCCCACCTCTTTTTCTTAATGCTATAGTTACGTACTCCAAATTCCAATCTAGTCTAGTTTGGGTCTTTTGCGTGCTCTTACCAGGTCTATAACACTAGTCGGAACAATTGACTTTTTATAAATTGTCGATAACAACGACCACGCCATTAATCACATTGATCATATAATGTTTCATACAATTTAAGAAACCATTAATCCAGTTTTAAAAAATATGCGCAACACATGATTGTAAACTTAATGCATTTTGAAATTATACCAAAAGATATCCAATCAGTGTGATTTTTGTCTTGGTCTTTGTTTTCGACGAGCTCTAGAAATTCAACAGTTTCGATTATTATTATAGTCCCGAAAAGATCCAGCAAAAGGCCAAAACAATAAAGGACTGGATGGAAGCTTTCGGTGAATGAGATCTGAGTCCGTAATTCCCACTCGTAAATCTTATCGTCTCATAGCATAAAGTGGGAATAGAATGGACCTTGCAACGGAAACTCACGCCAGCCACCGATCTTATTGTAGTTAGTAATACTTGCCTTAATTTTGTACGATATTATTGTGGTTGACTACAAAAATAAATTTCTGCCAATATGATTAACATGTGGCCCCACCACACTAAATTCTTGAATCCGTCCCTGCCCATAGTGATAGAGACATATAAAACACCGGTCGCCGTCGTAGACGAGACGATTGGCGTCGGTAGCTTGCTGCATAGCTTCCAAAAGATTCAGAGTAGCGTCCATTGCCGCCATTTCCTCCGACTATCTAGGATTTTGGTCTTGGAAAGTAGTATTTAATTTCCCGCCCAATTCAGCTTGATTTTATTTTGACGATTTTATAATGACCTATAGGTCCCACCAAATCCCACGGACCCACCCCTTTGTTTTTTAACCCTATAGTTACGTACTCCAAATTTCAATCTAGTCTAGTTTTGGTATTTTACGTGATCTTACCAGGCCTACAACACTGATCGGAATAGTTGACTTTTTTAGAAATTGTCGATAACAACGACCACGCCAATAATCACGTTGATCATACAAAATGTTTCATACAATTTCAGAATCCATTAATCCTGTTTAAAAAAATATTACCAACAAATTATTGCATACTCCAATCAGCGTGATTTTTATCTTGGTCTTCTTTCTCGATGAGCTCTAGACATTCTACAGTTTTGATTATTATTGTAGTCCCGAAAAGACCCAGCAAAAGGCCAAAACAAGAAAGGACCGGAGGGAAACTTTTGCCGGATGGGATCTGAGTCCGTAATTCCTACCTGTAAACTTTATCGTCTTGTAGCATAAAGTGGGGATAAAATGGAGACCTTGCAACGGAAACCCACGCCAGCCACCGATCTTATTGTAGTTACTAATACATGCCTTAATTTTGTACGATATTATTGTGGTTGACTAAAAAAAGAAATTTTTACCATTACGATTAACAGGTGCCCTCACTTCACTAAATTCCTAAATCTGTCCCTGCCCATGTGATAGAGGCATATCAAACACCGGTCGCCATCCTAGACGAGACGATCGGCGTAGGTAGCCTGTTGCATAGCTTCCAACAGATTCTGAGCAGCCTCCATCGCCGCCATTTCCTCCGACTATCTAGGGTTTTGGTCTTGGAAAGTAGTATTTAATTCTCTGCCCCATTCTGTTTGATTTTATTTTGATGATTTTATAATGACCCACAGGTCCCACACAATCCCACGGTCCCACCCCCTTTTTATTTTAACTTTATAGTTACGTACTCCAAATTCACATCTTGTCTAGTTTTGGTATTTTGCGTGCTCTTACCAGGCTTACAACACTGATCGAAACAATTAACTTTTTAGAAATTGTCGATAATAACGACCACGCCAATAGACACGGTTCCGGAGGCACCTCGGGGACAAGAGAGAGAGGTTCTTCCGGAATATCCGCCATCGGAATGAAAGCCTCCGCCTTTTGCCAGAAGGAGTCGCTCGAATCACCCAAGTACGACACTTTACGCCATTCCTGGGTGGGGAGTGTCACGCCCTCGATTTTAAACATAAATAACAATCACATTTGAAACACAAAATCCTCACAATCGTACTTACATTACCATGAAATACAATACAGTTTCCAATTCTTCAAACTGGTCTACAAATACAATCTTCCAAAATACGAATTTCATAACAAGCGGTTCACTTTACAAGAATAATAAAGTACTCTTCAAAATTGCTTTACTTGATAATGTCCGCAAGCACTCCAAACATTTCATGACCATGACCTGCAATAAACCTGAAATAGTAGGTTGAGCAAACACGTGCCCAGTAGAGGAATCTATGCACAAGTTATAGGAAAATATGCCGAGTTTTGCATCAAGAGTGAAAGAATATAGACAGATAAGCCCAATGTATGCATAATTACCAACAAGCTACATGCTACAATCGAAGGATTCTAGACTTCACCCAAATATCATCAACCATTTACTTCTCTGACTAAATACGTTAATAAACTCATATCAATCCACGCTAGTCCATAAGCCATTCCAAATCATCTTGTTATTCTTCGTACGATACCACAATCTTTCTCGTGTCCTCGTTTACCATCACCTAATTCCTTTATTTCGAAACCTTTCCTTTCTTTTAATCAAGTGTTTCCCATCGACAATCACATGGGTCACCTCGGGTCTGTTCCCTCGAGCGTAGGGTCACCCCGAGTCTATTCCCCTCAATAGTAATCATTTGGGTCACCTCGGGTCTATTTCCTCGAGCGTAGGATCACCCCGAGTCTATTCCTTAAATAACGAATCGCTTGGGTCACCTCGGGTCTATTCCCTCGAGCGTAGGGTCACCCCGAGTCTATTCCCTCAATAATGATCATTTGGGTCACCTCGGGTCTATTTCCTCGAGCGTAGGATCACCCCGAGTCTATTCCCTAAATAACAACCACATTGGTCACATCTCACATTTCTCGTAATCATCATCACCATTTCATGGTTAACTTCATCATCAATCACTATATAACTCTACAAATATACCTGTTCGTGCCTTTTCGTTAATATACATATCCGTATCTGACATCGTGTATTAAGCCCATACTTATAATCCTACAATACTCTATCCATTAGTTTCTACACTTGAACCTTGTAGGAAGGGTGCCCAAGGAATTGAAGGGCTTGACAAGTCGTGAGGACACAAGATATTATATCATCTCAAACAGTTCTTTCACAACACCGATTTCGCTTCACGAATTCTAAACAATCCACCACGTTGAATACATTTCAAACCGTCTACCCTATCGTGACTCCGACTAATAAGTTAGTACATGACATTCCCTTGAAGTATACCACATTACCACCCGCAAGGTACCAACCCATCACCACCCCACGACTTACCTCTTGCTAATATCGGCACCTAGACCTCATGGACGAGTACCAAAGGAATTGAAAGAGAATAACAAAACGGATCATGGGAATACGGACTTAGATCTTACCGTTCAAACCACTAGACGAACACCCATCTACCCATTCACCCCCACA
>JAOTQK010000001.1:21259933-21272040 GCA_025642025.1 Rhododendron ferrugineum
TGGAGGTTGATTAGTATGGGTTTTAAGTGAGTTGGGTGGAATTTTGGAGAGAGAACAAGAGAGAGGGAGGGAGCCGAAAGAGAGGGAGAGACCGGGAGGAGAGAAAGAGTGGGAGATGGGAGATATATAATCTCCTACAACCAACACACCCCTTATATACTTAACATATACACAAAATACACTTACACTCCCTCTAATTGCAATTCTATCATTCAAACCTCAAATCAATTAAACTTAACAAATTCCTTATTTTCCTTCAATTTCCAACATCAAATAATCCTTTAAATAATTTCCGAAATTACGGGTCCTTACAGGGAGCACTCGGATGGAGGTGCTCAAGGGAGCCTCGCTCCCCGACTCCACGTCATCTCTAACTGTCTTAACCAGAAGAAGTTTGTGAAGGGAAGGAAGAGAAAGATGCAGTCGGGAGGAAGAAGAAGAAGAAAGTTGAGAACCTTTTGAAGAAGAGAAGAGAAGAGAGAAAGGTGGAATCTTTGGGAGAGTAACAGGTTTCCTTCCAACTGGGGGTATTTATACCCAAAAGAGGCATCGGATCTCGAGAAAAGGTGCAATAAAAGAGTGTAATGATCACGAAGATTTGAACCGTCCTATCCATTACAGGCGCGTGACTCACCCGCGCGTGGGGGCAATTGTAGGAAGGGTCAATGGACGCGACCGTTGACCGTTTGACCAGCCAATGGGCATGCGACACATGTACTCATCCTTCGCAGGGTTGACCAATGAAACCTAGCTCGCCACATGGCGCCTCAGTCGTGCAACACGTGGCTTGCACGTGGAAGCCACGCACTGTCCATCGCTACGCTACGCCTATATGAGGGTCATGAGCCCATATTCCCCATTGAAGGAGAGGACTGTATTTATACAGTTAAGTGCTTGGCGCGGTTCCAATGTAATGGAGACGTTAACGTGGTCTAACCAAGATACACGAACATATTGCCCATACTCTAACGTCTGCTCCAACCTTTAGGCAGGACCCGAGGGGCCCCTTGAGGCTTGACAGCTGTACTGGCGTGACTGAACATGTCATGACCTTGCCCCTACGGGAATGAATTTGATCTAGTGATGTGGTGGCTATAAAAGAAGAAGAGGATCTCTGCGAATAAAAGGATATGCCCACCTTAATACTCGTGGTCATCGCGAGGGTGGCGACACCTTAGCGGTTATGGGGTATGGAAGGGACACGTGTCATTTTATTAGCGCGCCACTTGGCGCCCAAGCATTAGCTCGTGTGGTCTATAAATATGAAATGTCTCTTCACGAGAAATCCCAGATAATGAGCTCAATGTGAACATTGGCTAGAGAGAGAAAGTTGGTGAACACTGAATCAAAGGGGGATTTTATACCCCTTCAGGGCTCTATTGTTTTTCCTCCTTAGGATCTTGAGCTAAGGTCTCCACTGCCTTATTCCCTCTCTGTTCACCCCTGCTCTCTTTTTTGCCCTTCTAGATCACTCATCTCATTCATTTCCATCGACTATTCTAAACCTCTCCGGCACATATATTCTTAAAGGGTATTTGTCTCAGTCAGATTCAGACCTATCCTACACATAACATTTACATCGACAGAATTTTATTGTGATTGCTAAAGTGATAACGGCATATAGTAGATTTTAACCCTTCTAAGAGCATCTCCAACCAAGCTCTATATTAGTTCTCTAACTTTAAAATAGAGAACAAGTTCACTCCAACCATATTCTATATATAGAGATGTTTGCAACAAATAGAGAATGATCTCTATATAAAAAGCTTATGTATATCATAAAATATATTGTTCCGATGTATATAAATTTGGTATTGTTCAACACGTATCGACAATATCTACAAAATGAGACCACTATTGAATATATTTTGTCAACATTTGAAAAAAAATTAGTATTTAGTATTTGGAGGGAAACTTGAGTTTGAAAAATAAATGTTTGAAATATAGAGATTGGAATGGAGATTTGTGGTTGGAGTGGATGTGAATAGAACATTTTCTATATTCACTTTTTGAATAAAACATAGTTTTTTGAGTCTTTAAGATGAAGAAATGAAGAGTCATGGGTTGGAGATGCTCTAAGAATTCGCTACACCCGTGGAGGTGGCCTCCTTGCATTTAATGTTGCATTCTCGCTGTAGTCTGTCCAAAAAGTGAATATAATTTTAACCGAAAAAAGCAATAATACAGTATATGTCAAATGCCTAATTACTGGAGTATAATTTTTATGGTTATCGAACCGATCCCAACAACTATAATTTTCACCGTGCCTGCACTGTGAACCTTTTGTTCCTTTCCACAATTATTTCACACAAGTTTTTGGTTGCAAAAAAAAGAGAACCAAATTAAATTTGCACGTCGCACTTAATTTTGATTTGACCCAAGTAGAAAAAGTAAACCACCTCAACTCAAGAGTCCTGCTACACAAACAGACAATCTGTGCACAGATTTTGTTATGGGGCCCACCACGGGTTCCACACAAATCATCCGAGCCGTTCATTAAATGTAAAAATATTTTTTTGAGGGTCCTCGTAAAAAATAAGCTCAATTCGATACTTATATGTGCTTCATCCAACTATCTAGCCGTTCATTAAATGTAAAAATATTGCGTCTACTGCTACTGTCAAGATGTTTTCTGCTACTGTTATGTAGTCATTGTAGTTTATGCCTAACCATCAGGGGCTGTCGGTGGGATCTCCCTTCGCAAAGGGGACGTCCACTGTATAGTGTATATTCTACTATGCCTGCTGTTCTGTTTAGTGATGGATGCTATGGTTGCTGTTCTGTTTTGCTGTTCTGCTGCTCAGTGAAAACAACTCCAAGAATAACAAGAAGCTTATACCGTCGTCTCTGGGATGGCAAGCTTTGTATCCCAATTTGGACAGGCTGAAGAGCTAGGAGATGGCGTATTATGCAGCTGTGTCGCGGGGAAGAAGCTTATATCAGTTGTGTTGCTGACTTTCTGCTGTTCTGTTGCATTCTTGCCATTGCTCTTTTTTTTTCTTTCTCATTTTGTTGGTAGTGAAACGATTTGAATCCCAGGTTTTTTATGTTTTCAGAGAGTGATGTACTAGTATCGATCGTTTGGCAACATTCGAGTTGTTTTCATGAGAAACTTGTTCCAATTCATGAAAAACCTTTCTTTCTTTTTTTCGGCCATGAAAGGGCTTTGTAAGATGTCCTCATTTGTTTTTCACTATCCCCCACTTGGTTAACAATTTCAAGTTCAGAATATGTACTGTAATTTTGTATTGTCATATATTTTTTCCCCCTTTTGAATTTGATTGTGCCGAGTACTCTTTTTTTCCCCTTTTAAATTTTAATGCAATGGCTTTTAACCGAAATTTTTACAAAAAATAAAAAATGTAAACAATTTTTGAAAAATTAAAAAACATCAACCAAACAGCATCTCAGAAATTTAGTTTTATAATTGCTCCAAAATTTGGAAACAGACAGATTTTTTGAGAGAAGTTCAAAGCCAAGTTTCTGAAAACATTTCAAATTTTTTTGCCCAAACCAGCAAACGAACATAGCTTATATGGTTGGATCGAACACCTATAGGTTTCAGATTGAGCTTATTTTTTACGGAAACCCTTGAAAAAATATTTTACATTTAATAATCGGCTCGGATGATTTGTGTGGGACCCGTGGTGGGCCCCACAACGAAATCTATGTACAATCTGTACATAGATTGTATGTGTGTGTAGACTTTCTGTCAACTCAATGCCATGATGCCAGAAATATGTCAGAATTAAAATGGAAACGTTGTTCTGCACAATATACAAACTTCTTCTGTCCCAACCTTTAATTTAAACTCAACAAATATCATCACACCATACACCATCACCCCAAAAATGAAAAAAATACTGTAGTATTTAATACAAGTACGTATACCATTAATAAAACACACTGCAAGGATTCACGAACCCAGCCTCAGGGAGGTCAGTGAAATTTACACTATCGAAATAGGCCTACGCCTACCCTTCCCCTTTCTTTGGTTTGGCGCTCTCCTATACTTTCTAGGGTTCTAAAGTTCTCTCATAACCTTTTCAGTCCACGATCGTGTGTCTAATAAAGGATTCACGAACCCAGCCTTCTCACTCGCACTCGTTCGATCCAGGTTTGATCATTTCTCTGTACACTCGTGATTTCTTTGAGCGAATAAATTGAATTTGGTTCAATCTTTAGTTGCAAATGTTAGCATTTTACTTCCACCTTCTTTTAACTGCACGTCACTTTCTCCATGCATTTTGTGGTTTCTGGTTGTGTCGATTTGGAGGTTTGCTGTCCCTCTCTTTTCCGGTCCGGACGCGGTAGGGCACCAGAACTCGAATCTACGATCAGATCCGATTTGGTCTGGTCCTATCCGACCCAACGCCGGCCTGTTTTGGACGGTAGAACGGGGGGAGGGGGATTCGTGCCCGTTCTCTCTCCGGCCACGAGCAGGAACATCCAAATTGAAGACCAAATACATGTACATGACGTAATGACACCAAAAAAAAGCGGGCCCAACTTCTAACAGCCCCTCCCACACGTACAACTACTAGCACTCGCGGGTTGGTGTTGTAGGCAATCAATGTCTCTTCGAGAATATGGCCTTTTGTGCGAGGATTCGATTGTTTGGGGTTGAGGTCCTTGCTAGGATTCGTAATTAGGGCGTACTTGGAACTTGTGGAGGGGAAAGATGGATAAAGAGAGTAAGTGAGCGCGACTCTAAGGGTGGGTTTGATTAGCAAGAGAATGGTAGGAAGTGACAGAAAGAAGTGTTTGTTTAGAAAAGTGTGGTTATCTCCGTCACCATACCACTAGTCCGAAGGCTTTTAATTGTGATATGTTTTTGATAACCAGATGTCCGGGCCAACTTGTGCGCACCTCGATTAATTCTGGGGCCTTGAAGTTAACGACCGGGCAAATCCTCGTGGCCCCAAAGGTTTGGCATGCGGCCTCCGTAGGATTTGAACATGCGACCTCATGGAGGATAAACACTTATTGCTTTCTCATGCACACTTGGCCAAACCCCTTGGGGTTCCGATGGCTGTGATATTAATTGGAAATTGCTGTGCTTGTTGTACTTGGTAAGGATTTTTGTGAGAAACGCCTTTACGGATTAATTTTGTGTTTTGGCATTATTATGCCTGTTATGTGCTATCATATGCATACCTGATAAAAGAAGTGCGTTTGTGCGCTGATTGGTTAATATGATTTTGTGCGAGTGACCTTAGTTTCTACTTTCTAGTACTCATAGTCAGCCCAGTTGGTTAGAATATAGACGAAGAATATTATGAACTTAGAGTGCGTTTGGTACCTGATATGCTATCATGAACAAGTTGGCTTTTAGCATTTTTTTTTTCACCCTTTTGTTATTAGAACTCGGAGGATGACTTATGAGACATATCTCTTCTTGAATTGAATTATGTGATAACAAGTTTTTCTCCTTTTATAGTTGGGATAAGTTTTTTACCTTGCTGTCAGTACGTTCCATTTGTAGTTTATTGAAAAACTGGGCATAAGTTCTTTATAAAATCAATGCATTGGCCTTTCTGCATTGCTGCATGCAGAAGCATTTGGGCCTCGGGGCGTTGAGATTCCAATGCATCACAACCTATGACGCATGGGTACTTCTAAAACCATGCCATACTAGTACCCATAACGTACCAGGTGTTGGTACTTGTGCATGGTACTTCTACACGCATAGTGGGTACATGAAACACTAACCGATGTTTTTTTTGCATTGTTTTTGCCGTACCTCAGACGTTTTCCAATATATACCTAAGTCGTACCACATCCCAAATAGTATTTTGTTTTACGTAAAAATGAAGCTTCACAAGACTTTTTCCTATGCATAGCATGCTCCTAGAATCAAGATTTTGGTCTATTATTTGGTTAGTATAATGACATTTGAACTTATAAAAAAAAAGTTAGTATAATGACATTTTAATCTTATATGTACCTTAAGTTTGGCATTGAATAGCGGGATTATTTTTGGATTAAGTCTTACCTTTTTTCTTTTTAATTAAGTCATGTCACTATTTCCTTAATTTTATGAATACTTACTATATGTAACACCTACCTCTAAATATAGAAACACTATTTTTACGGCCGTATCCCTGTCGGACATGTACTCTATTTTTAAGCTTTTACTGTATCGACCTACCCGTAGTCCCGTACAGTAGATCACAACACATTTCAGCATGCTAACAAATAGTTATGGGAAGATATCTAATGAGAGATACTTTATTTCTCCCTCACCTCAGGAGGCAAAAATAGGAATGAAATTATACTGAAGGTCATGTTGAGAAACATTCTGCGTGTATCTAAACGTGCACATGGATCTCAACTTATAAGTGGATCTGCACTTATGATCTTGTTAGGTTATCATTGTGGTTGAGTAATATTTTTGTTTAGCCAGTAAAATATGTTAGCTTGTAAGTTTGTTCACTTTGTTGTGTTTGAATCGTTTGATTAATTTTTGTTCTTGGCTTTCTGATACTTCTGATGACATGGGCATCATACTGATTTTTCATTATTCTAAGGCACACCTTTTGAGGCTGGAATTGAACCCCAACCTTGAAAGGTCCTGGATATTGCTTTAACCGTTATGCCAGTTGTTGGCATAATACTTTTTGAAACTTGAGTCTTCATACCTAAGTTGGCAAGCCATAGGTTCTTTCAGTCTCTAGGGCTGAATTTAGGTGCAGTTTTTTGTAGCTTACGTGATGCGTAATGCGTATGGCTAATAAGAGGAAGTCATGAATATCTTGCCCACAAATGAGTACCAGTATTAAGGCTAAGAGTCAAACTGTGGCTTGATTTTCACTTCTGGTGCATTTATGCCTTAGTTGTTACATGAGCCATCTTCACCCAAGTGTTGTCTCTATGTTTTTCCATACCCTGTTACCTATACCCATAATTATAAAGCCTTAAAAACACATTTTTACAGATTATGGACTGGGTTATATGTTAATTCATGCATTCAAGGAGGCCGGGGATTGAGAAGTGAACATTAGCTAGGCTTGGTTTCTATAAGTTGGTTTACTGACTGGCAGTAGTTATTTCTGAACCTTAGTGAAAGGTGGCGAATACCTCTTTAACAGCTGCATCTTGCTTCAAATGACAAATATTATAGTTGTGAAACATCGGAACTATTATCAATGATCACAGTACTGAAGGTAGAATGCATGCTTACCCGTGGTTTATTATACAATTGAAGTAGGTTCCCATGTTACTACGAGTAAGGAGATTTTGGGTGAAGCTATACTGTCAGAAAAAAGATTTCGGGCTTAACCATTAGTTAAACTTTTCAAGCTGGTCATGTCATTTCATTAGAAACCGAGGTCCCTCGTTTGTTGCACCCTGTCAAAGAAAAAGTAGCAGCAGTGTGACTGCAATAGATCCTCTGCAAATTTGATTAATGTATTCCCATGATTGCGATTTAACTAATTGCAGTGAGTTTTTTTTTTTTTCTCTCTTTGCGTGTGTGTGTGATCAATCCTTTGATATGGAATGAAGTTGAACATGATTTGGGATTAGGTTTTCTTGTCCTTGAAAATTTTAGCATCTTCTGACCTTTAGCATGATCACGTGAGATTAACTGAACATGTACCTCATCAAATCTGATTGTCATTCATCCTTATTCAGATTTGTTGAATTAACATTTATTCCCTTATGGAATATAATATTGCTGCTCTCTTTGTGCAGTTTATAGCTAAAATGTTCTTATTCTGTACCATGTAATATACTCTTCTTGTAGTTGAGACTTGAGAGCATAAAATATGGCTGTTTTCTTAAAAATGAAATCTCCTTTTGAATTGGATAGAATGTATGAAATTATTTCTTTTATATTTCTGTTTGGGTGTTTGGTTCACAACCTGCTAGTTTTGTATTGTAGACTTGATATGGCATCATCCAGCAATGCTGCTGATATCGTTTTGCGCAATGATTGTTCGGAACCAGAATCGGTGGATGATCCAGACGCCGTAGACCTGATACAAAATGAAACACAGCAACCTGCCAAGTCTTTTGTATATAGCGGTCCAGTAGAGCCATGTGAAGGCATGTTGTTTGATGAATTGGAAGATGCCGAGACTTGTTACAAGGCATATGCAAGGCGGAAGGGGTTTAGCATTCGGAAAAGTCATACTCGACTGTCTAATAAGGATAAGTCACTAATCGGAGTGGAATTTTCTTGTAGTAGGGAAGGATATCATCGTCCGAGCTATCGCAAGAAGTATAAGAATTTCGAAAATCGCGCTGAGACCATGATAGGATGTAAAGCATTGATGCGTTTGAGAAAAGATGAAGGAAAATGGGTTGTAAGCAAGTTTTTAGTTGAACATAATCATGAACTATGTTCTCCAGAAAGTACACCTTTGCTTCCAGGTCATAGAAAAATTACCCGTGCTCAGAAAAATCTTCTTGATGTGCTTAATGTTTCTGGAATAGCCCCCACAAAGATTATGTCTGTGTTAAGGGAATCTGGTGTTGACCCTAATGTTGGTTGTGCTAGAAAGGATGCTCAAAATTATTTGGGAATTAAAAGGAGGAAGCTTGTGGAAGACGGAGATGCTCAAAGAATGTACAACTTCTTTGTAAAAAGCCAATCAGAGAACCCAGATTTTTTTTATGCAGTTCAAAGGGATGAAGATAATTCTATGGGAAACTGTTTTTGGATTGATGGAAGGTCCAGGCTGGCGTTCCAATACTTTGGTGACGTAGTTTGTTTTGATGCTACATACTTGAGTAATCGCTATGATATGCCTTTTGCTCCTTTTGTAGGAGTCAATCATCATCAACTCTCAGTCATGTTTGGGTGTGCTTTACTTGTCAATAAGTCCAGAGAGTCTTATGTATGGCTATTTAAAGCTTGGTTTGATGCAATGGGTGGACGTTCTCCATCGGTTATCATAACCGATGATGACAAAGGCATGGCTGAGGCTATTGCTCAGGTATTACCTAACACTACTCACCGTTTGTTCATGTGGCATGTCTTGCGAAAAGCTCCTCAACTTTTGACTCATGTATATATCAACTATCCCTCGTTTCAAGGGGAGTTTGACCATTGCATTCATGATACTGTCACAATAGAAGAGTTTGAAAATGAATGGAAAGAATTGATTGCAAAATATGCGTTAGGGGATGTGGACTGGTTGAAAGACTTGTACGTGCAGCGTGAAAAATGGGTTCCAGCTTACTTACGGACAATGTTTTGTGCCGGGATGTTAACAACAAAAAGAATTGAGAGTATGCACAGATTCTTCAAGGATTTTGTCCCTTCTTGTACATTTGTAAGTGACTTTGTTCATCAGTACGAGAAAGCCTTGGATGAAAGATACCAAAGTGAAAAGGAAAGAGATGTGGAAACAAGAACTGCCAAAGCAATTTTGAAGACATGTTACAAAATTGAGGCAGAGGCAGCAAAAGTTTACTCTAGGAAAAGTTTTGTGTTATTCCAAGAAGAATTATTTTCAAGCCAAAAGCACAAGGCATGTAGATATCGGGAGGAAGGAACAATAAAGACGTATAGAGTACTGCCATATGGTAAACCAGAACCAATGTATGAAGTAGTATTTGATGGTGTTGAAAAGAAAGCAACTTGTTCATGCCATATGTTCGAATTTGTCGGAATTGTTTGCCGTCACATTCTTACAGTTTTCGTGAAAAAAAATGTTGTCGATTGTCTTCCTCAACGATATGTTCTTAAAAGATGGACAATGAATGCAATGCGTCATGGTGCACATGAAATACAAGGGCCACAAATTTCTCCCACCTTGATGAGGAACAGTTTGATGATTGAGTTTTTGAAAGTCGTTGAAGAAGGTCAAAAATCACAAAGGAAACATCATCATCTAACAGTTGCTTTACGAAAGGCGCACAGTGAACTTCTAGCCATGGATGATGAATGTTGGAACTTCTAGTGTTTGTAATGTATGATCTGGATGAAGGGGATTGATGTGTATTGTTGTACTCGGTAGCTATTTGGTGGATTTGGTGTATGATATTGGTAAGTTCTCTAGTTCAATCAAGTTCTTGTGTGAGGTACTTGTCAGCTATACTGTATCTTACTTGGTCACTCTTTTTGAGCTGCAGGATTTCTTTTATGTTTGAAATTGAGACTCAAATGCATGTCATATTCTGCAGGTCTCTAAGAAAAGAGCCGCAAAGAAAGAAGTACCCTCAGTTTGTGATGCTAAGTCTGCTGCACTGATCTCCACAGCTGCCTAATGTATTAACAGTTTGCAAATTGAGAGCGTCTGTGTATTTGGGTATGTAAATTGTGTGTATCTGGCAAAGGTAATTGATTTTCACGCTCCTCTTTTTTATAATCACACACATTTTTTTTTGGGGGGTCATTTTGTGATGTGAATTTACAAAATTAATGTAAACTCTTTCTCACTTGAAAGGACGAGATTGTAAATTTAATTTACAAGAAGACAAGAAGAAAGTGTGGTAACAAAAAAGGTGAGTGTGAAAATCAGTATCCCTAGCAAAACTCCAAAATGGTTTCCGTCTTCCTGTGTAATCGGCTTTCTTTGTTTATGGAAACTCCCTTTTCCCGTGGAAGAGTACAGCAATGGATGAGGTTTTCGTTTTGCTCAATAAATATGGAGAGGGAAATTGGCATAACTACCTCCCGAGGCATTATCATAGGAACTTCATACCCGAGGCAGATTCCGGAAGGAATGAGTCACCTATATATCTTTACCGGCCCATCAAGATACGAGAACAATAAAATTTCTTTAACACGCGATATGATTTACAAGGCTATTGTTGCAAAGGGGTTTGACTCTGCAACCGTTTCACAAAGAGCGGACGGTTAGGTTCAATTGCTTTGCCAAACTCGATCTCCACCAAGGTCGTGGATAAGTTTTCTATTTCTCGATTGTTTAAGACAACTTTCCTTTTTTCGGATTACAACTATCAAGTGAAAAAACAAAAATAGAGAAAAACCAGGTGGTTTGAAATAGGTTGGAGCACAAGTTAGAATGTATGCTATTTTGAAGAGTTGTTTCTGAAGAACCAGTTTAACTTAGCTTTTGCCCTTTTTAGTGGTAACGACCAATTTATGGGTTATACAAGTTTTATTTTGTTCTGTAAGTATCTGGGCACTGAAATTTCAGACGGATGGAGTAGGGAAAGTCCCAAATAAAAGGCTTGAAGATTTACATTTTTTTTTCTCCACTTTTTTCTTCAAAAATAACCGAACACGTCAATAGGTTGTCTTGTGTGCGTGTCTAAATCGGTCGGTGTTATTTTCGATGTTAACATCGGTTAATTTGACACAATTAAGGGCCAATTTGGCCTAGATTTAGGGGCTGTTTGATAAAACTGAAAACTGAAACTGAAAGCTGAAAAGTTAAGTACTGAAAGCTGAATTTTTTAAGCTGAAGAGCTATTTGATAAACATATTAAGCACTAAATTAAAATTAATGAATTAATTTTAGTTCTAATTCTCTTTAATTTTGGTGATTGTGGTGGTGGTGGTGGTGGGATGGTGGCGGTGGAGAGATGGTGGTGTGATAGTGACGGTGGAATGATGGTAGTGCAATCGTGGCGTTGTGGTGGTGGTGGTGGCGACGGCGTGGTAGTAGTAGTAGTAGTAGGGGTGGTGGTGGCGGAGTGGTGGGGGTGGTGGTGGTGGTAATGGTTGTGGTAGCGGCGTGGTGGTGGTGAAGTGATGGTGATGGAGATGGAGTGGAGTAGTGGTGGTGGTAATGGTTGTGGTAGTGGTAGCGTCGTGGTGGTGGTAGTGGAGCAGTGGTGGTGGTGGTGTTAGTGGAGTGATGGTACTGGAGTGGTGGTGGCGGCAGCAGTGTTGGTGTTGGTGTTGGTGGAGTGATGGTGGTTGTAGTGGTAATGGTTGTGGTGGTGGTAGCGTGGTAGTAGTGTGTAATGGAATAGTGATGGTGGTGGTGGTGAAAGTGTGATAGTGGAGTAGTGATGGTAGTGGTGGTGGAGTGGTGACGGTTGAGGTGGTGGTGTTGGTGGAGTGATGATGGTGGAGTGGTGATGGTGGTGATGGTGGTGGTAGCGTGGTAGTGGTGGTAGTGGAATAGTGATGGTTGTGGTGGTGGTAGTGTGGTAGTGGAGTAGCGATGGTGGTGGTGGTGGTG
>JAOTQK010000001.1:21276911-21302881 GCA_025642025.1 Rhododendron ferrugineum
AGGTGATGAGCTGTCCATTATAGCTGTAGTCAAATGGGGATGGAAATATCCATCTCCTTTTCCATCTCTGCCATTTTGCCACCTGATTTTTTCTATTTTACATTCCCATTGGAGGGGGTTTTTTTGGCATCCGGTGCTATTATAAGTATAGAACCCAGTTTTACATCCCCATTGGGAATGCTCTAACGTGGTTTGAAATAGGTTGGATCCAAGTTACTAGTTCATATTTTGAAAAAATTTCAAGTATCAAAGGGATTCAAATCCACTACGGCACTATGTAAGCAGGAGTGGACCCACCTTGGAACACGTGCCCTCACGCCCTTTGAAAAAAAAAAATTCTTTCTCGATTTTGTGTGTGTATATATATATATATATGTTGCTGGCATTCTAAACGGAAGGGTCTGTGTTCAAATGCAATGCGCACATGGAGCATTGGTTTTGGCATTATATGTTGCTGGCATTCTAAACGGAAGGGAATCCGCGCATTGCATTTGTACACTTTTGGTTCCCGAAAATTATACTCATAGAGTTAATAATAGGAATATAGATGATGAACATGTGATAATTTCGTTTTAACGCATATAATCGAGGTGCGCAAGTGTGCCCAAGTAGCTGGTTATTAAAATACATATATACTTTAAAATTGTTATTTTATCACGAATGCTAAAATTAATTTTGGTGTGAATGTGCTTAATTGTAACTCATATATTACGGTTTAACGATTACAAAAAGAATTGGTACCCTCATTATGTGAAATACCTGGGTCCGCCACTGTACGTAAGAATTAATTCGTTTTTTCCATTTTGATGTTAACAACCTGTTTATAATTTATACAAATCATTTGTCCGGTGCCGTTAAAAAAAAAAAAAAAAAAACTTATTTGTCTGATTAGTATCTTGGCACGAAATTTTTTATGAAAGTGAAGTCAGTTGTATTTGCCAAGTTTATGGGAAAGCGAAGCGAAAGGACCAACGTCTAATTATTTACTATTTTTTTTTTTTTATAACCATGGAGCCAGCTTACGTAGCTCGACTAATCCTCAGAGATCATAAGCTCACTGTCCACTAGAGAGAGCTTTACTTTAATCAATTGACGAGTAGAGACTTTCCCCACATAGGTTCTACATGGGCTGGACCAACGTCTAATTATTTACTTTTTTTTTTTTATAACCATGAAGCCAGCTTACGTAGCTCGACTAATCCTCAGAGATCATAAGCTCACTGTCCACTAGAGGGAGCTTTACTTTAAATCAAAGCAAATGCCTCTGTATAAACTAATCTCAATGGAGTTGATAACAAATGCCACCGCATGGTTGACGGAGAAATCGATGGGATGAATCCTCAGAGGTGATTTATAATTTTGCGTTAGGAAGTTGGTGACGTGGTGGAAGTTTGCCGGAGATGAACCGGAGAGAGAGAGAGAGAGAGAGAGGTGTTTAGTTTCATGGAGGGCTGAGATTAAACTAGAACACGTGGCAGCATGAAAGAGAAGGGGACAGAAGATGGGGGGGTTCGCCTCCGGTCCAGTGCCTTCTCTCCAATCTAATATTTTTGGTGCGGTGGCTCATCTCGACGAGATCTATATGATGAACAGTTTTGATTGTCGACGTAGCCCTGAAATGGGCCCACAAAACACAAACTGGATAATAGACCGGAGGGAAGGCACCGGAGGCGAACCCAAATATGGGGACAAGAGGATCTCAAGCTAACCTTCTTTCCACCACAGCAAAAAAGTAAAAGCGGAAAAAGGAGAGAAATTTTAAAGACTTTGAGATAGTTTTTACAATAATTGTATATGCAGCAAACTCAAAGTCTTTAAAATTTCTTCCCTCCAACTTCTCCCCCCTTGAACCAGCTCCTTCTTCCTCCAATGTTGCTCCCTGTTTGGCCGGGTCTCAATTTCTGGTACATCCTCGGGGTCATCTCGTCACCATCATGGTTCTTCTCACTTTTGGCAATGGATTTCTTCAAGAAAACCGGTGGCTTCGTTTTCACCTTCCTGATTCTGACACTCGTACCTCTATGGTCAGCCGGTAACTTCGTTGTTTCAAAGCTCTATTTTTCATCGCGAAGAAATCCAAAAACCGTTCGTTTCTTCCGCGACTAGTGAGTCGACTACCAACGTGCCGGAAAAACTTTCGGCTACGCCCTTCTGTACTTTGGAAATGTCGGTCTCTACTACTTCTCCGAGAAATCCGTTGCTTCCATTCTCACTTTCCTCTTTCTCGCCCTTTACTGTCTCTGCACGCTCTTTTGCATTCAACCGTATACAGATTTTGGCACCATAGAGTTCCTCCTCAGCGCGAGTATGAATCAAACATTGAGTTTTTTTGGACTCCGTTCATCATACTCGTGGCTCGTTATAATGGTGTGTATTGTTATAGCTGGGATCCGGTACCATCTAGAACCGGCGCATCCCCCGGGATCAGGAGCGACTAGCGATGAAGATCAACTCGGTTCAGGGCAATTACTTCCCATTACTAGTAAAAAAGAAGACCCCCCTCCACCGAGGTTAGGCGTGCACTCCGAAGAACTACCCACTTTTTGTCCCATAATTTACTTTCAATTACTTCATGTGTTGTCATTGCTAGGGGTGAAGTACAAAATCGAACCAACCGGAAAAAACAGACACAAAATATTGGTTTGGTTTTTCCGAGCTAAATGGTTCGGTTTGGTTCTTGTTTTTGAGAAGAAATTGTTCGATTTTGATGGGAGGAAACGGAAAGAAACCGAACTAAACCGAAACATAGAAGACTTGTCCATAACATTCATTACCCATGTCTTTAGTTTGTTTTTTTTCAAATTAGGTTTTATAGATCTTGGATTTAAGAAAAACAATTTTCTGGGTATTAGATTAGGGCTTTTCCATATTACTACATGTTTTCAAATCATACTAGGGATTTCTTTTGTTAAATTTGGTTAAGTTGGTTTTTGCAACATTTGTTGACTCGGGCTTTATTGTAGGCCCAAAACCCAATAAATCGAGTAAATCGGACCTAACTGAATAATCTGAATCGAACCAAAACCAAAGCTGTTTGGTTTGGTTGCAAAACTTATCAAAAACCGGACCAAGCCTAACTGATTTCACCCCTAATCACCACTAAACTAAAATCTTGGAGCTGCCCCTTGAAGATAATAAGCTATTACCATTTGCATGTAGTGAATCCTCCTATGTAAATGTTGTGATTACTGGATTTTGTTGGACTAATGGTTTGTTACATCTAAAAATAGTGAGGTTTAGTATACATTTCTTATACCTTCGTACTCATTAGAAAGTAAATAACGTTTTGACGAATGACGATTGTTCCTACTATGGATTACCACTAGAATTGCCATTGCAGTGTGTTGTTGAAAGAAGAGCCCTCTGTTGGTAGTGGGGTGCCGGAGCCTGAAAAAACAGAGCTGGTTTTCTTTGAAGGGTCACCTTATAGTTTTTATCTACATGTTGAGGATTTATTGAGGGCTGAAGCTGAGGTACTGGGTAGGGGAAGTTATGGGTCTGCCTATAAGGTAATGTTGGAGGATGGGTCAAAATTGGTGGTAAAACGGTTGAGTGTTGTAGTGGGGAAGAAGGAATTTGAACATCAGATGGAGATTATAAGGAGCGTTGGGCAGCACCCAAATGTTTTGCCGCTCCAGGCTTATTATTACTCGAAAAATGAGAAGCTCCTGGTGTCTGATTACATCCAGGGTGGCAACTTGTATGCGCTCTTGCATGGTATGCATTTTCTTCTCCGCTTTATTTTTCTTGACTCCATAAACTATGTTTCAATTGGTAAATGCATGGGCAGCCCAGATGGTAATGCAAGTTGAGGAGGACTAGGAGTAGTTACTCTGCACAACTAAATTAGCTTTGTATCTAGCCTTAACCCTTCAAGAAATCTATAGTGGGGAACATGACTTGATTATATGCTTTTGCCGGGGTGAGAATGTAGCTCCAGTCGGCCTTCCCAGCAAAAGGCTGTTGTAAGTCTCGTTCTCGATCAATTTCACGCAACCCCTCTCATCACCCAAGATTAGTGTAATCGACACTGGTAATAGCACAGGATTCATACTCAATGGTAGCTCTATTAATTCTTCCCAACACCCAAATGCGCCCCTATGGAAACACTTGCATCTTTTCTTTTCTTTTCTTTTTTCCTTCTTGAAGGATTTGATTCGATCCTTCTGGTGCTGGATTTTAATGAGAGAACATGGTTGTATTTTGCTATTTGTACTCATCTTGCACTTTTGCATAGACACATAATAGAAGTAAAATAGTAGTAATATTTTGATGTCAGTCTGCCTGAATCTCCAATGTTACGGGTAAAAAATTTATTTCCCCCAAATCTGTTATGCTGAATCAGATTTATCAATCCTATAAAACCACAGGAAACAGGGATGATGCCAGAAGAACTCCGCTAGATTGGGAATCAAGATTCAAGATTTCCCTTGGAACCGCCAAGGGAATCGCCCACATCCATTCTGTTGGCGGTCCAAAATTCACTCACGGAAATATCAAATCCTCAAACATCCTCCTCAGCCAAGACACCAACGCTTGTGTCTCCGATTTCGGTCTATCCCCATTAATGAGCTTCCGGCCCAGTGCTTCACAATACGGTGGTTATCGGGCTCCTGAAGTAAATGAAACACAAAAACAGACTCACAAATCCGACGTGTACAGCTTCGGAGTCCTACTGCTTGAGATGTTGACTGGAAAACAACCCGACAACCTACCTACTTGGGTCCAGTCGGTCGTGAGGGAGGAACAGACGGCTGTTGTTTTCGATGTGGCGTTGACGTTGTTCCAGAGTATTCAAGAGGATATGGTGCAGATGTTGCAGATTGGGATGGTTTGTACAGAGATGAACCCGGATAACCGACCGAGTATGGAAGAGGTAGTTAGGATGATTGAAGAGAACAGCGATCCGACTTGTAGAACCGGCCGTCTTCAGAAGAGAATAAAGTCCAAGGATTCTAATATTCAGACCCCTTGATTATCTTGAGTGTTGTTCTTTTCATTCTTTCCTAGTTGTCAGAAATTTGTTCAGCCAAGTACAAAAGTCAAAATAAGCCTGCTTGGTGAGTAAGGTTTCGATCACTCCAAGGGTGTTTGTGCTCAACTGTGTTATTTTTCTTAGGAAAATTGGTGAGAATCTATCTCACAGCTAGCCATCGTGATTAGATGTAAACACGCGCGATGCAGACTAGCTTGTAGGACTTTAATGACAAGCATCTATTTTCGGAGGGATTATTTTGTGCTCCAGGAGCAACGCTCTTCCATCTCACTGATTATTCAAAAAGTTTCTTTCGATGATTTTCTTTTTCTCTTTTAACATTAATCAGCTTAATTTTACCGAAATTGAACCACTAATAAACACTCACTGACTCGTAAACTTGTTCTGCTACAGAACCATATAAACGTATCACATAGGGCTTATTCTGTCTGTGCATCAGCTGGCACAACTAGAACTATAACTTGATCAAAAGTTTTTAGACCGCAAAGGGCACACGGAGGGTGGGTCTGTCAGCCCGGTTCTTGGAGGCTATTTCTTGAAGTGACTTGTGAGGGTAAATGTCCAAAAATTTGCACAAAATTATTGCCATCATGTTTGGTCAAGAAATGGCTCAAGGACTGAGCGCGGGCGTGCTAAGACTTGTCGCGTTTAACATAAGGGCTGAGTGTCCCTTTTCTGACTTCGTAACTGTACGGCGAAAGTGCTGCAAACCTAAGAGCTAGATTGCCGTGATGGTTCGTGGTTTTGTCACAACGAGCGTGGACTTGGCTATTTTCGAACCGTGTAGAAAAGAGAGCAACGTAAAAGTAAAGACAAACTTTATTATGTCGGAATAATAAAGTTGGGTACAAGAAAAGGTAAAACCCAAATTACTTGAAGAAGTAATTGAGTGAATGCAGGAAAAGTAAATATAGTTGTTTCGCAGGGAAAACTTTGGTTAAACGCTGAACTTGATTGATGTGGGAACCTTTTTTCCTTCTTGAGTTCTAATATTTATAGGCAAGGGTCTTCGATTTTTTGGATGAGATGGATTTCCCGCCTTGCTTCTCGTGATGCCAAGTGTCCTATGTAACCTCCACTTTATGCGATCATGGGTAGTTATTAGAGGTTCCATAGATTACACGTGTTTATTTTTTATCATGGGCAGTTGGGAGATAGTGAGCTTCCTCCACTTTCTTTTTTCGTGGGAGCCAACAGGTAACGGGCCATTTGACCCATGTGGCAAGCAATCTCACAACCTTCCTTCTTATTCTTCCGTGAGATTCTTTCCGGATGATTTAAGGGAAAATGACGGTCAATGACGTATTTTGATAATTAATACCCGTCAAAGACATTTTTAGTATTAACAAATGTTCTCAGTATGTCTTTGACGGATATTAATTATCAAAACACGTCCTGAGCCTTCATTTTCCCATGATTTAACCAACCCATGATTTCTTGAGAGTACGTCCGGATTGGACTAAAATTAATCGGGCCCAATCGACATTGTCCTGGCCCATTAACTTTAATCCAAGTAAGCTCTATTCTTTGGCCCAATTTAATTAAATAATTAATTCAATGGCCCTCCAGCGCTAGTCCAAAGTTTGATGTCAAAAACGGGTGTAAACACATCATTGCGAGGATTTCCGTTAATGTTTGTGGTGAACCCATTGTATAGGCTTGTGGATATTACAAATGGAATATTACAATGCAATTAATGAAGAAATCATACACAAAAATCTCACAATTATATTACTGATCCTTATAAGGCTACTGCATGTGCATTACTTTCCAATATGAGAACTGAGAAGTATCGGTGTCTTTTCAAATCAATTTCGTATCTTATAAAATACTTAAGACATTTTTTTTCTACCTGCAAAAGAAATCGCATACATCAACGAATACTTAAACTGTAAAATACATTGCAAACAATTACTTTTACGATTATTACGTAACCCGTATCTTCTTGACTCCACTCATCGGTATTTCTCCGCTCCTGACTTAATCCTTATTGAATTTGGGTGCAGTTCTTTTTGTAGCTTAGGTGGTGCATATGGCTAATGAGAGCAAGTCATGAATATCTTGCCCACGCATGCGTACCGGTAGTAACGCTGGGAGCCAAACTTGGCTTGATTTTCACTTGTGGCACATTTATGCCTTGATTGTTACATACACGCACCATCTTCACCCAAATGTTGGATCTATGTTTTCTCAATTGTCATACCCTTAAGTGTTTTACCTGTACCCATTATTGTAATGCCTTAAAAACCCCATTTTTGCAGATTATGGAGTTGGTTATATGTTAATTCAAGGTATTCAAAGAGGGCTGGGGATTGAGAATTGAACATTAGCTAGGCTTGGTTTCTATAGGGAATGGATCCTCCCTAGTAAGTGTCCGGTCCGGACAGTTACTGGAGGTATCTCACAAGTGTGGATCCCACAATAATACTCTTACCGATAAGAGTAAACTATATTGTGAGAAAAAAAGTGGATTGCACGATTGTCCGAGATAGTAATTAACTGGAGAGGATCTCATCCCTTTCTAGTTAGTTGCTTTTTCTTTTTCTTTTTTTACATCTATTTTCTTCTGAGTTCATCTCCTGTATACCACCCTTTTGTGGGGCTCAACCGTTGATTTTCTTTTATGGATATGTTCATTTTTCGGAATGTATGGAATTAACGGTGTGAATCATTAAATTAGCCTGGATGGAAGCCACTAAAGGAAAATATGGAAGATTATGGAGGATATGGGAATGAACGAGAGCTGAATCATTTTTCTCTTTGTTGAGAAATCAACCCAAATCAATAAACACACAAAGTACGAAAAACAATCAAGCGAAAAATAAGAAACGAAAGAGAGAATTTTTACCTGCTTCTCCAACTATGAAGTTGAATAACATTTTTTATATCGAATGAACATAATGGTGCCGTGTATATATATAAAACCTATATTTGTAACATACGTATGATACAGATGCTCTAAAAGGCTCACACCAATTTCCATTTTATATCGAATGAACATAATGGTGCCATGTATATATATATATATATATATGTATATATATATATATGTTTATACGGGCGGTTCGGGGACAACTAATTACACACCTAAAAAAACACCTCATAGTTTTCGATCAAATTTTGATGATCCGAGCCGCTCAATGAGATCAGAACGTGATTTTAAGGGTACCCGTGCGAAATTAGCAAAAAAAAAAAAAGACCTGGAAAGGCTTAATATGAGCAATTTTTTAACTTAGATTTGATGAACGGTTCAATTAAAAACTGCTCAAAATAAGCACTACCCGGTTATATTTTTTGCTAATTTCTAGCGGGTACCTTTAAAATCACATTTTGCACACATTGAACGGTTTAGATCTTTGATCGAAAACTATGAAATTAAGATTTGAAATATTTTTTTAGATGTCCCGATATTTATAACATACGTATGATTTACGTCACTATTTTTTAATCATAATAACCCTGAAGTCATAACCAAAGACCAAAAACAGGGAAAAAGGTCCCCCAACAATTATTATCACCCTTCATCAATCTCTATCCCCTTGAATCGGCTCCTCCTTCCTCCAATGTTGCTCCCCGTTTGGCCGCGTCTCAATTTCTGGTTCTGCCTCGGGATCATCTCGTCTCCATCATGGGTTTTCTCAATCTTGGCCATGGATTTCGCGAAGAAAACCACCGGCCTCGTCTCCGTCGTCCTGATTTTGGCAATCGTATTGTCATGGTCCGCTAGCAACTTGGCGTTTTCGAAGTTTTATTTTTCGTTGCGGAGAAATCCAGGGACCGACCGTTTCTTCCGCCCTTACGAAGGTGCCGGCAAAACCATCGGCTACGCTCTTCTGTTCTTCGGCAACGTCGGTCTCTACTACTTCTCCGAGAAATCCGTCGCTTGCATGCTCACTTTCCTCTTGCTTGCCGTTTACTGCCTCTGCGCTCTCTTATGCATCCAACCTTACGCGGATTTCGGCGCCCTGGAGTTCCTCCTCAGCGCGAGTCTGAATCAGGCATTGAGTCTTTTCGGGCTCCGTTCGTCATGCTCGTGGCTCGTTATAATTGCGTGTATTGCCTTATCGGGGATTCGGTTCTGTCTGGAACCGGTGCATCCCCGGGAGGAAGCGAAGAGAGATGAAATCGAACTCGAAACAGGGCAATTACCTGCCAAGACTTATAAAGAAGACCCCCCTCCTCCTCTCGGGGCACGGTTGGCCCACGATAATCCCTCATCAGCAGGCAGTTTTCTTGATCTAGCTCTAAGCGGATCACAAATTCCTTACAGAAGGAAATTTCATTTGCCGCCGAAATATTTCCCCATGGTGAAAGGTCAGAAGCTCCCAGAACCATTAATTAGGCGTGATTCTATTTGAACTCCATAAAAAATCTGTTGTGCCCCAAATCTCTTTTTACACCCAGTTATAAAATGTGTTTGTAGCCTAAAATGTCCTCTTGATCTTCAATTTTTATCTTGTCTCAAACGACTATTAAGGAGATTGAAAGTATGCTTAGTGCTATGGAAGGGTCTGGGCTGAAATCTACAGGTGCTAAAGTGGCATGGGAGGCTGTTTATAAATCTAAAAAGAAGGTGGTCTGGGTTTCAAAAGGCTCAGGGAATGGAACAAAGCGTCAATGATGAGACACCTTTGGGCCATTTGTAAAAAGGAGGATATCCTTTGGGTCAAATGGATCCACTCTTATGTGATCAAGAGCCATTGTTTTTGGTCTATGAAACTCCCCAATGATTCCCCTTGGACTTTCAGAAAGATTTTTGGTTTACGTAAGGAAGCGCATCAGTTCATTAAAGTGCAGGTTGGTAATGGAGTCAATACTTTTATGTAGTATGATAATTGGCATTTCCTTGGTCCCTTGTTTCCAAGGTTTGGAGATAGGGTTAACCTTTCCTTTGGAAGATCTCTCAATGCTAGGGTTAGCTCTATTATCCAGGATGGGGTATGGAGATGGCCTAGGGGTAGGAGCGACCTTGTTCGGGAAATTATTGCCTCTACCGTACCCCTCATGATCTGGTGCCTCATGTGAATAGAGAAGAGAGATTTTCTTGGTCTTTGAATGCAAATGGATGCTATACTACTAAATCTGCATGGGCAGCTCTTCCATCTCGGGCTATAGAAGTGGGACAGTATTATCTGGTCTGGTATAAGAAATCTTCAACGGATATCGATAAGTATGTTTTCTGAATTTGTAGGGGCGAAATTGCTTAAACTTATTTTAAAATTTATAAATATTTTTCTGTATTTTTCTTAGACCCGGGGTGAGCTCCACTAGCGCGTGTGGTGGGCGTAGCATGATTGTTTGTTTTTGTTTAATTTTCCTCTCTTCTTTTCTTCCAGTCCTCTGCTTTTCCATTGTGGAGTAACAAATTAAAACCACCATATAAGGAAAAGCCAAAAGGGGAAAAGAGATATATGGACAATAGATATTCCATAAAGACATCGATCGTCCTACAATTATTGTGGGGAATACTAGCAGTCTAGCACCATTGTAGTTGAATCTTCTACTTCTTCTTCTTGCAACGTTGCTCCCTGTTTGGCCAAATCTCAATTTCTGGAATCAAACAATGGTCGTCGTCGACTAGCTCGTGGCTGGATGATGTTCTAACAAAAAACGAGTGGAGGCTGGTTGATATTTGTACAACACAATTACTCCTTCAAGAGGCCATTGAGGAGGACATGGCCCTGAGGGACCATAGGCAAGCTCATGAGAAACGTGGGGAAATCGAGAAATCTCCACCGCCATCTGCCGTCAAAGCCAGGTTCTCTCCTCTCTTGTGCAGAGCCAAGTTGCGCCCTGTTTGGCCGGGTCTCAACTTTTGGTACTACCTTGCTATCATCCCTTCACCGTCATGGGTTTTCTCATTCTTGGCCGTGGATTTTGTGGGGGCTGAAAAAATCCTTGAACCTCTTCCTCCTTCTTGTTGTACGGTGAAAGGGTTGAACAGTGAACTGGGTACCTAAAAACCGAAGGGGGGTGTACCTCCGGGTAGACGCTCCGACGAGCAAGTTAGTAAAAGTCTGAGAGGTAGAGGAAAGTATGCTTTTAGTGAAGTTTGTAAGAAAAAGAGAGATTAGATTTATTACCTTGTGGTATCACCTCTTATGTATAGGCAAGGCTTTGAGTGTTGGACAAATAGATGATGTTACTTTCGACTATAAGTAGAAAGCTTCTAGATGACCCTTTGATTCCCACTTGCAAGCACTATTCCTGAGATCTTTTCCCGAGTGATAACGTACCTTCCGAATGAAAGTTTTACACCGTCGAACAAGCTAAGGTTTTACCGAGCGATCATGCGGTAAAACATGCCTGGAATGGAATACGCTCGGGAGAGCCTTTGGGAGTCGGCATACGCTCGGCGGAATAGTGGAGCATTATGCCGTGCCATAGCTAAGCGATGGGAGAATACGTACCGTTCGGAGATGACTTTTGGGCTCGGTTGACGGTTGGCCGAGCAATGGAGTGAATTCCTACGAATCGTGATGATGTTTCAGACGAATTGAGACAACTGGACAGTGGGTCCATTTATAAGATTGAACCTTTTGACGTGTCCAAACTGTAGATATTTCGGCCCCCTACAGATTTCATCAAGAAAACCACCGGCCTCGTCTTCATCTTCCTGATTTCGACACTCGCAATTTCATGCTTCGCTAGTAACTTCGTGCTTTCGAAGTTCTATTTCTCGTTGCGAAGAAATCAAGAAGCCGATCTTTTGTTCCGCGGATACGAACGTGCTGGGAAAACAATCTTCGGCAACGTCGGTCTCTACTACTTCTCTGAGAAATCTGTTGCTTGCATGCTCACTTTCCTCTTCCTCGCCTTTTACTGTCTGCACTCTCTTTTGTATCCAACCGCATATGGATTTTGGTGCCTTGGAGTACCTCCTCAGTGCGTGTATGAATCAAACATTGAGTCTTTTCGGCCTCCGATCTTCACACTCGTGGCTAGTTATAATTCCTTTCATTGTCATAGCAGGGAGCCGTTTCTGTCTAGAACCGGTGCATCCCTCCATAGAAGCAACTACCGATGAAGTTGATCTCGAAGAACCGGTGCATCCCTCCAGAGGAGAGGAGCAACTACCGATGAAGTTGATCTCGAAGCAAGCCGTCGTATTAATCTGAAGAGAGGTCAGATCAAGACACGTATCTTTGAATCATTAACAAAGCCGATCGAGAGGCTTGCACTTCTAAGTTCTAACCTTGCTCGAAAAAAAAGAGAGTACTAACCTCTATTGATTCTCCGAATTGAAGAACTTTTCACTAAAGCCTAGAAAGAAATCAAATGTTTGTGGTCTTGGATCCTTTCTTTCGGGCTTGTGTTCTGTTGTTGTAGCTTCTCTGGTTTTGAAGTATCACTTTTCTTTTCTACTTTTTTTTGAGAGTTAGATCTACCATCATATTTTAGTTGGAAATACAAAAGACAGCCAGAATACATGATAAATAATACATCAAGCATAGAAAAGAGATGCAACTTCCTAAAACAAAACGAACCATTTGGGCCTGTTTATTGAGCCTGTTTTTTATGGTTAGATTTTGGTACATAAAAGTGTACCTAAGAAAATCTTATGAGGGTGTTTGTTCGGGACTTTCCTACGGAAACCGACCGGAGCCACTGACGGCTCTCCGGGCCCACCCCGGCCACCGGCGTCCGATATTTATATATGAAAAATGGGGTGTTTGGATCGAGCACCTACACCATCGGATGCCGTTGATTCTTGCGTGGGCCCACTCGATTTTTTTTTTAAAGAATTTTTGAACGGCTCGGATCGGCCATCTGGTGGCTAGAGTGGACCCTGCGTGGCTGTCGGTGCAACCCGTCGGTTGCTTTAGCATTAGCGGTTTGTTCGACTGAGAGTTTAAGGTAAAAATTACCGATGAAAAAGTTGTTGACTTTGGGTGGCTCCCATCCTCCTGTTGCTAGCACACCAGAGGAGACTTTGTGTGCAAAGCCAGCCACTTCCCTGTTCTCAGTCCTTTTCAGCCAGCCAAGGAGTGAATGCTTTGTCTGGCGTGGTGAAGGAATAGGGCTCCAAGCGTAGCCTATAAGTTGGAGCTTCTACCGTTGGGTTTTGTATCTCTCTTGTGTGAGAGACCAGAGAGGGAAATTTGTGAGGTTTATTTGTAATAGCAATGTAGGTCAGAGATGAGAGAGTGTGGTGAGGTGAGAGACCTCACTTGTAAAGCTTCGGTCGTCTGAATAATTGCTCCGATTTACCTCCGTGGATGTATCCGATTTTGGAGAATCATGTATATTCTGTGTTTGTATGTGCTTGGTGTGTTTGGTTTTGATTCTTGGGGCCAAAATTGTTTTTGTTGGTGCCAAAATTCTAGTGCACAAAAGACTTTTACCATGTGCAATGTACAAGACTTTCATGCAATGGAGTTTTGGCACCAACAAAAACAGTTTTTGCCCGTGTCTCCCATCCAAACAGGCCCTTAATATTACCCAGCCAACTGTCCTCTGTAAATCTCAACCCTCCGTCTAATTTACTCTGCTCTCTCTCCCCCTCTTTCTTCTCTCGGTCCTTCCTCCGCCTCTGCATACTCCATCCCTGTACTCCATTACTCGGACCTGAAACTTTCTCCGGCAATTGGACCCATAAAATTTAATTTTAGACCCCAATTCATGATATGGATGTATAATTACAGAAATTCACCGTCCCAAAAAAGCAAATTGAAGCTTTACGGCGTTGATATGAATAGAGGAAAAATTTAAAATCAGCTCAATGGACTAACAATAGTAAGTATGTGAATATGTATTAAAGTGTATATAAAGTATACAAAATACGTATTTTTCTTATCTTCTAATGTGTTTATCGTTAGTTTACTGGGCTGACAATAGATAGACCGATGAATAAATACACAATCCAATTTACACAATTGGATTCGTGAGAAAATGTTTGGTTGCATACAAGGAGGAGGAAGTATGGGAATTTAGGAGAAGTAGGGTCTTGGAATAAAACTGGAAAGGGGTGGGGTTTTAGAGAGAGTGGAGGGGAGATGATTGAATTTTTTGTGGTGAAGATTAAAAAACTTTTACGGAAGTCAGGAGGTGGTGCTCGACGGAACTGGAAACAGAAACGGATGAGAGAGAGTGAGTGTGTGTATGTAATTATAGAGGGTTGAGATTTACAGGAGACAGAAGATTGGGGACTGAGGATCCGAGTTGAAATACTTCACTTACATCTCATAATGTGGTTTGGCGTCGGTGCAGATATACCCGACATTCAATTTGTTGCACATAACTGCATTGTGCTTTGTGATTAAAAATTCCATCTAATTAATTTGACAGATTTAGGAATTTGATATAAATGTCTTCATCTTCTTTCTTCAATCCTTCTTTTTCTCCATAATCTTCCTCCACTTTATATGCTCTCTCTCTCTCTCTGCGCATGCTCTTTGAATCATACTGTAGTAAATAACTATTCATCAACAGAAGAATGCGTTCCCAATTCCTAGTCAAACTGAAAATTAAAATGAGAAGTATTCTAGCTCAGCGTCTCTCGTGTACACACAACCGAACATGAGTGGTACCGTGACACTAGGTTAGCACACTGTGCCACGGTTACACAAATACTGATTACAAAAACGGACTGTGATCAGTTGGAGTTTCCCCCCCCCCCCCCCTCCCCCCCAAAATTATTTGTAACACTGATTATACATTCGTTTGATCATCCCCGGGTGAAGAAGTGAGTAGAAGTACGAATATGATACGAGGGGGATTGCAAACTTTAGAGGTGAGCTTCTATGTGAGGACTGGCTTTGTGCTGTGAGAGGGGGATGGGTTGGTCCACCATAATTCAGAGACTCCAACAAGCCTCTACAGCTAGCTCTACTGAACTTGTTAGAAATTTGCTCCAAGAATTACAGTAGAATAAAATAAAATAAACATGCGGATTAATATAAATGTGGAATTAGAGGAAAACAGGAAAGCTGGCCTGCGAGTTTGTGAGGTGTGTTGTCACTGTCCTAAAGTCATTGTTGCCTCCCCACGTGAAGATTTTAGCGGACACCAATGACTTCAAGATCCAACCCAATGCTCGAAGCCGTGCTCATCTAGAGTTCACGTCCTCCAGGAGGCAGGCCGGCCCAAGGTATTTGGAGGCCTTCAGCAAAATAATGGAGTGGGGCCTTACATATTTTAATAATTAAACAACAATAATTGATAAGGATAAATTAACCTCCTGAGATCAACCCAAACTAGGAAGCCCAACACAGCCCAAAGGCCTATACAGGGGGCCTAATGACATGGAGTCCAGCTCACAAGAGTTAGCCTCTGTTGACCAGCCAAGGGGCCGTCTATGAGCACAACTCATAGAAATATCAACGGGTGAGCTCAACAAGCATTGCATCCGGCCAGCTCGGCCTAAGAGCTGGATCAGCAAGGGAAATGGTAAACTAACAACTTGAAACTAATTATTATAAAGTAACTCCACGGAGGAAGTTCATACGGTTTTAAAGGACTGGAAGAACATCCAAGGCCTTATCCCGCCTTAGGAGATAAGACCAAGAATCCTACGGCCTGTTTGGATGGCAAAGAAGAAGGTGGATTTGTGAGGCGGCCGGATTTATAGTCCTAGTCCCACCCAAATCCGGTGTTTGGTTGAGTTTTGAGGGAGCCGGAGATAAACACTGTAGCGGATTCAAATCCACCAGGAGGTGGATTTGTGAAAAAGAGGTCAGACCCCAGCGTTGGCAAATCCGGGGGTTTTCAGACGGTTTTACCCCTCCAAATCCCCCTATTGAACCAGGGGGATTTCGTTTTTATTTTCTCAACGATTTCTTTTCGTTTTCTGAAAACCAGACCAACACACAGAGAGAGAGAGAGAGAGAGAGAGAGAGAGAGAGAGAGAGAGAGAGAGAGAGAGAAAGGAGAAGATGGTCGGCGGAGAGAGAGATCTTACCGCCGGAGAAGACCCCTGATTTTTCTGGGTTGGGTTGTTTACGTCGGCGTCGGCAAAGAAGTACCTCTGGGATGGGGTTTTTTTTTTCTTCCTTTGAGAAAACGATAGAAATGAGGTCTTGTGTACCTATATTTACATAAACATATGTTTTTTTTTTTTTTTTTTTTTTCCAGAAAACGAAGTGAATGGAGTAAATGAGGTCCATGGCCCATGGGTGCCATTTTTTCACTTTTGCAATTACGTTTTTTAAATTTTTTCTAATAAAAAACATGATTTCAACATTTGTGTTCTAAAATGAAATTATTTTATCATAAAATTAAAGATAAATATCAATTTATTTTATTAGTATGAAATCAATCAATTTTGAGCATTTCAAAAATCAAAGTGGGGGCAATTTTTTCATTTACATCTAATCCCATCATATACACCTTCCATATCCTCCTTATCAACAAATCATCCAAACACCTCATTACAAATCCACCATTCTTAAGAGGTAGGGTAACCCTTCTTAACATATCACCCTTCATTACATATCCACCTTCAAATCCACCCTTATTCTATATCCATCCAAAACAAATTCTCTATCCAAACGGGCCGCTAAGGGAGAGCGCCATGAGGAATCCAGGCACCATAAAAGACTCTTAGTTATGATAAAGATCATAGAGTCCAAAGGTAAAGAGGACACTCTAACACCTATCCAAACCCGTTATAGACGGATTAGACCTAAAGGGTCCCAGTCCTAATGGGACTCCTCCTAAAGATGCCTATATAAAGACACCACCTCCATAAGAGAACGGTACGCAATTTCACATAACTCATTCTCAGTCCTTTCTCACTTACAAAGCAGATTGATTGACTTAGGCATCAGAGGGGGGTTGACGATAATCACGCCAATGCCCATAGCTTTTCATCTGTTTTGCAGGTCATTGATCGAGCACGACTGAAAACCGCTTCATCAAAAATGGAATTTTTTTTTTGTATATAATCATTTCAGTCCACATTGTGCATAATAGTAGGTTTGGTTGCAGTGGCTGGAGTTGCCGCCTCATATCCCGAGTCTCTACAGTGAGGCCAAATCAATGCAACCATTGATTACCGAAACTGACAGATGTAATTGCGCGGTTTCGTGAATAAGTCAATCTCGGTCTTTATATAGTCCTAAGAAATTACTCTCCACCATTTATTTAGTCAAGGCAATTATCAAGAATAATTACATACATAAGTATTGTAACGGACTAATAGTAATAAAATTGCCAATATATATGCTTAAAATCATTAGGGGACATAAGTATATCTGTATATGTAACCTCCCAAGTCAATATGAATAATTAATCTCAAATTATTTATTGTCATCAAATTAGATAATTGAAAGAGTCAATGTTTTAGAACTATAATATGAACCGTGCCCGTACCGTGAACTGTTTGTTCCATTCCACAGCTATTTCACTCAAGTTTTTAGTAGTTGCAAGAAATGAGACCCAATTTAAATTGCGTGTCGCGTTTAATTTTGATGTTTTTTTTTTGGTCAAACGATAACAGATGGTATTATAACTCGACTAAGTAACCACGACGACACACACAACCCTCTACCTGCTAACTCATGGACTACCGTATTACAAGAGCTCCGTGTTGAACACAAATTTCGAGTCTACGAAAAAGATGGGAAAAATGATGAACGAGAGTCAATTTTATTGATGTATCAAAACTAGGGTTACAATCTCTAATGAATTTCTAAGAGGTTGAAACGAGGGCTTGATGCTTATTCTCAGATCGAACGGCGGAATCTTCTCCGATGTTTGCGAAGAAGATGATCTAGGTTGAATGTTCTTTGGAGCTTTGAAGCTTTGATCTGAAAGAACCTTCTTGTTGGATTTGGACTTGAGACTTGAGGAATTCTTAAGGGCTTTGAGGCTTTGATCTTCAGAGCTCTGGAGTTGGATGCTTGAATATTGATGAAAAATATGAGAGGAGAGCACCTCTATTTATAGAGATGTGAGATGGAGAGTTATGAAATGTCCAATCTCCTTTGTATTTATCTCTCTAATTATTTCTTTATTTAATTTAAAAAAAATAATTATAATTTAATAATTATCCTTCTTTCTTTTATTATAAGAAAGACAATTATATAAAAAGAAATACAAATATTATTTTACCAAGCGGCTTAATTTGATTGCCGGACTTAATAAACATAATAACTGCATCACTTAGACACGTGACACCATTTGATTGGTCCATTCGCATCATTTTGACTTTTGACCTAAAGACACTTGGCAGCATTTGATTGACCATTTATCGTGTCCTATTTATTAGGTCCTGCAACACGTGGCAATTTGTGATTGGCTAGAAATTTTACATGCCTACACTCGGAACAAAAGAAAAAGAGCACACTTGAAAATTCTCGCTCTAGGCCTTGATATCAAATAGAAAAATAAACCACATCAACTCAATGCCATGAAAACGGCAATGCCACAAATACGTCAGAATTTAATATATGGAAACGTTGTTCTGCACAATATACAAACTTCTTCGGTCCCATCCTTAATTTGAACTCAACAAATTAAATACTATCATCACACCATACCAGGACCCAAAAAATGGAAAAATAATTAATACAAGCACGAACCATTGATAAAACACAATGCAATGAATTAAACACAACCAAACATGACATAAGAAAAAAATTATACCCACAGCAAACACGCTACTCAAACAACCGGAGCTTATGTAGTATCAACGTCGCACGATTTCCTCACGAAAGTCGTGGACGACGAAAACCGCACCAAAACCGACGAGCACAGAACCCTCAACGTCCGGCGTCCCTTCCACGCTCCCACCTTAAGCCTTATCCTTGCCTTCATCCGGACGTCCAGCTCCACCGCCCCACCGGATCTCTCCGTCTTCATACCCTTCGCCGTGTCTCCAGACAACGCCACGTCCTGAGCCACGAGATTCACCCCCAACCGAGTCACATTCTTGTGGCGCTGGAGAAAGTGGGGCAAGGTGTTGAACGCCAACTTTTGGCCGTCGTACGACACCGAGGTCTCCACCTTGTCGTAGTAGACGGCAACCTTGGTGTTGGGGTTGTATGCCCTCAGGACGAAGTTGAAGGTGGAGTTGAGGTGGTTGGTTTTGGACAAGTTATAGCCGCGGATCGAGCCGGATTCGATCGAGTAGACTAAGCGTTTGGGCTTCACGGCCAGCCATATGATGAGGATGGTTAGACCAACGAGGAGGATGATGGCTAGCAAGATGAATCCGATGGTTCGGCACAGCTTGGGGCGGCCCGAGCCGGCAGGAGGCTGTGTTCGGGCAGGTGGATTGGCCATGGCTCGAGATTGAGAGGGTGTAAACTCTGGAGTGATGAATTGGCCAACGAGTGTACGTTGTTTTTATAGGACTTCTACATGATAAAGTTGAGGAATGTTTGGTTTGAGAAGCTACATTACAGATACAGTTGTCATCCCGATAAGAAATTCTACTTTTTTCCTGTATTGATTCCTTGCTTTTATCTTTGCATTGCTTTAGACTTAACATTGAATTCTCTCATGCACTGTGCGTTTGATTTCTTGCATGAAACTCAAGTCATCTCATGATTTCAGATTCCCCTGTTTTTATCGATTCCGGTAATTCATAGTTGAACTCCTAATACAATACCCCAAACAAGGCACATGATCCTAGTGACGAGTTTTTTTTTGAAAAAGATGAGAGAGACAACAAGAATGATCTATTGGTATCGCTGTGGTGCTCTGACTCCTTTCTGAACGACAGCTGACTCTACATCTGATGAAAAAGAAAAGAATATGTCCAGAAAGATCGGTCCAGCCTATTAGCCGGTAATTCTCCTCGAAAGAATGTTATAGTATATCTATGCGCCGGTTTAATGTTGCTCGGGTGAAAATTCAATAAGCAGGCGGCGATAAACTGCAAATGAATATGCTTAGCGTGGACACAGAAAAGGGAAACTCCATTGGATGCCAAGCAATGCTCTCATGAACTTTCAAACTCTGTCGAACTTTTAAAAGTGAGAGATGAGTTCTTTTGCGATTCTTACTTTACCTCCAAGGAGTTCTTAAAGCAGCCCTGAATTGAAGTTGTTCATTTCTACTCGATCATAGTATGTTGTAGATCACTCAAGGCCTCAAGTTCAATTACGCGCTGATAACAGTGGGCGAGCTTAAATTTTGGATTGGTTGATATATATACTTTAGATAGGCTGCTGTTTGCTTTGTTTTTTTCTTGGCCCCAAGAAATGTTGTATAGGGGGTTGAGAATGCCCCTTTTAGTTCTGTAATTGGTTTTGTGCTTTTTCAATGAAATGTGATTATCAAAAAAAAAAAAAAAAAACAGTGGGCGAGCTTGAATTTTGGATTGGATGGAGGCCGAATTAAGAAAGAGAGAAATTTTGTAATATGATTTTCGAAACTAATAATTCCTATAAAACATTTTTTTTGCAAATTAAAGAATTAAGACTGGAGACATTGTTGATAACTTGATACTATGTATCAGTGATAGGTGGTATCACAAGGCAATAATACACCACCATATTCGAATGCTGAGATCTTGTAACTTGGTACTATATTGAGAATAAATTTGTTCCATATTCTAATCATGCATAAGATTCTATAAATTTTCTTTTGAATATATGACAAAACAATATAAATTTTTCTTTTTTGGATAGAGTCAGGCCACTGCCGACTCCGTATTACACCCGCCTCATGCGATAAGTTGTGATCACATGAAACCAAAAAGTATGCAACCTACTTAACTGTGGTGGTGGTGATGATCACTGATTATTAATATCTTTATTTGTGAATGATCAACGATTCAACATAGAGAATCTAAAGATCGTTAAGGATCTGGAGAGAGAGATTAGTGGGTAATTGAAAACTAATACTCCCCAAAGTAATGGTTCATAGTTCACTATAGACTTGTCAAATAATTATTTATATTTTATCATATTTGTAACTGTAGAAATTTTGTGTAAAGAAATTAATAAATCTATCAAATAAGATCAATAGTACATATAAAAAAATATTTTTAACTAAAGATATACGAATAATTTTTTTAAAGTGGTTGAAGTAGTAAAATGTTCCATATTCATTATGGAACAGAGCGAATATATATATATATATATATTTCCATAATATATAGTGTTTGGGTCTTTAGCACCTCTAATCTAGTGTTTGGGTCTTTAGATATATTTTTTCCACTGAAGCTCCGTGAACAACCTATTCACGGAGCGACGTAATTTCAGTCGTTCATTTGCGCAATTGATGGCTGAGATTCGTTTTCAATTATGACCGGTCACAATTAATTATTACCAGTCATAATTGATTTTTAATCCGAATCGTCTGAAAATATACTTTGGACGGTCGCGATTGGACTCTGTAAGTTTTCCTAGATTTTCTGGGGTCTTTAAACAAACTTTCTAATTTTGCAAAACTCAATTAAGACAAGCTTTGAAAACTCATTAACTACCAGAGCGGGAATTTTTTGAAATTCAAACTAATTTCTTATCTCCACATAACAAAATTAGATTTATTTACGCAAATAGTAGAATTTCATTTTCCAGACCCATCAGTCTCTCTCTCTCTCTGAAGCACATAGGCGAAGGTATGTGGGTCTCGCTTTTACGTTCACAATTCCATCGAATCTGAATTAGGGTTTGTAATTAGTCCTCTCTGTATGTTCGCAGATTCGACAGATCAACTTCCTCTCTCTCTTTCAAGCGATCCTAGTTCACTGTAGTTAGTTATGGGTCAGATCCAGTACTCCGAGAAGTACTTCGACGACACCTTCGAGTACAGGTAACCCAATCGATCTCGCCCTAATTTCTACGGATTTCGATTTCCGCTACGTTGGTTTTTCGGAATCGTATATCCCTTGAGGGTTTGAAATTGTTGATTTTGCAGGCACGTGGTTCTCCCTCCTGAAGTGGCCAAACTGCTCCCCAAGAATCGGCTCCTCTCTGAAGTGAGAAATTCGATTCCTAATTAGGGTTTCATATATTATTACTGCTTGTGCTTTTTTTGGACATTTATTTTCGTTGGTTGCTATGGAAATGACTGAATAGAGCAATGATTGGTATCTTCCTAATTAGGGTTTCATTGGTTATTGATTGTGCATTTTTTGGACATTTATTAGGGTTTGTTTGCTATGGAAATGGTGGAACAGAGTAATGCTTGATATTTAATCTATGTTAGGGTTTCAAGGATAGTTGCTTGTGCATTCGTTGAAAATTTATTTCTGCTTTCTTGCTATGGAAATGATAGAACATAGAAGTATACGTGGGACTGCGGCACAAAGCATATCGAATTATTTGGTTCGTAGCATCTCATATCATTTTTCTAGAACCATATAGTGTTTTTTTTGGGGTAATTTGAACCAATTAGTGTTCTTTGTGTTGTGTCATAATTTCATCATCATCATCATCATATTGGACACTAGTAGGGCTATTTAAGGTTTCATATATCATTGCTTGTGCTTTGCTTTGGACATTTATTTTCGTATGGTTGCTACGGAAATGATTTAAGAGAGCAAAAATTGATATTTTTTCCTACTTAGGGTTTCACAGGTTATTGCTTGTGCAATTTTTTTTTGACATTTATCTCCGTTTGGTTGCCATGGGAATGATGGAATAGAGTACTGAATGATATTTACTGTGTGAATCAGGTTTAGGGTTTCAAAGATAATTGGTTGTGCATTTCTTGAGCATTTATTTCAGGTTGCTTGCTGTGAAGATGGTGGAATAGATTAGGTTAGGTGCCAATGTGACATAAACTGAGTTGAATTACTCGGTTCGCAGCATTTAGTATCATATTTCTGGAACCAAGTAGTGTTGTTTTGTGTAGAGCTTTAACATAATTCTTGAAATTATTGGTCATCTTGGTGGGTGATGGGTGTGATGGTTTGAAATGGTCAAACTCATGTCTTCAGCATAATTCACATGGATTTTCTGTATTATCTTTATGTTTGTGAATCGTTAATCTTTATCTAGCTTCTGACTTAGTAGGAGTATATGATTTCTGTTGGTTTTCCTCTGTAACTGAATGGACTGTTGAGTCGAATTACTCGGTTTGCAGCATTTAGTATCTTATTTCTGGAACCAAATAGTGTTCCTTGATTTGTGTAGGGCTTTTACATAATTCTTTAAGCTATAGGTCATCCTGGAGGGTCTTTTGGTTTGAAATGATCAAACTCATGTCTTCAACATCTTTCACTTGGACTTTCTGTATAATCTTCTTGTTTGTGAATAATTCCTCTTATATCTAGGTTCTGATTTATTATCAAATTTATGATTTCTGTTGGTTTTACTCTGTAACAGAATAGACTGTTTTGGTAGTATGGAAAGGTTAAGAATCATATATTAGGAAATTTGATGATATCACGTATTTGATTTTGTGAATCAGAACGAATGGCGTGCAATTGGGGTGCAGCAGAGCAGAGGGTGGGTTCACTATGCCATCCATCGACCAGAGCCCCACATTATGCTATTCAGGAGGCCCCTGAACTATCAGCAGCAGCAGGAGACTCAGGTTCAGCAGATCCTGGTTGCCAAGTGAAATGTGTCTCTCATGGCCTTTATTGTCCCTCTGGATATTTCTGCTAGAAATGAACATGTTATTAGTAAAACCTTGAATTTGAATATTGGATAACTTCGAAACTGTTTTGGTACTAGACTATGTAGCTCTCTGTACTTCAGAGGATCTCATATGAAACTTTTCCATTCTGATATTGCGGGTTGATTGCTGGTGTACTCAAATTTGGTGCTGTGGTTTTGGTTAATGTTTGAAGGGTTTACTTCTTGATGTTGTGTTTTATCTGTGTGGATTGCACTGCAGCCATATGTTTTGGCTCGGTTTGTTTTCTATTATGTGATTTGTGGTTATACATTCATTTGGTTGCAAATTGTCTGGTTTCATACTTGATTTTATTTCAGGATTCGAGCGTTATGCTTGTGGTTACGAGGTGAAGGGTTTTTGTACTGTTGTATTTACTATTTTGTGGGGAGACGTCACTTGGATACATGTTCAATTAGTTTGTCTTCTTATTCTGTGCTTTGCGGTCACGGTTTCATTTGCTTTGAAAATATCACTGGATTAGGAGTCAGGACAGTATCAGCTTTGCAAATGATAAATTCTCTGGTATTGTAATTATTCTCAGAGAACTAATGCTTGGTCATTAAATTTTCTCTTTGAAATTGGCCAAAAACATCCATCACTTTCATTTCGTCGTCCATATTGTGCTTCTAGTTGTGTCAAATATGTTGGGAATGTTGGATATTTCTTGAATGGATTACGAATGTGTGTTTTGAAATTTGTTTGCTGTGAACTTGTTGATGTGAGGACACTAATGGCTGCTATTCTTACACGGATTGGAGGAACTGTAACTGAATGTGTCCAAGACTCCAAATACAATCTCCCAAAAGTAATTTATCTCAAATCCTATTTTGATTCGTTGTCGTCTTGGATATATTTGTTGAAATAACTAGACCAGAGGAGTAGTTTTGGGATTCAAAGTGAATTTTCAGCTAAGAATCTTCAGAGAATTAGAAGATTTTCTGGTGAGAACTCTAGAACCACTCAAACACTTGCATGCAACTCACAAAGGGAGAGAGTACCCCTGGCCCGCGTACACTGCAACGGCCTGTTTGGATGAAGGATATGATTTTGGGTGGATATAAAAGGAGGGTGGATTTGAGGGTGGATATGTAAGAAGGGTGGACCCACCTCCTAAGAAGGGTGAATTTGTAATCCATTGTTTGGATGATTTTTTTGGAAGGGAATTTAGAGGGTGGATTTGATGGGATTATATGTTAAATGACTGAATTGCCCTCACAAATGTTTAAACTTAATTTCATTTTAGAAAAATATTTTTTCCGAAACAAATTAAAAGTAAACCATAATTTATTAAAAAAAAAAAAACTTAAATAACATATATATATGTATATGTATATGTTAGTATACATGTACTAGAAGTTTAAAACAGTACAAAACCTACCCACGCCCCTTTTTCAACCCCATTCTCTTCCTTCTGTTCTTCCAAAAAAAAAACCCATCCTCTGCAACACCTCGACTTCTCCGTCTGCCATTGCCGTCGCCGCCGTCGATCATCACCACTCCGGCCTCCAGTCTCTTGCTCCGACCATCACTACAACTTCTACCTCTCTCCATCCACTTTTCCAGAAATGAACAGTACCTCTCTCTCTCTCTCTCTCTCTCTCTCTCTTCTTCTTCTTTGTTGTTACAGAGAGGAAGACACCTCACCCGGATTTGTAAGGGCAAAATCGTCCCAAAACACCCGGATTAGCTAACGACAGGGGTACCCCTGTCGTTACAAACCAACCCTCCAACCGGATATGTAATCCGCCTCCACGCAAATAAATCCACCTGCGGACAAGAGATGCCAAAGACCGGAGATGGTGTGGGGCCAGGATTGCAAATCAGGGCTCTTGCCAAATCCACCCGAATTTGTTGTTTTTATTTTATTTTATAGGTTTCATGGTTCTGTTGAGTTTTGGATACTGATGGAACGTCAACTGAGTGAGAAATTTAGATTGGATAGAGATTACACCGTCTGTGTTCTGAGTGACCGAATGTCATCTTGTTGATGTTCGATTGTTCTTCACATTTTCATCTTCTCTTTTTTAAATGATAAAACCAACCTATAAAATACACTAGTAAATCTTTGGGGCCGGTGTTCTCTCAAATTGTCAATCCGCTCGTAAATTTTCTAATAATATATGAATTTTTGGATGGTCTCCACTCCACAAATAATTTCCTACGAACGAATATGGCCCATGCATGAGATCTTCTTAATTTACCCTTAATTTCCACAGTTAGGTTGGTAATTAAGTAGTACTGTACATTTTTTCATTTCTTCGCTAGCTAGCTGCTATTTGTTTGAATATCATACCATTCATTCACATTCTGTAAACATCATGTTGGACTTGGTAATTAAAATTAATGATCGAGTCATTATTGGGGATAAACATTGTTAAAAATAAAATTCTGCTGGGTAAAGATCCTCTATCTCCAAAAGTAAATTTCTGTGACACGATTTGAGGAATATTGG
>JAOTQK010000001.1:21304581-21315395 GCA_025642025.1 Rhododendron ferrugineum
CGTGTATATATATATACACGAAAAAAGGGTGTTTAGATCAAGCACCCTACACACATCGGATGCCGTTGATTCCCGCTTAGGCCCCCTCGGTTTTTTTTTTTAAATTTTTGGACGGCTCGGATCGGCCGTCCGGTAGCCGGAGATGGCCCGGCGCGGCCGTCGGTGTGCAAATAGTAGTACTCTATATATAAACAGTCTCAAATAAAGAGTTGTAATTTTACCATTGATAAATAGTCATTGATGAAAGGACTGGGTGTTCAAAATTTTGTGAACTAGGTGTTCATTCATGTATGAACTGGGTGTTCAAACTACTTCAAATTAAAGCATTTACTATCCAAAAAAATTTATATGAATTTTAACAAAATAAAATTTGTTTGGGGTGGTCATGTGACCATGGTGAGTTGTATGTAGCTCCGCCATTGTTTGGGACAGGGCGGATCCAATTGCCAAGCCTAATTGCTCTGTTTCTCCGAAAATTTTGACACTGCATTTCATAAGGAACAAACTCACTACGACTATATCTATCCATCTCACTCTCAGGAAAAATTCCAAACCCTTCTCAAAAAAAGCCAACCCTGTAACAAAACTAAAATGCAAAAATCAAGTGTTACATCAGTTCAAAATTTACATCAAACATGAAGATTTTCAACTGATATTCTAATTTAATTAATGAACAAAATGTCACGATCACCTCTTATCTACTCTCACAATTTCCACCTGATCACATTCAGCTACTACTTTCCCCATCTTCATCACAGACTTGATAGCCGGGGTGTGCCCCACGAACAAGGCGACATGGCCCATCAGCTTGTCCTTCCTGGAAAACGTGGTCCCGCACGAGCACTGCCACCGGAGGTCGCCGCAGTGCTTCTCGTGCGTCCGGAGGTCCGACAGCACCGAGAAGTTCTTCCGGTTGCACCGCTTGCACACGTACATTTTCGGGCAGTGGCTCCTCTTGTAGTGATTCTTCACGCAGATCATCGACTTTAGCGGCTGGAACTTGGCGTGCTTCTTATTCCACCTGCGCGGGATTCGCACGTTAGTTATGCAAAGGATTAGGAATACCTACTTTTCGCAAATAGATGTCGGTGTCACTTATTACAAGGGAAAAAGAAAGGAAAAAAAAAAATCTCTACTAGATATTTTTGAACTTATGAATTGAAACTACTCCCTCCGTCGGTTCCATATTGTTGCTTCATAGTTCACTATGAAAGGATCTGCAATAACCGGATCAAAAAATAAAATATTTTCGTGCATAATTTTTAAAATTTTTTTTTGATGCCAAATTAAAGTTTGAAGTTTGTTTCTCTAATACGGCGTTAAGAAATTTGAAAAATTATGCACGTAGGTACTCTATTTTGTACTCGGAAATTGCACTTCTTTTCGTAGTAGACTAACAATACGGAAGGAGTAATAGCTTTTGGTTTAAAGTAAAAAGAGGAAAAACAAAATTATAGGACAATTTTTTTTTTTGGTAGCGGTACCCTTGTCAATAATCCACAAAAGAGCACGTCAAGAGCTTAACAAGTACTCCTAATTTGAGGTGAAAGAATACCGGAAACCAACTATTAAAATCCCCTCCCAGACTAAAATAAAAAAAATTAAAAAAACCACTCCATAAAAAAAAAAAAAAACTAATAAAAATTCCTGATCATCCGGGCAGATTTGGAAAACCCAATCCTTCGTGCATATTTTACGTGCACCGATAATTTCATAGCAATTGAATTGCGTGACAACCCAGCTCTCATATCTCAAGGTTCTTCCGTACGTTATTCAATGATCGGAAATGCAACGCATGCACCTCGAGACAGAACAAATTTGGGGGTCTAAGTTGACCATCCCATATCTCATATTTTACTGTTTAGATGCAAGAACAAAACGCATGCTCGTTGCTGTACACGTATGCTTTTGAAAGCTTGTTCCGGAAACTAAAGGGAGGAAATCTTTCCTCTAAAAAAAAAATGAAGAAGAAGAAGAAGGATTTTCGGCGTAAAAGGCGTTGCCAGTGAAGTTGGACGGACGTGGAGGAGTCGCGAAAAGGTCGCCGGAAGTGGTGGCCAAGGGTTGGGGTGTCGTCAAATCTGGACGAAAAGTAAAGCTAAAGTTTTCCTATGGCCGTATCTTCCATAGCCGCTCACCCGTATCTTCCATCTTGGTGGTGTTCCTTTTCTAGTAACCATTCTGTGGGCTCCAATCTTCTTACTACTTCAGTGGAAAGACTATGGAAACCACAAGAATTAAGATCACGGGGTCTGAGGAGGAGCTTCTTTGGGACGCGAATGACCATCGAAGGAACTAGTGCTTGTCGTTGGATCATCAGAAGATCACCGGAGCTGGTAGGCTGGAGTGATACTGAACCACCACCTCCGGTGAACTAAGGACGGAGGAAGTCTGGAAAAGATAAAAGCTTGTTTTCCAACCTCTAACCCATGTTCGGAAAAAATTCAAAAATTTAGAAAGGAAACTGTTACTACCATTCTCAAAGGAAACAAAAACTTCACCAAACGTACACGATCATTTTGGTTTCAAAACGCAGTGTATGAAAGTGCTGTGCATGACTTATTTCACAAAACAGAAACCACAACCACCAACCTGCACCCTTCTTGCGGACACGAATACTTCCTCGGCAACTTCAGGTCCCCACCGTCGCCGCCCCCGATTCCAGCCCCGCCATGCTTCAACGGATTGATCAAAGCAGCGCTGGACTTGTACTCGTCCCCGTGAGCCCTCATGTGCATTCTCAAATTCGCATCCCTCTTGAAACCTTTCCCACAAACTTGGCAGTAGTGGGTGTACTTCGCCAGCAAATCCGCCGCATCCAGTTCTATTATATCGTAGTTCTTGCCCGACACCCCTTCTTCGCAATTCCCCCCTTCGTTATTCTCGTCGTCATTTTCGTTGCAGTTGCCTCCAGTGTTGTTGTTATAATTATCGGCGTACCAGTTTTCGAGGTTTTCGTTCGAATAGAAGCTCTGGGTTTGGTTTTGGACTTGGGTTTCCCTTTTGGCTTCGCCGCCGCTGTTTTGCTTCGCCACGGCAGCGCCACCTCCGGAAGGGGCGGCGGGACTTGAGCCGAGGGACATCTGTTGGCAAGTGAACATCATGGATGACGCCGTGATGATGATTTCTTGGATTAAAGTGCCCATGCCTGCGATGGCGCCGGCGGTGGAATCGGCGTTGGCGGCGGAGGGGGGCGGGGTGTGGTGGTGGGGGGAGATTAAGATTGTGACGAGGGACTGGACTTGGTGGACTCTTTCTTTGAGGAGAGAGAAGCTGTAAAGAAGGGAGTTAGAGTGAGAATCGGAGGGCAGGGTTGGATCTAGTGAAGACGAAACGGCGTCCTCGGTGACAAAATAGGAGGTGGCCCCTGGAATCATCTTATTATCTATGGATATGGAAATGGAGGTATTTTTCTGTTTTGGGATGGTTTGTGGGATCTTTTTTTTTTGGTGAAAAGCTTTGCTATTTGAATGAGTGGTTATATAGGGAGATACTTAGAGAATCTGTTTTTTTAGGTAAAGGAACTTCCAATGAGAGAGAGAGAGAGAGAGAGAGAGAGAGAGAGAGAGAGAGAGAGAGAGAGAGAGAGAGAGGGGTCAACTTCTGAAACTTGAAAGATTATCCCCAATTAAGACCTTCCTCATATGTCTCATGACCACTTTTTGGACCTTCCTCACATGTTACCAATCTCATGTGGAGACAAATGTTTTGTGAAGAGAAAGAGTGTTTTGAGAAGTTTGGGTATGGAATAGAACTACCAACAATAATGAAATGCTCATTGACTTCCTTCAATTCTCTACTACATTATGTTCTTACATATATGTTGGACATCAAATAGCTGCCAATTTGTTCTCTCTCTCTCTAACTTCCCTTTCTTTATTGTTTCAATAACCGCATATTCACATCATCTCACACACATCTCGACTAATTCTACTCCAGTGGCTCATGGGTTATTGTTGAGAATGAACATTGATGTTAGAATTAATCCTATATCGCTCATTTAAGCAACCCAAGTTTGGTTAATGTATTCTAGAGGCTACTCTACCTATTGCCAATTGATTTTAGGTTGGAACCCTTCAAAAAATCTAACAATAGAATCTATGTCCTTTGGACTTTAGAGTAAGTCTTTTGTTTCACTCAACCAACCCTGAAGTTTTCTTCTGGCTCCGTTTAGGATTTTCAATATTGTAGTTGGTCTGATTCCAAGTACTTAGAGTTCGACATGAGTTGACGATTAGTAAATTGAGTTTTCCTACGGAGTAAAGGGGGCCTTATTTCCTTTTGTATTTTGTGAAGGATAATAAGCTAAGGGGCTAAACGGCCTTATTTCCTTTTGTATTTTGTGAAGGATAGTAAGCTTTTTTAGTCCGTTTAGTTCCGTAGGTAGGAGAACTCGGCCTAATTTCACTATGGTATCAAAACATATAACGTTTTAGATTTTGAAATTCACTGTCGGTCGACCTAAGCATTATAATAAGTACTATATCTGTTTGGTCAACTTATAGATGAGGTTTGACTAATTAATGTGTAAAGGCGTGAATAGTATATGAATGCTTGTATCTCCCTTTAGCTGTAAAATCCTTTTAAATAAGTTGGAGAAAACTTCGCCCCCGCGCAAAGAGGAAGAGAGAAATATGATAATACTTTCTATGGCGTCATTGTTCACGTACCAGTTTAAATTTTAATTCAAATGGGATTGCTCTTCTCTGCCCCCAAGCGGTTTGGGTCGAGTGGACATGAAAAAATTAATCAGTATTTTTATCATCTCACGGTGGCAAAAATCTTGGGGCTGCTGTAGGTAGGGATGACAATTACCTTCGATCCGTCCCCGTCCCCGCCTCCGACCTTCCCGCCCCGATCCAAGTGGGTATTCCCCGATCCGATAGCTAAATGGGGCGGGTATGGTATTTGCTTCCCCCGCCCCGTTTTAACCCAATCTGAACCCGATTATAGATATTTATATTTTTGTATGTATATGTCGAAATAAATTTCATTGTTTTGATATAATAAGAGCAATATACCAATTAATAAAACACTAATTTATGTCTTTGTTTTTTTTTTTTATTTCTATTTTTTTTAACTCTCATCAATCGTCAATATTTTTTTTTTTACAAAACACTCTAAAAAGAATAAAACTATTCAAATTATTATGGTGAATGGGGACCCGATTTTCCCCCGGCCTCGACACCTCCCCGATTTCCTCCGCTCCGACTCCGATCCGATATAGAACGGGGCGGGTTTGGGGGACGCTAAATCCGACTCCGATCCGCCCCATTGTCATTCCTAGCTGCAGGATTTGTCCGGTTGCTAATTTGAGGGTTGCAGAATTAGTCAAGGTGCAGTCTGTGCAGACAAGCTAACCTATATATCTGGATCTAAAAAAAAAAAATTGGGGTTGCTCTCACATGAAGACAAGAAGGATCCTTTCATGGGAGTCCTGATCGATCAGCTGTCATCCCCTCAAGTTGAAAATCTAGCAGCTGTTTATGTTGGCTGCGCACGTACAATTCATAAGATCCACATCACGTGCCCTTTTGTGCTTCAATTTTGGTACATATATACTCGAGCAAAAAATACTACGATTTCACTTTTCATAACATGATATGAAGCGCACAGATTTATTGGTGGAAATGTTTTGTACGTACGATGCAGATTCAAGATGTTAAAAAATCGGCCAAACAATATCACAAACGTCGAATGCCCGAATTAAAGCATACATAATATTTTGATTAATCCTAAGGGCTTTTTTGGCTTTTTGGCGTTATGTTGTTATTCAAAAAAAAATTCGCGTTTGTTGGTTTTGCGCCAATTTTTTTTATATTGATTCGTTTCGACGAGAGGAATCGAATTTTTTTTTTTTTTTTTTTTTACATTTTCACCCAAATAATTTTGAAAGTATTCAAGATAAAACTCCAAAAATCGGCTTTAATTTGGGATTTTTATCTTGAATATTTCCAAATCGCATTTCAGCTACGTATCGAATGAAGAAAGAGTGTATTGATTATAAATTATTTATGTATCATTTTAGCATTTTTTTTTATAGTTTTCCTGCATCGCTAACCTCTATAAAATTGAGTATTTCAAAACTATTTCAACATAAGTGAGATGGCAGCCAATAAGAACATTCGAAGGTGCTTCTCTTTCTCTTCCTCTTCCTTTCTCTCTCTTAATTATCCAAGTTCTACTTTTAGGGGTTTTCATACTAATCTACGTTGGTAATTACACCAAGTTTTATAATAAATATATAATATACAAAACATGCATGTGTGAAACAGAGCAATGCATGGCGATTTTTATGCCATAACCCACCTCCCCCACTCTAAGCCTACTGCCCTAAACTCTCTTTTCAAGGTTGCAACTGGTCGCAAAGTGTTTATAACAAAGTATACGTTATACTCCCTAATCCATTTTTAAGTGTTTATTACGGTTCTGCATCTCCTTTTTAATAGCTTATATTTCTCATCGTATATTATGTTTTTAAAATTATTGTCTTATAGAAATAATTAAGATTTCTCTAACAAGATCCATATTGCGTATTTTTAATAGTAATATACATTGAAAGATATTCAATGATTGAAAATGACACGTAAAACCGTAGTAGACTCTTAAAAAGAGACGAATGGAGTAATTTACAGAAGTAGTAATGTATTCTCTCTGTCTCTTACACTAAGGGCCTAAACTTCCTAGGATTTTGGAAGAGATATTATTGGTACATAAAGTCAACGCACACATCTTTAAATACACTACTCCGGAAACAATCAATTGTGTCGTGTCCAAAATCATTTGATGCATGTTCATATATCGAAAGGTTCTGGACACAATTGTGTTTGGAATTATGTTTTAAGAATATTATTTGTGTAACATTGCTCTTACTGGTAAATCAAAATGAACCGAGTTAACTCAAGCTCGATCGACTCACGTTCGATGACCGAGGTTGTTAATTTATAAATCGAGCACCGCTATTCGCAAAGAAGATTTGCAGAGAACCACGCAAAGAAAAACACGTTTGGGCTCATTTCGGGTCCCACAAAAATTTAGAAAAATATCCATAAATTTTGAAATATTATTTTATGGGGCCTTGTAAAAAATCAGCTCCAACAGACATCAGTAAGTATTACTTTTGGATTTATAGGGGCGAACTGAGCAGTTTCTCCTTACGAATCCAAAAATAATACTTACCGATGTCCGTTAGAGCTGATTTTTACAGGGCCCCATAAAATAATATTTCAAATTTTATGGATATTTTTTCAGATTTTTGTGGAATCCAGAATGGGCCCAAACACATTTTTCCTTGCGTGGTTCCCTGCAAAACTTCTTTGCAATTAGAATTTCCGTTATAGATCTACAAAGGAAGCTTCATTGCAATTTTAAACCTCGATCCTTGAGTTTGTTATATCCTACACAAATAAGATACCTAACTGCTGATCAGCTTGTTTAACTTATCCTAGTAATTAATTAAGAAAAGTTACTTATCCCGTTCCGCTTTCTTTCTAAACCTTCTTTTTCAAAAAAAAGGTAATTTCAAACTCAAATATAACGAAAATAAAAAATAATTTTTTAATTTTTTTTGCACCGTTTAAAAGATCTTAATGAGATTTATCAAACAAGATCCATATTGGTAGGAAAATTATTTGTGTAAACACATGATTTTTGAGCTTGAAATTACCTTCATTTTCTAAAAGTTCTTTTTTTAAGAAACCGGAACACCCAAGCCCGCCTTGGAATATCGTCTGATTGAAGCTCATTGAGGTCGAGCAGGCTAATAAGTGAACTAATTAGTACCCTAAATACACTTTTGAAACTCGATCGTGCGTGAAATTTTCAAACCAAGTTAATTTGGATAAACTCCTCCTTTTCTTTTCTTTTCTTTTTTTCGTACTTCGGAATGAAGATGATAACTCATTCTCACTTGAACTCGGCTCATTTGCGCTCTTAATTTCCAAGAGACCTTTGAGCTCCAAGGACAATGTTGCCTTGCCTACACAGTTATTCGACAATATTCGACATACTTCCCAGAAAACCAAAGGCCTAATATTTCTAGTCAAGTATTTATTCCTTGTGTTTAGTTTTCCTTGAAGTTTAGACAATGAATGCAGTGGAATTACTCTTTTACCCTTTCGTGTTAAAATAAATGCTACCATGCTAATTACTAATCTAAATATATTTTTAAATGAAACTTTTTTGAAGTTTAGCTGGTTTGACCGCACAATTTGGTGGAGTAAACCATTTTAATCCAGACAAGCAACTGGAATAAGAGTAGTTTGAATGATTCATCATTCACTTCGGATGTGAATGAATGATCTTATCCAATGGCTACTGTAAACTTATGTGGTGTGGGTAGATCATGTATTAAAAACACTATGCATTTTAGTAATCAAACGGCAATGATATGGACTGTTTGGCTTTACAGGGGTCAACATCCATCCTGTATTCGAGACGCTCCCTACTGGTGTGAGGCAAGCGTATTGGGAGGACTAACCGCCTTCATCCGTTGGTGCTGCATGGGCAGCATTGCGAAGCCCCTCGTGTCCGTCTGCCGCTAAGTGTAGGGTTCTGAGCTGCCCTTTAAAGATTAAGTTACGTCTTCTCCTAACAACAATTGCTTTTAGGTGAGTTGGTTAGCACCTGATCCAACATGGACAAAGGCAAAAATGCACATGCTCCGGACACAAATGCGTCGACAACTAATCACACTTCTGACGGTTTCGGACAAATCTGTATCTGTATCGGTGCAATTAGGTTTTACTCATCAAGTTCTCTTACCCTAGTTTCCCGCGTAGATTAGAACAAGAGGTTCGAATTAGAAAATTGTGAGTCAACTATATAAGTTCCATATAGAAGTCGCAATTATTAACTAAAAAATACTACAATTATTGTACTGGCATTAAACGTGAGTTAGTTTATATATACAATGGCTACAGGGCCAGTAGCACAGAACTAATATTAATTAATATTATTCTAATCTTATGGAACATTAAGCAAATGAAATTTCTTCTAATTACCATGGCAAAAAACATATAAGACAATAGAGGTTCCAACATCAAAGAATGAAAGCATATGCATTAGTTAATAAAAATAAATTGAATCTAGCTTGTTTGCGGTTCAGGTTTGGACGGTACGGTCCAAGTGATTGCAACTATCGGATAGTATTTTTAATGGTTTAGATTTATTTTCAATCTTTTACCTGTAAGAAAAGACTTTTACCAGTACAAAAAGATTCAACAAATATAAACTATTGATTGTCAATATTGATCGCACATCCTTGTCTGCAATTGACTGCAGAGAACTAGATCCAAATAAATTAATGGAAGACCATACAATAAAATTACAGTTTCTTGTTACGGCGGCTACTCCCTATGAAAGGGGGAAAAAGTTTCTTTTTCTGTTACGTAGCATACAAACAACAATTTTATTTGTTTAAGGCGTTCTTATTTTTTAAGTACTTATTCTCCGTTTTATGAGACAGGGCATTCTCTCGGATATACTTCATGTATGTGTAATTATGAATGTCAAATTATTTCACAATTTCGAATCATAACTGTCAAAAGAAAAGTGTGCAAATCTTTTGAATAGAAAACTCAGTTTTACATTTTCTCTCAAGTCAATGGAATTTGCTGACCTTAATTTATCATACTTATTTTTGGGGTTTTTTTTTCTGTTTTTCTTCCAATTAGTAATTTTGTTTTTGAAGCTAGGGTTAACCCATTTAAGTAATTTTATCGTTTGTTTCACCACAAAAAAAAAAAAAAACTATGCTTGAAATTCGAAAAGTTTAAACTTTTTTAGTCAAGTTGATTCGGATAATTGCAACATTTGATTACTTTAATTCTTTGTCGCACACCAATTTTTTTTGCATTTTCAGTCGATTTTTTGTTGTTGTATATTGTAGGGGCTTTGTCACTCTTTCGATTGAGCCTCCACCGGTGGACGGTGGAATTTATCTCGTGCATGCGCAAGTTAGTCAAGACACCAAAATACCAAATTATTAAAAGAAATGTAAATCTGTATCTGGATGACGACGCTATCTGGACTTCCAATGGTTGGACGGTACAATATGGGCACGCTACCTAATTAGCTTAAGACATGGAGTATATAATTAGACAAGGATTGTAATATAGATTTTAGCATTTTTTTTATAACGCATAGGGCCAGCTCACGCGCATCACGGGACTAAGTCTTTACGGCCCCCCACCAACCTGTGGGGCGTTCTTATGGGAGCCCATGGGATGGCCCTTAGGGGTCTCGAACCGGGGACTTGGGGGAGCAAACCCCAAGCCTTAATCAACTGGGACAACCCCTCGGGTTAATTTTAGCATATTTTTAAAGTTAAAGAAAAGGGTTGGTGATGCCGTTCAAGGGTAGACACTGATAGAGAAATTCCATTGAGGTTTTTTTTCCCCCCATTTTCTGATTGACAGTTAGAATGATTTATTCAGTTTCAAATGCATTCGTCAAGAATGATGACATCTATCTAACAAATAATGAAAACTTAAATAATGGCCTAATTAACGGTACGTGGTTTATTTGGGTTCTTCAACTACAAGTACCAAATTAATTTGAATAGCTGTCTGAGTCAAACTTTCTTTGGATCTTTTTGGCCATCTTACGGAACAAGCTTTAATACTATTAACCTAAGGCCCCGTTACAGAATGCGAAATAAGTATTTATTTTTTAAGAAAACAATTTCAAGCTTAAAAACGATGGGCTTATTGAAATATAAAATATGCAATATGGATCTTTGAAAGATCTCATTGAGATCTTTAATACGGTGCAAAAAAATTGAAAAGTTATTTTTCATTTACATTATTTTTGAG
>JAOTQK010000001.1:21315467-21353462 GCA_025642025.1 Rhododendron ferrugineum
GGGGGGGATTAGCAATTTGCTTTAGGCACTACAGGTGGTCCCATAACTCGTGCTTGTGGTTTTGGGGCATTCATGTTCTATTTCCCCCCAAACAATTACTAGAATTAGTACTGAAAAGTCTAAGCACGCATATAAATTGAGTACATATTCTACACAGATTTTCTGTGGAGTCCACCTTAGGTATCACAAAAACGATTCGAGCCGTTCATTAAATATAAAGTATTTTTTCAAGGGCCTTTGCTAAAAATCAGCTCAATCCAATATTTATAAATGCTTGATCCAATTATCTAACTATTCATTATCCAGAAATCAAAATGAACAATTTGGATGATTGGATCGGGCCATCCAAAAGTGTGTTAGACCGTCCAAATTGAAACCCTCTCTCTCCTCTTTCTCTCTCCAAATTCAAGCCGTCAAAAACCGAAATGGACAGCTCGAATGCGCCGAACGGACACCACATGGTACCCACCTGACACCCAAAAATTTCTTATAAATGTGAGTATAGATTATGGCAAGTATAATATATTATTGTAAATATACCCATACATTATAATAAGTGTAGCATACGGAAAAATCATTAAAATCACCTTATTTCCATGCCGTAATACCATTGGGGGGCATCACATTAATTTGCAACCATCCCAGTGACAAAAGCTTTGTCTTACCATTGGCTCACTTAACAAAACGCTCTCCGGATAAGATCATCACGATAGCTATAGCACCCTGTGCCGAACATACACACACACGCAGAGAGAGAGAGAGAGAGAGAGAGAGAGAGAGAGAGAGAGAGAGAGGGAGGGAGGGAACAAGGCCAGTGAGTTTCGGCAATGGCATCGGCATCGGCAACTCTATCATGGGCTTCCTCCTCATGGCTTAACTCCCACAACCCGACCAAACCCACCAACCAAACCACCTCAGCCTTCGTGGTGGTGGCTCAGAAGAAGGCCAGGAAAATCCGGAAGGTAACCGGTGCAGCACACAACCCGAAACCTGTTTATTCTCATTTTCAGTTCATTTCCTACATTTTTTTTTGTCAATTTTCGGACTTAATTTCTAATGGGTTTGTGGTGCGTTACAATCAGATAATACTGAAGGAGGACGTGGCCGACTTGGGAACGAAAGGGGAACTTCACGAGGTCAAACCCGGCTATTTCAGGAACTACCTGCTGCCCATGGGCAAGGCCCAGATTGTCACTCCTCGCTTGATCAAGTACTGTCCCAACTTGAAAACCATTTGCATTTGGCAAATTGATCGATTTTTGTTGTTTTAACTTTATGGGTTTTGCTTTGCGTTCTTTTTGTGCTTCAATTTCGGTCTCCGACCATTAGTGTTATTGATTTACGGTGTGTGGTTGTTTCGGTGTCTCTTTCCTTTGTGGCGTAGGCAAGGTGTTTGTTGAAATGATTTTTAGGGGGCATTGTTGATTGGTGTCAATTGAAGATAACTAATTATAAGGAACTTGTTTGATGGGACTGGATGAAATGTTAGTGGAACAAGAGTAGGGTAATTTAGAGGAGGGAAACTAATGCAGAGCAAAAAGTGAACATCGAACTGATTATCTCTTTTAGTGTTGAGTGTTTTGGTCGGACATGTCGTAACTACTCCTTGCACTTATCAGCTGCAAGAAGAAAATGTTATGGGTAATTTTGGAAATTGGAAATGAGCTACCCTCAATTTTGAGTCCATAACGATATGGTGCTCTCCCTGTATAGACAGAATAGATTGCAATAGGAAGATCCGAATTTTCCGGTCACCTTGGCAGAAGTATGCGTATATGGGAGTGGGATGATGTCACCGTTGGATATGCTTAAAAAAGGACAACTTCTGGAATTCATTCTGTTATAATCAGAAACGAAAGAAAAATAAGAATGTGCCTCACGTGTATGCACATCCTACAATAGCGTCACTCGCTAGGTAGTAACTTCGGGTTTCAAACACTTCTTATAAGCGGGCTCACACAACAAATTTTTTACATGCATAGGACTTTGGTAAACTATGGGAATTGTCGCTCTTAACTCCATTCTTTTCATTCTTATCTATTTAATTCCGAGTCATTCAAATAGAGATTCCTTGCTCAAAGATGTTCATTTGTGCGTGTATCAGATCAATGTTGTTGCTAATCAATACGGACCAGTGTGGATCCTAAAGAAACAGCCTTATGATCATATTTCGGAATCTTATCGTATGAGATGATTTCGACTGTGGCTTTAGATGACGGGTGCACCCATTATGATAGTGGAAGAGATTTTTCTGGTTAAAGTGTTCACCCATTTCTTCCTTCCTTTTCTTCCAGGGAAATGCGGATGGAAGTGGAGAGAATTGAATCTGAGAAAAGACGGGTAACGAAATACTGTGGATTTCGAAATTACATCTTGACAAAAACTGCAAATTATATTCCTTCTCAAAAATGCCTGCCTGAAGTATTAGTGTGTGTGCATTCTGATTATGGAAACTAGATGCAGTAATTTAGCTTCATAGTGTTATCTTTATGCGACACCACCTTACAGTCTTCTCTGTGATCTGTATTACGGGTTTGCAGGCCTTATTGGTGCAACCCTTATAGTTTTCAAAGGTCCGCGTGGACTGATAAGGCTTTGATATTATCTTGTGTGCAGGTAAAAGAAGAGGCTGAACAGCTTGCTTTAATGTTTCAAACTGTTGGCGCATTCAAGGTGAAGCGCAAGACTGCGAAAGGAAAGCAAATCTTTGGCAGGTGAGTTTCATGTAGCACCTCTCTCTTTTTTGGTGGTGAATCTATTCTTTTGTTCGCATGATTCCAATTTCTCCTTATTCTGGCAGTGTTACTTCTCAAGATCTTGTTGACATAATCAAGGCACAGCTTCAAAGGTACTGTCTTCAAATCTAGTCAGGCTAAAGATGTTTGTCACCTCTACAAGGGTTGTAATTTGTTAAAGAATTTTTGTTTATGTGTCCTCACATATTCTGGCATCTTTCGCATGCCTCATTTTTTCTTGCGTGGGGCTTTAGATTGTTAACCAATTTCTTAAATGAACTTGTAGAAGTTAAAGTATCTCTGTTCCTTTTTCCCTCTTTCTCAAGGATTTGCCTGTACTACCATTATAAGGGCTAAATTTTGGTATTTCCCTTGTGTCTTTCACCTGTGAGTGTATAGAGGCAGTCAATGGAATGGAACCTTGGACTTCCCTATTACCTCAGTTCTCTTCAGCGTAACAAACCAGATTTTTTCCCGCCTGGGACACAAGCTGGATAGTAAATGTTATAGTAAGTCAAAAAGCATTATTTTCATCGATCATGGACCGAGTATCGAGTTAACTTTGTTCTCACAATCATCTTTACTCATGTATCGAGTCGTCATCGACACAACAATAAGTAACGCATTAGTTCCCTTCATGGATGTTGGATTTTATACTTCTATTTATTTCCTGCGTTTCTTTATCCTTAGGGATGTGGACAAAAAAATTATTACTCTACCAGAGATCCGGGAAACAGGGGTATATTTGGCGGAGCTGAAGCTTCACCCAGAAGTCACAGCACAAGTAAGATTGAATGTTTATGGCAATTGAGGACAGACATCTCTGAAGCCCGTAGAGCTGAAATTTGGGTTTGCGTCAAGGTAAGCAATTGTCTGGTAGGGATTTATTAGAGGAGAATACAAAGTTCATGATAGTATCAGAACTCAAGTGCTGATAGAAAATTACGACTGGACAAGTAATCAACTAATGTGAGAGCCCTCTGGTCCTCGATGGCTTGAAACCAATTTCTTCAAACTTTTTCCCTACAACTCATAACCACGGAGCTCGTGCTTTCCGTGTCCTCCGCTACTCTTTTTGGTATTCAGACTCAGAATAGTTTTCGAGCTGGTATTGAAAGAACCATATTTCTTGCTTCGGAGAGCCGAGTATTCTGTCTCACTGGGACGGAAGCAGTGGGCTACTGTCTTTTGAGAAAATGGCCAGAACACTTAGTGCACAGAGAGAAACTTTTGCATAATGTTAGCTAGTATTCTTATTTGGTTTGGGAGTCAAGTTTTATTCAGACTCAGAATAGTTTTGAAGCTGGTATTGAAAGAACCATATTTCTTGCTTCGGAGAACCGAGTATTCTCTCTCACTGGGCCGGAAGACGCGGGCTACTGTCTTTTGAGAAACTGGCCTGTACCCTTGGTGCACAGAGAGAAACTTTTGCATAACGTAGCTAGTATTCTTATTTGGTTTGGGAATCAAGTTTGACTTAGCCTTTGTCCAACTATCTTTTACTGATGTTCAGCCAGAAACTAAAAATTTCAGGAAAATTTTCTACTGTGTCACTACAGATAGATGCAGGTTCTAAACTTCGGGGTGTCTGACATTTTTGCTACCAACTGCTATGTGATTTTGTGATGTCTGCTAAATAGATCTATTACCATTTGTTGGTGCAGGAGGAGAGGTTGCGAAGGCATTACCGGAATCAAAGAAAAGTCTGATGCAGGACACCAAATGTGTTGGTGCTTCTTTTGAGATACAAGGGACTAGATCCCTGCTTTGTAATCATCGACCTGAATTCAAGAATGAAATGAAAATTCGTTTCTCTCTCTCCTTTCTTTCAGTTTTCTGATTTCTTGAGAATGATTTCATAATTTCTTCATGGTATTAGAGCCCTAGCGACGAAAGTCCCCTAATCAAATCAAGATAGTGAAAATGGAGTTTCAATGCCAGCAGCCCTGGCTTTTCTGGTCTCAAATTTTCACTCGCTCGTGACAATCAAGTTAAGTTCTGATAACTATCTCCTCTGGAAGACTCAAGTCTGTGCAAACTGTCTGATTAAGCCAAATACCTTGATGCAAACCCGAAATAATGTTTCAATTTGCAGCAAGTTGCTTCCAAGCTTATTCTGAGTACTGTTTTTTGCTTGTTGATAGAGAGTGGTCTTCCCATTCTCCCAAAATCTTGGTCTGGTATTTTTTGGCTACTGATTATGTCACTTCCTTTTTTGTTAACGGCACTCTCCTGTAAGTGTATTTTTGGTGCAAAAATTCACTTGCATGAAAGTACCGTTAACAAAAAGAAAGTGGCATTTCCCTATTTTTTTTCCCCAGTATTGTCAACTTTTTCCTACTTTTTGGCGTAAGTTTTGAGATTAATAATTCGTCTCGACGAGAATAATCGATCAGAAAAGACAAAGCATATGGATCGAAGTTGAAAAAATTTCAAATCAGACGACATTCAAGACAAAATAAAATAAAATTCAGCTGTATGGTATTTTTTTCGTCTTTAGTGAACTTGTTTTGGCTTTTGATCATAATTTTTTTTTAAATCTTTTTAGGTTCCTCTCATCGAGACACATGATTAATCCAAAAAATATAATGTGAATCTAACAAAAAAAAATTAAAAGACGAACAAAAATAAAAACTACCAAAAATTTAGGGAGATTAAGTCCAGCACTTCTTATGATCCTTCAAAATGGCCCTCACTCCTATTCTCAATCATCGCACTCAAGAATTTCAATTGCTTTGGAAATTTTAGAAAGGCGCTTTTATACTCGCGTTTCTGCACCTGCAGCCGCTTGCGCATTTTGTGAGTTAGGTCTGGCGTGGGCATTATTAGTCTGGTGATCGAAATTACTTTGCTTGTGTATTTTAGCATAATTCAACTTTTGAAATTCAACAGCTGATCCTCATCACTAGCCAATTTATGCGATCCTTTTCCGGATGATAGTGGACGAGTATGTGATCTTCACCTTTTTCATGGGACTACTGCTGCGTCTGCGACAGTGAGTAATTAAATAAAAAGAAAATCTAATTAATCCTATGAAGCAAAAAAATAAGATACCTCATTTTTCTCCCCCCCAAAAAAACAACAAAAATCTTATATTCAGCCTAATCGAATTCAATAATCATATTAGCATAAACCGGGCTAGTTGGTTGGGTATCGTATTTTTAAATGGAATTCAGACATTTTCGTCGTGTGTGGTATATCATAATTAACTGAATTAGCTATATCATAATCAAATTGGATTAGCTCAGCGTGTCATCCGTACACGTGTTTGAATAAGAAATCACCTGGTTAATCTTTGCCAAATGTAACGGATTAACTCTCATAGAATGAAATTTTCATATTAATTGTACTCCACCTATATATATATGGTGATGTTTTTGTAGGTTAATTGTCCTACATTTATAAAGTATGTTGTTGGACTTTCTTATTTATGATGTGATTATCAGATCCGTTCAATTTCCTAAAGTTATATTGTTTAGAAGACATTAGGAAAATTGATCAGCTCAATCTTATATGAATACGTGTTTGAATATTGAAAACACTTGTCACTATTCAAAATTTTAGTAGTAGTTTAATAATATGAACATTAAACTGAATTTTTTTGATCAAGCATTTATTGATATCTAGTTGAGTCGATTTTTTTAACCACTATACCTAAAAAATCAAGTGATGCAGAATGAATGGATCAAAATACTACAGTATCAAACAAGACTCGGTGTTGGCTCCACACCGAGTAAGTATCGTCCGCCTAATTTCTGGATGAGTGGTCAAAATATCGAAAATAAGATACGGTACTATTGCCATGTATATTCTGGGTGAGACATCGAAATGAGACGCGGTGTGGGGCATGTATGTATACTTTGGGAGATGAGGTTATGGGACAAAGACAAGTCACAAGCTTCTTTGATACATAACCAACTTGAGGCCCAAATTTGTCTCCAGCACTAAACAGAGAGCATATGCCATGTTTTTTTTACCAACTTGAAAACACACACTAGCTAGAAGAGCAGAATAAATAGTGACTAGTCTACAGGACTCCTATTAATATGATGTAATTAATTAGAAGGGCTAGCTTTAATGAAGTTTTTTCATGATTTTCCTGATCTCCATTGCAAAGCCACGCAGTTTTCGTATAAATATGGCCAACCAGCAGTCAATTTGGGAAGCCTAGCTACCACGTGGAATTAATATTTCATGTTTCTAGCCAGCTTAATTGCCCGGCCCTACAATTCGAAAAATTATTCCTACAATATCCATTTATATATATATTAATACAGGTACGTGTAGTAGTAGTCTTTTTATCTTCAACTCTTCATCTATTAGTATGTCTGAGGGGCTAGTAAATTAAATAATGGAAAATTGAATTGCTTATTTTTCCAAAATAATTAAGTAACTTGTTTTCAGCTCCGTTTTTTTTCGACGTAAAATATTTTACATCGTAAAATGATTTTGGAACAAATAATTTTCGTGTAACGTATTTTTCAGTGTTTAGTACGAAAATAAATTTACCATAACAAAACATAACATGGGAAATAGGATAAGGGAGGGAGGTTAGGGGAAGATATCCAATGATCTCTGCCTATATACTTCATTCAAGGTTAATAATCTCTCCAGGGTTTAATTTCCAGGATTGTATGGGTGAAGAAAGTGAGAGAGAAGGCCGGTGTAAAATGACCTACGGGCAATTTAAAAGGAAAACATTTTCAGTCATATAGGGTAAAACGTTTTACTTTGGAAAATATTTTACATTGTTTTTGTCCATCCAAACGACGGAAAATGAGTAAGATATTTTATTGGCAAACATTTTACATTGAAACAAACGGAGCCTTCATTTCCAATAAAATTTTCTAGCTTTTGATTATTTTCTGGATTCGTAGAATTCGTAAAAATTAATTTAAAGAATAGATCAAACTTTAAAAAGTTCAGAAAATAGCAACAACAACAACAAAAACTCTATTTCGGGACTATTTTTATATTAGTGAATTATTTTTAATTTTCTTGATTCTTTTAAAAGAGTAATGTTAATACGAAAAATTAATGCAACATTTTAGGAGAAATTTAGAAAAGAAAAAAAAAATTAGGCCAAACCTAATATTAGCTCTCTTCTTAATCTTTTGGCATTAAGTTGACAACTTATAGGCCCCAACTACTTTTTTAATTTTTTAATTTTTTTTTTTTTGGTATTTCGGAAATTCTTAGGCCCCAACTACATGTGGCTCTCTCTCTCTCTCTCTCTCTGTCTCTCTCTCTCTCATCGTAACGTGCCCACATTCTTCGGCTTACCAACATACACCAAGACGTGCACATAACAAACACTTGGGGAAAAAAACATAGCACTTGAGAGAAAGAGTGAATGAGAGTGAGGAGTTACTTTGAGTCCCCTCTCTCTCTCTCTCTCTCTCTCTCTCTAATAAGTAAGAGCATCCGCAATGGTAATAATCAAAATCAATAACTAAAATGTGTCACGTCAGCATTTGATTATCCATTTAGTCCATAATCAAACTTAACAATCTCTACCTCCACATTGGTTATTTTTGCATCCCTAACAAAAAAAATCCCACAATACACAATGCATATTTGTCCAATCGCAAACGAGTTCCAATAACGCACCCGACCACACCAAATTATTCATCTCGATGAGACGATTCCAATATAGGGTGTTTTTGAGTTATTGAGTTTGGTTATTGGTAAAAGTTGTTAAGTTTAGTTATAGAATGGGTGGAATTTGGTTATTTGCTAAAAGACTTGTAACTTTGCTAATTACAATGTGGGGTGTTTTTTGAGCATTGTTGTTAAATTTGCTTATCCACGTCCATTTGTTTATTACTACGGGGATGCTCTAACAACCCCTTAATTACAACTGCTAACTCACGCAATTTTAGTTGAAGCCTCTAATCAAGTTTACACAATAGTCAGCCAGATACCAAACCCCACCCCACCAGGGAAAAATAGGAGGTGTGGAAATTTGAGGATCATTTTGTGACCTAAGGTGAGGTTAATTAAATTTCACGGATTTTTTTTATCAAGATCTAAAGCTTACGGGACGGGTTTATTTTCTCTTAAGGAATTAGGTCCGACTCCCATCGAGTTACTACCATTAATTGCATTAACTCAAGGGGCCTACCTCACGCCACGCGTGAAGCGATTGTGAAGACGTCAGTAGAAATTAGTCCGAGCTAGCTAGCTGGCCCGGTACACTCGCGTTACCAAAAAAGAAGATGAGCTTAACTATCTCTGACATGTCATTGGACAATTAATGGATATGCATCAAACCTAAAGAAGTAAAAATATCAAACGGGGAGATATGTATATGGATGAGGATGGACCCAACATGTGCAACACACACTATCAACGATGTAACCAAAATTTTCAAATAGAATGGAACTCCGCTAAAAAATTGCTGACCATTTTATCGTTTGAAAAATAAATATCGAATTGATATCGACAGGTAGGCATGCATCACGTATTTTCCAATGGTTTAGGGATAGTTAACCAGAGAAGAATTCTTCTTCCGTTGAGAAATAATAGTAGAGAAGAAAAGACTCCAGACTCCAGAGGTTGACACAATCACTCTGGCAACCAGAGAGCTCAAGATATTTTTTGTTTTTTTTTATTTTTTTGGTGCAAGAGAAGTATTTTGTTTGTGATTCCACTCTGATCACTCCCATGCTTAGGAATGGCAACAGGGCGGGGCGGGGCGGGTTTTTGCATACCCTAACCCCGAAAATCATTACTCGACCCCGGCCCCGCCCCGATCCTGACCAGGTTTTTTTTGGGTACCCCCGTTCCCTCCCCCATCGGGGAACGGGTTTACCCTCCCCGCCCCGTAAAAATTAAAAAATTAAAGTATAAGTAAAAAATTAAAGTAAAAAAAATGTTGAATAAGAATAAAAATTATCTAGAAAATAATACTTTTGAAATTATTTTTGTGTATTTTGGTATCGCGGTTTTATCTAAACTTTTAATTGCAATCAGTATTTTAGATACCTCATTCCATTTCTTTATGTGTACAATTTATTATAAATATTTGAAGAAAACTTTTTAAAAAATCCAATAAATATTAATTTTTATTTTTTTTAAATTTAATTAGGCTACTTGATAGTAAAGAGACATTTTGTTTTTTGGATTAATGCTAAAAAAAAATGAAAGAACATGTATATAAGTGTATATACATATATATATATATAAATATACACACACACGTCAGGTCGGGGTCGGGTAATTTCGCCCCGAACCCTATCCGAACCCGGGCGGGTTTGGGAATTTTTACCCCGACCCAATACCCGAAAATGGGGTGGAAAACCAACCCCATTTGGGGCGGGGTGAGGCGGGTACAATTGTCATCCCTACCATGCTATCAATCCCATTATCGGGCAAGTAGTTCCAATGAAAATTTATCCGACTTAAATGGGCCGGCCCTAGTGAACAGTACGATTGGTCTACTCGGACCGAATACTGAGTTACAAAAAGAAATAATAATTTTGATAAGTAAGTTGCTGCCCGGACACCTGATTATATACACATATAATGAAAATCCTTGATAGGTTCCAAGGGATGACTCAAGTGAATGGTTAGGTGTAATGGGAGGGTGAGAGGTACAAGTGACTAAGTGAGTTGAACCACTAATCTATTGACATTGGGAAATTTTAGTAGTTTCCCAAGTGAAGAATTAAACAGAAAGGCAAATACAGGTAGGTAGATAGATACACATGGGAAAGGCATAACCAACTCATCAGCTTCCTATCCATTTACTTTTGTCATTTAATGGAACAGACCATATAGAGAGAGCGGATGGAGATGGTGTTGTGCAGTGGTATGCGCAGTACTGTGTTGCGCTTCTCTGAGCTGTTGGATTATGCATCCGACGGTTCGGATCTCATCTCGACAACCTACGATAAATTATCGTTCATTGCCGAGATGAGATCCGAACCGTTCAGATGTGCGAAACAAGGTACTGTACACCTCACTGTACAGCACCAACCCAAAATCCGGGAGAGAGAGTTTTGTTTGTTAAGCTTCTTATTGTACAATCGAAAAACAAGAGGAGCCTAATCCACGACTTTTACTTGTGGTGCTGCTGGCGCTGCCAAACCCATTATACGTCATGCAATCTCTCTCTCTCTCACTCATGTGTTACACACTTACACATCGCTCTCCCACTCAGAAAGATCTAAAACGATATTACTTTTAGAAAAGTGAGAAAATAACTTTTACACATAACTATTTTCATCTAAAAAACGCACTTTTCTTTCATGAAAAAAATTCCAAATTTGCCTTCATTAATCAATTCTTGTTACTCCTTTGGTATGCATGCACTTTAGGCTTTTCCACAATATATATACACGGATTGTTTTTATTCTTTTGCGTACGAAAAACCAAAAAAAAATTATTATTATTATTTTTATACAAGTAGAGTGTGAAAACAATCTCCTACCGACGTCTCCTCTCTCACATATGTGTAAGGCCCATCTCACAATTAAACGTATGAAGTCGACACATATGTGAGAGATGAGTGATCGATAGAAGTGTACGTAGCATTGCTCATGTGAAAATCACTTGTCATCAGAAAACAAAAACGTAAAGATTGCTAGCTCCAGCACTCGATCACTTTTCTTTTCTTGAACGAAAGGCAACCATTAAAACGCTAACCACTTAAATTCTCACTCAAGAAATCAACTTCAACAAACAGATGATCATCAACGTGAAGAAGAAGTAAAAAACCACTCTATACTCAACCGTGCCAACGCACAAAAAAAAAAAAAAAAGTCAAAGAATTAATTCACAGAGATAGATAAAGAAAAAAAAGCAATAAAAGAATTTGATAAATGAAGTATAAACAATACGAGTATTTGATTGACAAATCCGGCAACATAATTCCGGTTCAACGATTAATCTAGTCTTAATTAACCCTTTTTTGTCTCCTAATAATAGCAATCCACCAGCGCCGGACCAGATACTAATACAAAACGTCTTTTACTAGCTACAAACTCGAAATCATCCTCAAAGGGAGCCGGTAAATTGAGATCCAGATCCAGAGTCGACGTAAATTTCCTCGGTGGCACGTCATCCGCTTCACGCGACTCCGCGGTGGAATTCACCTTGTCGCTCGTGGAAACTCGAGGCGGCGCGGGAGGCGGCGCCCTGTGCCGCCTCATGTGGCCGCCCAGAGCCTGGCCCGACGAAAACACCACCCCGCAAATCGAACACCCATGTGCCTTGCTAGACGACTTGTTATGATCAGTAGGTGCTGCTTTTTTAGTTTCCGAATGGAACGGAAAAGGAGGGCTGGTAATCGTCTTGTTGGTTTTGGGTACTTTTGTTTCTTCTTCTTCTTCTTCTTCTTCTTCAATATCTGATTTGGGCTTCTTGTGGCTGGCTCGGTGACCTCCGAGGGCTTGGAAGGAAGGGAAGGTCCGGTTACATGTTTTGCAATCGTAGAGGGACGAGCCGGATTTTTGGCCGCCTTGAGCCAGGAGGATTAGGCAGTTGGCCATGTCTTCGTCTTCCTCTTTGGTAGCTGAATTATTTCCCGAAGAAGTTGGGGAGGGAATCGGAAGACAAGTTTCGCCGTGGGCGCTGCCGGTGGATGAGCTAGATGTCACCGTCGTCGTGGGAGGAGAAAGAGGCGTTTTCCGCTTGGCACGCTTGCGTTTTATGAGGGGAGAGTGGTCGTTAGAGCCTGTGAATTCTTCTTGGAGGAGTTCCATGAGAGAGAGAGAGAGAGAGAGAGAGAGAGAGTTTTGGTTGTGTAGTGAGAAAGATAATTGGAGGAGGAGGGGATGGAGAGTGGGGGTGCTATATATATATATATATATATAGTGAATGGTACTTACTACAGTATATTATAAGGAGTGTGTGGAGTTAGAAACAAATTAAACCATTCTTCCTTGGATTTAATTCCAATGTGAAAACAAGAATTGGTTTATACAGTACGTAATAAAGGAAAAACTTATTTAGAGGCCCGCTATTAATAGAGACTAAATTGCGTGCACGTGACTTTTGTTCTCCAAAAAATGTACAGTACGTGGCAATATTAATAAATGGTTTGGTGCAAATTAAAGAAAATGAACCAGGTATATACATACGGTGGCGTGCGAAGTCTACTCATCTCTTTTGACTAGTGTCATAAAAACACATAGTAGTAGTAGATGATTTTGCATGGGGTGAATTGTTAATTTTATGAAACTTAGAGCATCCGCAATGTAATAATCAAAAGTGAATAATCAAAACTTGTCACGTCAGCTTTTGATTATTCATTTAGAGGGTTGCTAAAGTTAGCAATGTAAAGTCTCACATTGTTACTTTTGATTATTCAAATGCCCAAATTTGATTATTGGTTAAGAGGTTGCTAACTTTGATTATTACAATGTGAACACTTTTTTAATCACACATTGCTAACTTTAGCAATCTTTTGATTTTGATTATTACATTGCGGATGCTCTTATATTAGACATAATAATAATAATAAAGAGAATAGGCCACTTGTAATTATTCTTGCTTTGCTATTTTTTAAAAGGAAAAAAAGTACTGTAGATGAAAATTAGAGGCAAGTAGTATTATAGGAAGGAATAGTTAGAGCGGTTAGTTTTTTTTTTTTTTTGATCCGCAGAGCGGTTAGTTTCACACTACCCTTTTGTGATCACGTATAGAAACAACCAGTAAAGCAAGGGATATTGCACGTAAAAAGCATGCCCTCACCTCACTCACTCCATGTCATTTTAAAGCAAAGTAGTACCCTACTAACATGAGAGAGAGAGAGAGAGACCACTGAGATTCGGTTGGTTGTCAAGCAAACCCATTACTTCAATTTTCCTCAAAGGATTCTTCTGATTGATTGGATTGGATTGGAAGTCATGTAGCCACGAGACTCTCTTTTTTTCCTTACGGCTGAATATCCGGGTCAATTTGTGCACACCTCGACTAATTTTAAAGCTTTGAAGTTAACGACCAGACAAACTCTACAGTGATCCCAAGGTTTGAAATATTTGACATCATGAAATTCGAACATCGATCTGATCTCATATAGAGCAAAAAAGTACTATTAATTTTCTCATGTCCACTCGACCAAATCCCGAGAGTTAGCCACGAGACTATCCCCCTATCTCTCACATAAAAATAAAAAAAGAGGGGATCAGGAGGTGGGGGAATAACTGAATAAGAGTCTCTACTCTAGGTAAGGACACAAACAAGTGGGCTGGAAGGTGAGAGGAGTGTGTGAGTGAGTCCACCATAATGCTGGTAACTGTCATGGCGTGGCCACTTAAATTGTGGTTCACTAGTAGTAGTATTTTTTTAAGTGTTGTCATCCTCTTTAATGGCACATTGGTTTGCAGTACCACTTCATAAATGGTTACTGTATTAGATGTTACTCTAACCACATATTCTTCATGTGATGATAGGGCAAATTGAGGAGTACTTTAATTGAACGGTTTAATTTTGCCCTTTTTCACTAGTACAGAGTACTATACTGTGTGGTGCCGTTGTCACATGCCTAGTATGTACGGGGATTCTGAAATCTGAATGAAGAAATGGAAGATTGGATCGAGCATCTATACATATCAGTTTGAACTGATTTTTTCATAAGCTTGCTCGCTTTTTTTAATTAATTGAACGACTCGAATCATCTGTGCGGAACCCAAAATAAACCTTTCGTGTCTGTCGGTTCAAGGCCGATCGGTACGCCTAAGGGATAACATTCAGCACATGATCGAAGCCCATCTCTGTTTCCTTTCTTTTTCTTCTTCTTTTATTGTTCAACAAACTAACTGAAAGTTTTTAATGCTACTTTCCTCCTTTCTCATGTTTCCTTATACTCCCCCGTCGATTTTGATAATCTCGTACTCCATTTTGAGATGTCCCAAATGCATGTCCGCTTTCCATAATCAACTATAGAAACGAGGCAAAAAATTTATGATCACCCTTGTGTTTAAATTGAAGTACCAACCTACATTAATCAAATCACTTTTTGATATATGACATAATTCAGAAGCTAAATACTTCTTAATGATCTAGTCGTTATACTCTTTGCAAAGATTGAAATCTCCAAATAGGACTGTCAAAATGGAACGGAGGGAGTACTTGTTTTCTCCATTAACATTGTATAGTTGATATATATGAAATAGTAGTAGATCTTTCTTTTCCAAAAAGTGTTACTGATTTCGGTGTCTTGGATTACAGAAAATCTTTTTTATGGAGGGCTCCGTGAACTGAGAGTTACGGAGCTCAATCGCGCACGTCAAAAGTATTTTTGGACGGTCAAGATTGAAAACGAATCTCAACCAGTAATTGCGCAAATGGACGACTGTAATTGCGTCACTCCGTGAATAAGTTTCTCTCCTTAGATTATTATCCACTTAATTTTACTTTTGACTGGTTTTATTTGGCAAAATTCATGGTGAAGCCAATAGACCCTTGTGTGGTGATAGACTTACTCCACAATCCCATGAAACGTCACATAATCGAACCAAATCATATATAACACAGTAATATGCTTTGAAATATATACTCTGTTAAGTGGTACCAGTGAGCCTCTCTCATATTCCTTAAATTCCTGCCCCATTTAAATTGGTCGGAATTTAACGAATACAAAATAACTTCAACAATTGTTAGACATAATAATTAAATGCCGAAAATAGAATTCGATGCCATATGTAGCACGATCACCCTCTCTTCTTTCTCTCTCTCTCTCTTAGAACAATCTTAATTTTCCAACCCTTGAGGTCAACCCATGACCTGACATATAGAAATTATGGGCCTGAACAACTAGTTGGTTCTTGTCTTGCAAGTACTAGTTAGGACCAGTAATTGTTTAAGCAGTCTGAACAACCATTGTTGTTTTTAGAGATTTGGTCTCCAAATATGAAAACTACACTCTCATTTTGGAGACCAAATCTTTAAAAAGAGTGATGGGACCTTCCAAAACTCTTTCAAAAAGTATAAAAATTGAAGAAAAAAAGGAAATAAATTACAAAATCCCCTCATCGATATGTCAAATTCATTCTCCATATTGAAGTTTTGGAGAAGGGTTAGAGCTGCTCTGAGGAACCATTTGGCATACATTATTTATTTATTTGCTAATTTGATCCTTTTGTACGTTAATTAGAATTTAAAGTAAGCAAATGAAAAATGATTACCCAACAGACCCTGATTTTCATGCTTGTAATCTAAAAAAAAGGTGATCTGCGCCCCTTGTAATTACTTGAGACCATTGAGGAGTCAACCGATTATCGTATTATTAAAACAAGTTCGGTTAGTCAATAAAAACAAGTGCGGTGATTAATAAAAGCTGTCTGGTAACCTCCAGTTATATATTTACCCAAAAAAAAAACCTCCAGTTATATATAAAAATATTTCGGCGATTAAAGCCCAAGGGGTTGGGGTTTTTTTTTTTCTAAAAAAGATGAAAACTTAGGTGTCCAAGTTAGCTTACGCGCACTTAGACGAATTCTGAGAGCCTAATCCCACTGTCACTTGTCGAGAGCTCAATTAGAGTTGGAGCAAAGCTTTGTATGGACTAGCCACAAAAGAGTTAATTGAATCTGAGAGGTTTCGAACCTGAGACCTTCAGAGAGAGTAAACCCCCAAGTCTCAGGCCTTGACCACTAGGCCAACCTCTACCAAGGGATTTGCTTGGTAGTCTTGACTTAAAACTTATGGGTTTTTTCCCTTCGTAACATCTCAGGTTCGATTCTCCTTGTTAGCAATTTAAAGGTCACAGGTCACCTCATTCTCACATGCATGTAAGCATGTGAAATGGCCATTGAATGGGTTGTAGAGATAAGTTCAAGGTGCATGCAGTGGCGAACTTATGTTGAGGCAAAAGGGGCCACGTGCCCCCATTATTAAAAATTTCTTGGTCTGCCGCTGGGTGCGTGCAAGATGGTCCGAAACATTGGCACTACAAAAAGAAAGGTCAGATGATATATACTTGCATCTAGAGGCGAATTGTGGTGATTAATTAACCAGGTAAATAAATGGTATGTGGGAGCAATGAATGTATGTAGTTTGGCAGGATTCATTTGACCTCCATATATAAGTAACCCAGTCTAACCTCCATCGAATAATTAGAGTACTGGGTAGGTTTATTAATTCCAACCGCATTCATAACCTTTTTAATTTATTCCAAATACACACGCATAAACAAAATGCATGCATGTATGTGTGTTTGTCAAATTCTTTTTTTAAGAAAAATTTAGGCATTTGGGCAGCTTACTCGCAACCCGACTAATCTTGGAGGGTCAATCCTTCCGTCCACTTGCGGTGAGCCCAATTAAAGTCGGAGCAAAACTCCATGACTAGCTCCAAAGGAAGTTGATAACACTTAATAAGAGGTTTCGAACCTAAAACCTTAAAAGGAAGCAAACTCCTAAATCACAGGTCTTGACCACCCGATCAACCTCTTGGGATTGTATGTTTGTCCGGTTAATGAAGCAATTAAGGAAAGTAGTTTTTTCTACTTACTAGAAGTTAGGCACGCACTCGATGTGTGCAAGCAATTCTTCTAGGGCCACAAACGATGAAACGAAGACACATGCACACATTGACAGACAAAAAAGTTGATAAAACATACGTATGTGGGTTAGAAAATTTACAGTGGTTGGTCGTGTGAGGCACGTAAGAGTAAGGAGGCTAGGGTTGGTAGTGGTACGACGCCGCTTTTTATGGTGCTGTTGTCATTGTTCGTTGCATCTGGTTTTGGTGGGTCAAGTTGTAAAGCATGCTTCTTAATTTCTTCCTAAAGGGTTCCACTTTAAAACTTTTTTTTTAACTTAAGGTGTCCGAGGACTAGGCCAGCTTACACGCATCTCGATTAATCCTGAGTGTCAATTCCATCGGGCACTTGTGGAGAGCTCAATTAAAGTTGGAGCAAAACTCCATATAAATTAGTCTCAAAGGAGTTGATAATACATTAACACTTGAGATTGGTAAGAGAGACTTTAGGAGGAAGCAAACCTTTAAGTCTTAAGCCTTGACCACCAAGTCAATCCCTCGGGGTTAGGGTTGCTTAAGTTTGATAAAGACATCTAAGTGGATTGTCTACCTTTGACAGGACCGAGGAGGAGAACAGTCGAAGTGCGCATAAGCTGGCCCAGATACCCTTGACCGTCGAAAAAAATTTACAAAAGAAGCCAGCAGCCACAAAAGGTAACTACCAATGGCTGCTACTAAACCTTGTTAGAGTGACATGAATATCTAAAATCATAAATTTGGTTCTCTCTCCTCTTATCAGGAATACTAGTTGGAGATCTTTTGCTCGATCTTGTAATAATAGTACTTGTTATTTTTTTTTAGGAAACATAAACTTATCATTGATATATCAAATAAAGTCATCACATTCAAAGACTCCAACCGATATGCCTAATTAGTTACTGTAATGGAGTCACGAAATGTAACACAGGATACGGGGGAACGGTGTCTACACATAGGGGCACTCATGTGACACGTCTAACAAATTGTTGAATTTGTAATCAGGGAAGATACTAAGGACACACTGGGATACGTTGGAGACAGGTTTGAAAACATACGTGTCTTAAGTTAGAACGAGTAGGGACACGATAGAGATCCCTAGCTACACAATAGCGATTGATATACTACAAGTTCCGGTTGTTTATCGTATAGACATACACAAACACTTGTATGTATTTGTTCTGGCGTGTCGGCCTATATTTGTCCCTATTTTTTCAACTGTTGTACACATAGTCGTACCCATATCCGTGCTTCAACTACTTTCATTGCTAGACTTGATAGTGTCGTCTTTCGCTAGCAAGTGATGTACAAGAGAACCACTTGGGGAAGTTGAGACTGATACATTCACAGGAGTAAGTGGAAGATAGGGTACCCTTTCCATTCGTGACAAGGACTTCATGCCAAATTCCAGCCAAATATTAAGTCCAAATCACACCACTCTCCTACTCATGATCCTCTTGCTTGTTACCCTCACACCTGCCTCGTGAATAAAATCCTAATTAGGGAAATAAGATACATGTGAAAATGTGTAACTATATACCACGTAGTTGCTTAGGCAGCCATTTATCGTCCCGGACTTCTTTTGATCACCGATCGTCCAAGACAAGTTACGCGCACCTTGACTAATCCCAGAACCTTTAGTTTTTTTTTTATCAGAACTCAGAACCTTAAAGTTAACCACCGGACAAATCTTCAGTAGCTTCAAGGGTTCTTTATTAGCGGTGAGAAACAAATGTGTGACCTCGGAGAGCAAGTCCTCGTTGTCATACTCTCAGTCGACCAACCCTTGGGTTTAATAGTCCCAGTATCAAGGAGGCTATATTCGCATCTCATGAAAAAGGACATCTTTCGAATTGCTTTTCCAGAGTATGTAGCTTTGTTAAGCTGTACACAAGCGAAAAAAATTGCAAAACCAAGAAATAAGCTTCCCTTGAAATTGCAAATTGTCTTTCTAGTGCACTACTCATTGTGACTTAAAAAAGAAGTCAATGGCAACATTAACATGTACGTACCTTCACTAACAAGTCAAGTACGTTTAGAAAACAATGATCATAGTACAAGTAACAAGTCGCACCTAAGCGGATGGTATAGGCTGACTTGAATGGGTTACCAACCTCAAATTTATTGGATATGGATTACACAAAAACAAGGTCAAGTCTGCAGTTTTTACCAGTATACATGGCAGTACGATTTGGAGAGAACCCACGGCTTTGAGTAACATTGACGTGTAAGTGAAACATGCGAAAGACCCAACACGTAGTGCAAAGTAGGTCTACCGTAAAGAATGATCTGTCCTTATATTGGAGTCAAACCAACGATACCTGCATATACAGGTTCTCAGTAAAACCTTGAAACAAAGATGAAAGGAAATCTCAACCATTAATCAATCAGTGCATTTAAGGCATGCATGCATGTATGTATGTATATATTGCAGCGAGGATACAATAGAAACTTTTTGCAGTCGTGTTCAGGCAATGTGATCATGAAAATAGACGAAATGGGAATAGAGCATTAAAATGACAATTATGCCTAGACAAAATGGATAACAAGGCGCGCCAGAGAACAGGAAGTTGTTACAGAAGACTTGCAAATGTACCAACACAACAGGAAATGGTGTGTACTTCTAGAGTGATACTGTTCCACGTTTTGATATAGAAGGAACCATTTACCAGTTTATATTGCACCATTTTGTACAAGTGCATCTACATAATAGATAATTGGTCTTCAATAGACATGGAACTTTTAACAAAAGTGGCAGCTCAAATCAGTAGAGTTCTCTTAATTACTAGAAATGGGAAGAGATCTGGAAATTTAATAAGATAATCTGTCGGAGAAACTAACAGGGTACCAAAAGAAGAGTACTCTTAAGTATTAGAGAAAGATGGGTGAATGTACGAGGGTCTATAGTCTCCCTCAGAGATAGGAAAAGAGTGGAAAACATATCTACAAGCAAGGTCAGAAGATCAAACGAACTTCACGGGTAAGCGAGGAGTCGAGGACTATATGGAGCAACACATAATTTAACTAATACGTGCCACAATATGATAGCTCAGAGAAAGTAAAAGTGGTCAAGAGATGCCAGAGGAAGATGTTTCATTCATCAAACCTATCATTGAGGAATTGCAAAAGATACAAATTTCAACTGACACTTCAATATCCTTTAAAGAAACTTCATGACCACAGGTTCAAGTTTGAGAGCAGCCTTCAATGCACTAGGAAATGTCTAGATCATTACATGAAATATGCCCAGCTGAAGGAAATCTAGATTGAAAATTTACACCATATGATTGAAATCTGGTTGTTTCATGTGTTCGTCCTTCAAATAATCCAATGTGAGTCTTTACAGCTACTGGTGGGTTGAAAGTCAATGCGTATGCAAATATACATGTCAAATGAAAGTCCAAACATCCTGCCCCAAAACATGCTTGGAAGTTGAAACCGTGTACATATGCCATACAATGTCAACCAAATAAAATGTCACTATCGCTGAACAATTACTAAAGAAAGATATACCCTGGGCTTTGGAAAGACATACAACCATATGGCAAATTAGCACTCTATCTAACTCCAGACTCGGTGAATCAATCCAACTTATCCATGGAACATCAATCCACTATGATGCGATGCAGATGGAGGATGTCCATCTTTTCAACGCTTGGGGATTCATAAAATCGGTTACATTATCTATAGTATAAGCTTATTCTTTTCCACAAGTGTCTTGGGTTAGTCGTGTCTTCGGTAGTTCTTCAGGGGTGCCATGATTATTAGAAAGCTATAATTTTTTGCTTTCTTTTTGTTTTTTACTAACCCACCTAGATCGAAGACAAATTAAGCCCTAACCCCACCCGCCCTTTTAAATGCCACACCAGCCCTTTTCTCACCATGCTACAATAGCTTTTGCACAACCCATTAGTTTGCTTATAGCCAGAAGCCAGAATACTCAAATAAGAAAAAGAAAAGTGTAAGGTATTCTCTCTCAAAGCACGCCAAACATGAAACAAATGGGGAAACAAGTAGAAGACTGTGAAGGTCATTAGCATACCACATGCCAGTCGTCCACCTGCATTTCCAGTTGTAAGGCTAAGTTCGTGACCACCTACAAATGCATAATATGAACACATTGAGAATGCAATATCATTAGCAGACGGACGATGGTACTCTTTCGGGAAGTATTACTAAAAACAAACTTTTTAGGCTAATACAACGACACCTGACGACGCTAATTGCAACTGAATACAAACTAACAAACATGAATTTTACCTTTTCCAAGGTCGTCCTCAAGCTCGTGAACAACAAGGGCCCTGCCAATAACTGCATTAGGTCCAGTAAGTGGTATCTGCACATCCCAGCCAATGGAACTTAGTAAAGATTGACAAGGACGTCTCCATAGGACTGCTATAGAGTGCATACAAACAATCAGACGCAAACATTACCAGGCTATCCACAATTGTTGCCTCTGCCACCCCTGAATTATACAAATCAACAAATAATTCAATAACGGTAAGGACCGTATGATTCAAACGTATTTAAAGGAAGATAGTAATATCATACTTACCATCGGCATTAGCAATTATGTTTCCCAGGTCACCCGCATGACGGACGTCATCTCCAGGAGCACCATGTGTCAATTTATTAGGATTAAAATGTGCTCCTGTTACATACACAAATGAAAAAAAAAATGCAATAATAAGCCCAAAGTAAATTACAGCATTTCAACCGGATCTGAAAAAGAATTTTTATTTTTTATTTTTTACAATTACTATCAATCAAACCTGTTGATACACATCCATTGGTTGTATCTCCATACTCATGCTACACAACAACAAACAACAGTTATGCACTTCACTAGATCAAGCTAATGAATTAACTTGAGGAGATACTCACTAGATGGAACCCATGAGGTCCTGGAGCAAGTCCTGTTATACGGACATTCACGGTGGTCGGACCTGTTGGAAAACAATATCCACTTCACAAGTTCTCATTTTCAACTGAATTACATATCCACACATATGAAACACATACATGTTCAAGAGATTCGCAGTGGTGAATTGCGGTGGTTATTGTTGACAAAACAATACCCACTTTGCACCAATACTCCTTTTCAACTCAACTAGTTATATATCAGATACCATATTCAGAAGATTTGCAGCGGTGACTTGCAGTGGTTATTTAAAACAATACCCACTTCCTAAATTGTCAAATTTAACTCAATTACTGGCAGATACAGATGAAAAAACAATACCCATTTCACCAATTCTCTTTTTAATTCCAACACCTGTACATGTACTATACAAAGCACCACTTTCATAAGAATTTCAATGGTTAATTGCAGTGGCCATTGTCGAAAAAACTACACCCATTTCACAACTCTCATTTTCAGCTCAATCACTTGTACATACCCTACACAGTCTACACCAAACACAAACGTATTCACCAGAATTGAAGTGGTTAAAAGCTGATAAGAGAACAGACACTCGTTTACTCGATTGAGGGTGACGACGCCTTCAACATTGGAGTTTCACCAATTCTCATTTTTAATTCAAACATTTATATATGTACTACACAAAGCACCTACATTTTATCAGAATTGCAGCTGTTAATCGCAGCCGGCCTTGCTGAAAAACCTACACCCATCTCACAAATTCTCATTTCCTGCTCAATCACCTATACATACACTATCCAGTCTATTCCAATCAGATACACATTCATCAGAATTGAAGTGGTCAAAAGCTAAAAAGAGAACAGACCCTCGTTTTCTTGAGTGAGGGTGACGACGCCTTTGACATTGGAGTTTCCGTTGAGGACGGCGACGGCCTTCTTGGCGGAGGCGACGACGGTGAGGGGCTTCGGGGCGGTGGCGGCGAGGGAAACGGATTGGCGGGTGAGTTTATTGAGGAAAACTCCGTGGAATGGAGAGAGGAGTTGAGGGTTATTATGAGGGGTCGAGAATGCAACTGGGTTGAGCAGAATTTGGGATGGGGTGAACGAGAAGAGGATTGTGTGGGCGGCCATGGCTGCGATTGCGGCTTGCATTTGCAGAGGATGAAATCTTTACTGGCTTCTGTTCAACAGTTCCTCGGATAAATCTCTCTGGCCACCTGTTTGGTTTTTGCGGATCAAAAAAAAAAAAAACCTGTTTGGTTTTTGGTTTTTTGTTTTTTCTTCATTTTTTTTTTTGAAGGTGGACCTAATTGTTTTTTTTTTTTTTTTATCGGATCCTAATTGTTTGTTTGAGATCAGGAAAATAAAAGTACTCCTAAATTTCAATTCAGTACTACACCGTAAAAAAAAGGGGCAAATTGAGTAGGAGGACATACTATAAGGGTTTTTGCTATAATAAGAATATAAATATTTTTCCGTAAAATCTAAAGGACATTCTGCTCAGGATTTAAAAAAAAAACCCTTCCAATGTTGACCGGCGTTGACCAAGGTTGACCGGTGTTGAAAGTGCCTAAAACCCTAGGGTATCCTATGAAAGTACTTAAACTGCTAAAATCCTATAATAGGAAAGTGTACCCTATAACTCTATGAAAGTGTCTAAAACCTTAGGGTACCCGATGAAAATACCTAAAACCCTAGGGTACTCTATGAAAATTCAACAAGATCGAAACACACGAAATAAGACATATTTTGTGTTAACCAAATAAGACCATTGTCTCATTTAAGACAATTTAAATAAAAAAAGATATTTTTTGTGTTAGCCAAACAAAACTCTTGTCTCATTAATGGAAATTTTGTTTTTTCACGGACTCTAGACTCTAAAATATTTTTATTAATGGACTCTACACATCACAGAAACTTAGATTGGACTAAAACTCCTATGGATTTGTTTCATTTGGACTTTAGACTAATATGCAAAATGACGCAGTTTTGAAAACTTAAATTTGAATCCGAACAAAGCATTAGGTTTTGAAACGTTATGAACAAGTCCATGGGTCTGAATAGTTTAATGCATTTTCATTTTCCACATTTACGTAGACCTTTTGAAGAAAAAAATAAGAGTAATGCCAAACTTTAAAACGTAGTAGTTAAAAACTGGAGTACATCAGTTATCCATGCAAAGATGCAACGGAGAACTTGAAATATATTAATTAAATCCATTTCGCTAAAGTTCTTATTTTTTAAGTATTTATTTTTTATTTTATGAAGCAGATTATTTTTCACAATATATCACATTTAATTCAAAAAATAACTTAAGAGGGTGCTTACGCTAGTGATTAACTTATGCAAAATAATTTTTTGATTTTGTCTTTATTCAATTTGTTTTTTTCATTTGTTAGTTTTATGCCAAACTTTTATGTTAAATGGGTGAATAAGGACGAGAGGAATCGGAAAAATAAAAAAATTTAACTTTTACTCAAGTTAATCACTAGCGTAAACTATATTTTAGTTCCAAAAAGAACAACAATTTACAAAAGGACATGAGATTTTTATTATCATTAATTAAGGAGTAGTTTATATGAATCGTGTACCTATGAAACTATTATGAGGCGTACGTTATTATCAACGAAAGTCATACGTACATTTTGATATACATAGCAAGACGTTATTGTTATTTTTATGCACCAATTTTCATTTACTCTCATCAGTACTAGTTCATGTAAACAAGATCATATTGGGCCATCAAAAAGAGCACCCATTTTTGTTTAATTTTTTGATGTCTTTGTTGTATTACTATGTTCTTTCTTGTAAGAGGAATAAATCCTCTTAGTGTTAGTAGTAGTTTTTTTGGTTGAACGGCCTCACGTGCTTCCTTGTTGCAACTCTAATTCTTCGTCGGAACCCTGCAAAACAAACAGAGGCGAGCGCACATTTGCCTCTCCTAGGCAAAGGCCCTCCGATGTTTAAGTTAGTATCACGTACTAGAGAAACCCTAATTATCAGTAGGAAGTGATTCAATTACAATAAACTGCGTACCTCTGTCTCTAGGTTTACCTCGCATATATAGATCGATGAACTTATGCTTGTTGCCCAAGCATCCTAATTGCCCTAGATCCCTATCTCGTATAAGAAACCCTGAATACATTGGACTCTCATGGTCTTATTCAATTACAGTAAACTGCGTATCTCTTTCTGTTGAATTTCTGTTGGCCCATTTGACCATGTTACGTGTTCATAGTATATTTCAAGTAGCTGTATTTACTCCTATTTTGTTTCTAAAAAGAATCAGGAACGAACATAGAGATCTTTGCTTCTATTAATTAGTAAGAATTAAGAAAGTGTTTAGTGTAAGAGAAACGTATAAGGAAACAATTTATGAGATGTGGGAGGTTCATTCATGGAAGACACACTGACATAAATGTTAATAAATTCTAACAATCTAAACTCTGAAGGGCCCGTCCCGTTCCGGTTAAATTACAAATTGTAAACTATAACTTTTTTGTTCCGTCATAATCAATTTTTTGACTATTTTTTAGATGTTCTAAAAAAATATATTCGTGTAAAAGTCATAATTTTTTATTTTTATAATTCCAATAATACATCAAGGGAAATAGGGCCTATAACTTTTTGACTCCATAAGATTTTTAATTAGGTCGCGTTTCGCAAATTTTTTTATTTTTTAAGTATTTATTTTCGTTTTACGAGACATGTCATAAAGGATCACTTTTAATTTCAAAAATAAGTAGTTATAATAAAGTAAGTATATTTATTTTAGTGGATTCAGGTGCTAAAAGTGTTTCAATGTTTTGCTAAACTCATCGGGCGAGAGGTTTTTGGTCTTCTGTCCAAAGAAGACCTCTCTCTCTCTCTCTCTCTCTTCAAGCTCTCAACCAAGAATCACCCATGGAACACCCACTCCCAACCCAACCCTAACAAAACCCCCAACTCCAAACCCCATGGACTCGCCCAACTCCTCCTCCTCCTCCTCCTCCATGCGCGTCCTCACCCGCCCTCCAAATCCCAACCCCACTCTCACTCCTCCAATCCCACCACACCCCCCGCCCACCCGAACAGATCACCCCTCCCCGTCGTGCCCCCCGAACGGCGTCGTCGTCGTCGGCTTCATCGGCCGCCGCTCCACCGACGTGACCCAGCTCATCAACCGAGTCGTCGACGCCAACGTGTTCGGGTCGGGTAATTTGGACAAGGATCTATTAGGGTTCCCGAAAGGGGACGGCTGGTTTGACTGTCGTAGAATTAGTTATTATGATGATGACGAAAAAGGGATTCTTTACTTGCAATTCTCTTCCACTGTTTGTCCGGCCACGGAAGGGTTTTTCGATTCCTCTTGTTGTTCTTCTGGTTTCGATTCGGTGTCGGAGGAGCGCGAGTTCGGGGATCTCCAAGGAGTGCTTTTCATGTTCTCTGTAAGTTTTTAGTCCCTTATCAATTGCGGAAGTTTGTTCGACTGTTTAGAAGTAATGCTCGTTGAATTTTGAAAATTTAGTTCGAACAACTCACTACTTGGCTCAATAAGCTTATAATGTTTACAAAAGTCAAGCTACTCGAGCTCAGCTCACATGGACTCGATTAACGTTTCAAGTCAATCTTGAACGACTCACTACTTGGCTCATGAAGGTTGTAACCTTTAGTAAATCCTGGCAACTCGAGCTCAGCTCACGATGGCCTCGATCCAACTTTGTTATGCGTGGTGTGAATGATGATTTGATGAACAACCAGCTTGAACAAAATTTTGACCTCATTAAGTTTGGAACCAAGTTTGGACAACCCACTACTCGGCTTGACTAAGCTCGCTTGTAGCCCTAATAGTGATTAGTGTCGTGGATAATGGTTAGAAAAGTTGAAAGGACGTAATGAACGAATTCCTGTGTTTGTCTAATTGTCTTAAGTTAAACCAGGTCAGGGTCCAGGGAAAGCTATACACCCATATAGTTGTATGTAAAAGCAATCGAGTGATAATAGTATGACAACCTGGCAAATTTATTGTCTTAAGTGAAACCAGGTCAGGGTCCAGGGAAGCTATACACCCATAAAGTTGTATGTAAAAGCAATCGAGTGATAATAGTATGACAACCAGGCAAAAATAAATTACGAGTAGCGGAATGATAGAGAGAGAAGTGTTGAGTTCTACGGTTGATGGACCGACTCCCTTTTCAGCATGGCACCCAAGCATGTCAGCAGCTGACGCAAGTACGCAACTAGTGCATAGTGTGATTTACTAATCTTGCTAGGAAACATTTGCAAGTATGTAAATTTTCTGGTGGGGCAACTTGGGAGTGGGATTTAGCAAGGGGACTCTGTGAAATGTAATACCTGAGGGCTTCTGCTAGTCTTCTAGTGTTGGAGCACTCAATAAGCATTAGACCTATTAAGATACATAATAGCTATAGAAGGTAAGGACAGGTAAGAATGGATGAGGTAGGTGCTCTTTGTTGTTTGGAGTTTCTATCCCCATAGCTAGGTTGTTATAGAGCACATTTGCACGTTGTGTGGGTTAATGAAATGAGATGAAAGGTGATATGCTATTATTCTCTAGAGATTCTCTTGTTTTGTTTGGTTACCCAATACATTGTTTGAACAACTGCTAGCAGCTTCATTTTTTATTTTTTTATTTATCTCTTTCTCCTTTTCTTTGGTATCTTCTAGGTCCAAACATAGCATCAGAGCTGCTTGTCGCCTGTGTGAAAGTTAAAACTAAAAAATGCTCGTCAACTTGTTGTTTTAGTATTTAGATTTAACTTTTGTGGAAGCTTTAGTTTTTCTAGGAGAATGTACATTGTATGTGCTATTGCAACCATAACTATGGACTTCAGTGATTTATTTTCGATTTTTATGCCACATAGAGGTGAAGCATTCTTGAATGAATAGTGTACACAATTTTCTAAACTTTATTAAGTGACTAAATTTGCGTTTAGTATGCAGGTTTGCCATGTAATCATATTTATCCAGGAGGGGTCACGCTTTGATACCCAGATCTTGAAGAGATTTCGTATTCTACAATCTGCCAAGCATGCAATGTCCCCACTTGTCAAATCTCAAACTACACCACCTTCAACATCTAGTTCTCATTCTTCATCATCACGATCCTCTGTATCAGGAGTATCTTTTAACAATCGGTCTCCCGGTAGAAGTGGTGTCATCTTAAGTCGCAATGCTTCAGCGAGTTCAATTAGGTCGGGTTTAGGTTCATACGCTTCACTGTTTCCTGGACAGTGTACTCCGGTTATACTTTTTGTTTTTCTTGATGATTTCTCAGACTTTAATACTGGTACTAGTAATGTAGAGGAGATAATTGACACGTCCTCATTGAACCAGTCTTCAAGTTTGAGCAATTTAGCTAGGACAAGCTTGCCTCCAAAAGGATCGGCACCAGTTGTTATGCTAGCACGCCCTGTGAGTAAATCTGAAGGTGGATTGAAGAAGAAATTGCAGTCATCCCTTGAGGCACAGATCCGTTTTTCAATTAAGAAATGCCGGACGCTTGCAGGATCTGAAACTAGTCATGCAGGTTCAAGAAGTGGGGCCATCTCAAATTCAGCACCTTTATTTTCGCTCGATGCATCCAAAGCCGTTGCATTGTTGGATATATATTCAAACCAGAGTGGCAAATCTCTTGATTTTGCCACTGGCCTTGTGGAAGACGTTTTGAATGGAAAGGCAACCTCAGATTCCCTTTTGCTTGAAACCTATAGTCAGAGTGCAACCCAAGAGGACATTGTATCTGTGAAAGAGTTCATTTACAGACAGGCTGATATTTTAAGAGGAAGAGGGGGAATGGTAACTAACGCCAACAGTGGCTCGGCAGCTGGCGTTGGTATGGTGGCTGTTGCTGCAGCTGCCGCCGCCGCATCAGCTGCATCTGGAAAATCTTTTACTGCTCCTGAACTTCCTAGTGCTGACATCTGGTTGTCTTCTAGTTTACTTATTTTACAGGGTATTCTCTCTGCAGAAAGTGGGTGTGTAATTGAATCTGAAAGCAGTAAAATAAACCCAGGTCAGAAAGGCGCTGCACCTGCAGTTGAAGGAGTTGTTTCAAGAGTTACAGATAATCCTCTACAAAGTGCAGTATCTTGCTTGGAGAGTGGTAAAGGACTTAACACAAAGTTTTCAACTTTGTGGTGCCAAAGAGCCCTTCCCACTGCTAAGGAAGTTTATTTATCTGATTTGCCGGCTTGTTACCCAACTTCAAAGCATGAAGCACAGTTGGAGAAGGCTTTGCGTGCTTTCTGCTCAATGGTCAAGGGACCCGCAGTGCCACTTTACATGAAACAGTTGGAGAATGAATGCACATCTATTTGGAGCTCTGGAAGGCAACTGTGTGATGCAGTCAGTTTGACCGGAAAACCATGTATGCATCAGAGGCATGATGTTGAGACTAATGGCTTGGTTTCAAGAGATGGGGTGACACGACATTCAAGCGGATATGTTTTCCTTAAAGCTTGTGCTTGTGGCCGTTCACGGCTACTACAATCTGATCCTTTTGATTTTGAAACTGCTAACGTTACTTCCAGTGATTTTGCAGATTGTGACAAAATTCTTCCTTCAATCCAATTACCGCAGGTAAAGAATGTAGGACCCATTCAGCCGCCATCATGGAGTTTGATTCGAGTTGGTGGTGCGAAGTACTACGACCCTGCTAAGGGGTTACTTCAGAGTGGGTTCTGTGCCACTCAGAAATTTCTTTTGAAGTGGAAAATATTTCTGGAGAAACCGAAAAATCAGCATGGTTCGTTATCCAGTGCTGTAACACAAGATTCTATGGTTAGGTTGAGTACAGAACCCTTGAATGGATCTATTAGCGGAGGAGACATAAACAACTCTGATGCTTCTCTAATTAACGCGGAAGAATTGCAGAGTGGAAATAAAATTCAAAGGGAGCATTTGTATGAAAACAACCAAAGTGATGAAAAGAAGCTCAGCTTTGGTAGAGGCATCCCTAGTTTTACAATGCGAAAACCGTTTTCTGAGGTTGTGGCTGGATCAGCAGCCGCTGTTTCAGGATTCCCTCCTTTACAGTCAAGGAAACAACTTTCTGTTGGTCCTGAAAATAGTGCGAAGCAAAGTTCTACAAGAGATAGGGTTGCAGAGAGGGTTCATCATACTGCTGATTATAAAGGATCTCAACAATCCAAAGGTATCTCTTCTATTCAGGACACCGGAAATGGAAGTAAATTTGGTGTCAACGGGTATGGAGAGGGTAATCCAATTTTACAGATAGGTAGCAATGTTGTTCCAGTCAACATGAGTAGTGGTGAAAAGATTGGATTAAGTGAGTCCTTGAAAAATGTAATCGTGTATGTCGGATTTGAGCATGAGTGTCCTCGTGGCCACCGGTTCATATTGACCACTGAGCATCTCAAAGAACTTGGCTCCCCATATTCCTTGTCTGAAGAATCTCATATCCCCTCATCCGTTGAAAACTCAGACAATAAAAGGCCAGATCCCTCGAAATTGGGGAGGAATGGTACCCATGGTAGAGCTCATCGCAACTCAAATAGGATGAACAATAGTGCTGTTCGAAAGGTGAGAAATCTGGATAAGACCAAAGATATGGCAGTTGATGGTGAATTGGATGGAAAACAACAGACCCAGAGCTTTATTGGCATGCCAACACTTACTGAATCAGTCAAAGATGGCCTCCATTCTGTTAGCCTTGATGACGGTGCTTTATCCTTATTGAATAGAAATTTACCAATTTACATGGACTGTCCACACTGCAGGACCTCTAAGAATAAGAAGGATACCCCTAAGATTAAATTTGCTGGAACAATGTCGCAGCTGCAGAGGATCTTTTTGGTATGAACTCTTACCCAGGCCTTTGAGTTCAATAGTCTCGTGAGCTGTGACATAATTTCAACTGTCTTTTGACATGATTGCAGAGGATCTTTTTGGTATTGAACTTTTTGAGAAATACCTGGGTGGTTCTTATTTCCTGTGAAGTTTGAAAGGTTACTCTGTTTTTTCATTGCCTTCCGTGGATGAATGGGGCATCGAAGAAGTAACCCGAAAACAACCTATATGACGTAATGTAATTGATTTTTGAAATGCTACGAGTCAAATCATATGTCGATTACAGCTGGACCATTAGTATCAGTAGTACATTCGATTGCATCCTTTGTGTACTTCCGCATCTTGTCCTTATTTAGCATCAAGATTGAATTCAGAACATTACATACTCTCTCAATATTGTTTGACAGGTTGATATGGGGATATTATGCTCTCTAAGTAGTGAATCTATACACTGATATGCCTTTTGATACTGTAATGTGCTATCTTATGCGTAGGGTCATAATTCTGTCTTCTTGTGTCTTTATAAGCTTTGTAGTTTGCTCATCTACTATGCATTTTGCTCTGCAGGTCACTCCTCCTTTTCCAGTCGTTTTAGCTACATGCCCAGTTATACAATTTGAGGTTCGTCTCAGCTCTTTGGTTTGAATGTCCCTATGCACAACTAAAGTGTTTGCCTTAATATCAAAGAACTTAAAGAATGTTAACTGCACTCTACTAAGCCAGAAAGATAAACCTAACTGATCTTTGTTAGACAATGTAAGGTCAACTCATTTCCTTTACTAACTTTGATGAGGGAAGCCATTGTTCTTTGAGAAGTTTACAGTGAACCAGATATGAAGTTATACAATCGTCTCTCTTAATCCTGTGTGTTTGTTGTCCTATGTGTCTAATCAGCAAGAAAATGGGAGGGGTCTAATTTTGTAATGTGGCCTCTATGAAGCCCTTGCCAGTTTGATTCTTTCTTTGGAGGACTGGATGCCCCACTACTGACGGAAATGTACATAGGGTCCGAACTAGGAATTACATCCACAGCTATGTTGCACGGATCCCCCATTTTAGGAGAGGTACCCATGTCGACATGACATGACATGGGTGTGGGTGCGGGATCCACTCCAGATTCTCCCAAAGAAATCTGAACACGGCTGCAGGAGGAAGAGAGAGATGTACCAACGACCATTGTCTCCAACAAAGCAGCAGCTGCTGTGAGCGTAGATCTGATTCGATGAATTGATATGCTGCTGCCTGCTGCTGAGATAGAAATAGGGTTTTCTCATTTATGTTAAGTGGGCTGACCTTTACTCTTCTATTTTATGGTTTGGGTATGTAAATGGGCTTGGCCAGCATTATAGTTCCTTGGACCAAACCTTGCTTGAAGTCTTTCCATTTATGAATTAATCGGCCGAAAGGCATTTCAGTTTTTTAATGTGCCATAACGACATGTTCTCACCCTTCACTATTACTACCGTTTTTAGTGTTTGTGCTTGAAATAAATAAAATATAGCGAAGTGATGATCTATTAAAAATGATAGTGTGATACTCCCTCTGTCCCATTTTGTTGTGCCTATTTCTTTTTTGGCACCTCACAAAAAATTGTCTATATCTCACAATCTATAATGTTTTTTATGATTTCGAAAACTTTGTCTAAAAAAATTAGTTGAGATCTATCAAACCAGATCCATATTTAGTATATAAAATATTATAAATTAAGAGATATTAGACAATTTTTTGAGACGTCCAAAAAAGGAAACAGGCACAATAAAGTGGGACGGAGGTAGTACATATATTTGTATAAATGATACATGTATTTCTATGGTGGTATACAGTATCCCCGTACCAATGTCCAAATCTGGATCCATATCTGTGTATTCTGTATTTTTCAAATTGAGGTGTCCCACACCTAGATTCACACCCGCACCCGATACTCGCACCCAAGTCCATATAACATTATTTCCTCTTGCCCAATGTTGCTGTTTTCGAAAATGCTCATCTGTTTGTTAGCATGTATTTTGTGCTTTTATTGCCAAGCCAGCACTCATGGTTGTTTTCTTTGGAATTTCATTAATTACTGTGAAACTTGTTTTCATTTGCAGGAATCATGCCTACCTCCTTCTGTTCCAGACCGTGGACAAAAGTTGCAGTTCACCTTTGGATGCCGTGTGATTTTACCTCCAGAGAGTTTCCTTTCCCTTAGACTCCCTTTTGTCTATGGTGTGCAACTGGAGGATGGAAGCCTGCAATCTCTTAGGCCTTTTGAATACCAACCAGAAGTGACTGCCTGGATTGCTAAAGGTACCACATTGCAGGTCATTTCCAAGGGAAGCACTATGTTCGATGGATCATCGGAAAATTAGAACTGAGGAACCTTAAAAATTTGGAATCTGGATTTGCGTCTGTTACAAGCTCGGGGGCATATTTTATGAAGAGCCATCTAGTCTCAGGTGACTTTTACTCTCTTTACAATTTTTAATTGAATTCTTACATACTTCATTGTTGAGTTTATTTGTTCAATTTTCTTTTACGTGTTCCAATTGTTTCCTTCCATGATTATATAAAATACTAGTTTTGGAGGTTTATAGTTAACCAATGTGGGGCAATCTCTAACACTCCCCCACACGTGTGACCCTTGACCCGTGGAGAGGTAAACAACGGATCCATAATATAAGGACCACAACAAACAACGAAAAAAGGTGCACTTAAGGCACAAACAACGAGGCAAACTATCAAGAGAGTCTGTTCAGATGCCTCCGAAAGCCTAGTTCTTATACCATGTTATAGCATCCAACTCAAAACCAATTAGCAATCAGTGGAAAGGCCTCCCTAGCTCATATACTAAAAGGAGGTGTATAGTTAACCAATGTGGGCAAGCTCTAACAGTGGATCTGCACCAGTCCACTGTGTTGCGGACTCTTGTTCCTTACTATGTTTCTACAAGGCTGAGCTGATTTCTGAAACTTCGAAAGGTGAACCGGGCCAAATCATTTGCTCTGTTAGTAACTTGGTATTTTCTTGATTGTTCTTTGAAATGATCAAATGATACTTCAAGTTATTGCACTCTGCCTATAAAGTATGATAGATTGACCAGCTCACAGTATTATGCTTTAAGGTACTAAAAATGGATTTGTATTTCATACCAGTTATCTTTTTCAATGGATAAATATGTGCAGGATAAGTATTTTCATTTGTTGACCTTGTGGTCCAGTTGGGGACTTGTGAGCTGACGTCAGATGTAAAGAGAATTTATCAGATTTGAAGAGACTTAGAAAATGTTCAGCCTCACCAGGTATTAAGTGTTTTGGTTAAAACCTACGTCACCGCAGTGAGAAACTAAAATTTAAGCAGTTCTATCATCCAGACAAATCTCATCTTGAGCTGCTTTTCATACAGTTATCAATAGGACCTCTAGATGGCTCGTGCAGTCGTGCCTGAGTTGTAGAACGCCATGGCATCTAGGTATGTATTGTTTATCTTCTCATGCCCTGGCACTCAGTTCTGTATTCAGTCTACTGCATGAAGGTCTATATAATTGACTTGTACGGAAAATCCAGACCACAGAAAGTTGTGGATTGATGATTTCTCCTAGAAAACATGAAGATAAAGGGGTACACATAAACAATCAGAATGGTTAATATCACAATGGCGGATAATATTTAGGCTTTTTTTGGATCATGGATTTGTGGAGGATTATATGAAGGCAAAGAAAGAAGTGAAGGAAAGGATAGGAAGATAGTGAAGTGAGGAAGCTCTTTTCATTTCTTTGGTTTCTCCTTCATTTGTCTTTGTGTTTGTATATCTCTCCAAACACAGCCTATGTAGACTATTAACATGGTACACTAGAGAGGTTAAGATTTACTGAAGTCTTCACTTTTTTCAAACTAACTACAGTGTTGATGTGAATGGAAGTTAAAAAGGTAAAATTGGTGGAGCACATTATGGACAATTAGGTCACACTGATTCGGAAATTTCAAATGCAGGTGAAGCCCAAACAAGAATCGATCTGAAACATCCATTTGACTTTGATTTCCCAGAATCTGGGCTGTTGCTCTAGTCTAAGAGGCCATGAAATTTTTTCCTCAGAGGCATCCTCACAACTATCTGATCTGTTGCAACGTGCGGGAATATTCATTTGTCAAAGCCAGGACATAGACTACATGCAGAATGCAAACAGCCCAACGAAAGCGAATGTTGCCTTGAGAACATCCACAGATGTATTTCTTGAGACTAAAGGGCAAATGCAACTGTTTCAGGCTCGTTTCCTGGCACCATGTTGTTCTTGATGTCTTCTTGTCTGTTTTCTTTGTTTCTTATGTGCTGTAGATCCTTCTTTCTGGTCCCTATGCCTTTTTCGTTCTTTGTATTTTACTATTTTCTTGATCATCTAGTGTAATCGTCTTTGTCTCTTTTGTGTCATGGATCCTTGTTTCTGGTCCCCTTTTTTTGTTTTTCTTTCTTTTCTTGATCTTCTGGTGTTGTCGACATGGTACACCATAAGTTCACTTCTTGATCAACTCAGAAACTATTTTTCGATGTAGTCAAACTTGTTTTAGCGGTTTCCAACTGTATGCTTGTGCAAAGTTCAATCCTCAAAATCATCAGACCTTTACACCTTCTTATGAGCTCGAGTTACGTTTGTGGTGCATTTGGTGGAAGTCTGTTATGATGTGATTAATAAGCCTTCATTTATCTTGTTTTCTGTATTTTGGACCTTTAGCAGATGGGACGCTTTAGCATATACTCATACCCTCCTTACCATTTGCATCTTTTTCTTCAATCATGTGGATTACCCCATTGCTTTTTATGTATGAATATTTCAACATGTGAAAGGATAAATTTAATAAGTTGATGATCCAATTCAATAACGATTGCAAATCGTTGAAAAGATAATGTTAAAATCGGAACCGGCTTAAACACTTAAAAATAATAAACATTATGCTCTACTGTTTTATTATGGAGCTGTTCTAGGACACTGAAGATGGAATTGGTTGCCCATGTGAAGAGATTCTGTGGCTTTTGTCTTCTTTACCGAGAATGTTACTCCTACTATATAGCACTGCATTGTGAGTTTGTTTTTTTGCTAGGTAATTTTATTTTTGCATATGAATGGGTTGTGGGTAGGGCAGGATTTTTCTCATTATTGAGTGTACTGTTGAAGTTCTGACCTCTCAATTACTAACTTCTAGAGGAAATTGTATTTACCATCCTTGCACTTTACCCAAATCCCTCGTGTGCCCTATGTTTCTAGTTGGAACAGGTGAAACTGGCAAGTGGAGTGGCAGCCAAGTGGTAAGCGCTATGTACTACTATGCACTTGACAGTTGTCCAAACATCACTAATTACAATTAACAGTGCTAACTTTCGTCAAGCAAAAAAAAAAAACCAGTTGAAACCTCACACTTTTGGTCAAATTGCCATATTGATCTCAGATCTATAGCTTCCATTGTAGTTAATGACAATCCATATCTAATCTCCTAATTTGATATTTACCCTCTTAATTTTATCTCCATGCCACTTTAGTCCTTCAAATTCAATTAAATGAATCGCTAATGGCTTGTAGTGTGGCTGGTTGGGGGTTCAAACCTTGCCCCATGTCATGGGTTGGTGGAAGATTCATCGTTTTAAATGTTATCCTTTGTGAGTGGGCTTTTTCCGGTAAAAAGGAACTTCATTAAAACTTCAAAAGGTACATCTCTAGGGTATTATTCCAATAGAATCTGCAAATCTCCTACTGAAATAGGAGTATGGTTCGGTAAAGCATCAGCACATTTGCTTGCCACCCGGTAGATGTGTTTGAAAGTTAAGCTCTCAAATTGTCTCATTAGGAACCTGCAATCATAAATAATGTTGCCAAGAGGATGATTATCAATATGAGGTGCTGTGATGAATTGAATAGCTGCCAAAAACATCCATTTCAACTTCCAATTTGTTGATGTTCTCCATACGGGCAAAATTCAAACCAATCCAACAGTCCATAATTCCGCCATCAACTTGAGTCCGCATGCATATTTCGATGGAAACCTTCCATCTGTTCCCCTTTGTGATCTCTGAAGCTCTCCAAGGTCAATTGACCCATCCATGTTGACGGTTGAGCTTGAAAAAGTTCATATATGGGGTGACCGAATGCGCTTCCAACCAATCTCTAAGACTTAATAAGAGCAAGTTCATCTACTAGTGTCATTTTTTAATGTGCTACAGTGCTGAAAACTAAAAAAATTAATAGTGTGCATGCGCAGCACAATTTGTTTTTTTTTCCCTTTGAAGAATGAGAAGATGAAGGAGAAATTACTTGGCTTGGATGAAATGAAAAGATTTGGCGAAGTCAAATTTAACGTCAAATTTGACAGCAAATTGGGTAACTCAGTAAGAAGCTTTTTGCCATATTTCCTGCCTTGGTTTTAGCAATGACAGTATATTGGACATATTGTTGGACTTGCTCTTGTTGAGAATACGACCAAACCAACAAACACACGACACACAAAGATAATCAAGAACAAAAATTAACAACACAAGACATAAACCGATCAGACTTCACAAACCCAACGGCCTTAGCCAGGGCTTTGAGGCGAAAATGATTTCGTACAGTCTTCCTAGAAGAGGGTGAACATTACCCTATTTTTCATTGATCGCAATGGTGTAGGAATCATAGAATCTAATGTAAAGATCACAAAGATTTTGTTGTCCTTGCATCTAAAAGTGTAATGATTTCGTGATCCCTACACCATTTTGATCAATAAAAGAGAAAGTAATGTTCACTCTTTTTTTAGAAGGGTGAACAAAATCATTCTTGCTTCGAGGCACTATTATTTTCTGCATTTTCTAGTTATGCCACTCTCTCATAAGTTTGTGTCATCCAAATCCAAATAATTGGTTTAGGAGCAAGTGGCCAAACCAGTCACGTTTGCAGGACACTTACTTCACACTGTGGAGCTGTCACCATCAGAGCGCAGAAATAGCCAGCCTGGCCGGTTGAGAGATAGACCCTACTCTTCAATAGGAAAAATTATTCAATGGTGCTAGTACCACACCCAATCTCACACCCACACTCACATGAGTGGTGGGCCCCATACACACACTAGAGTGTGTAGTGTGTGTGGGACCCACCACTCAT
>JAOTQK010000001.1:21389954-21407811 GCA_025642025.1 Rhododendron ferrugineum
TTGGTCGTTCTTCCAAACTTTGAAGTCTTATTTGATATGGACTTGGAAAAATCAGAAAGAGAAATTTGAAGTTCTACCGGAAACATACACTCTACTAGTAGTTGCCCTTTGTTATCGTTACCTTTTACCCTGTGTTAATGCGGAATACAATTTTCAAGTTAGTAGATTTTTTGTCAAAACCTTCCAAAATTCTTTGTCACTTCAGAACATCCACGTCTCACTCTTTGAACCTCGTCCTAAACTAACTTGAGAAGGAAAACCTTAAAACAACTACTTTATCAGGCTCCCTAAACTACTTCAACGATTTATTTGGTAAAGTTTTTCCTACAAAAATAAGGAGCCACTATTCACTCCAAGCTCTTATTATTTGCTTCTTTTCTTCAACTCCTAAAATCGCTTTTTGCACAAAATAAAATTTCAAAATCAAACAAAGAACATTAGAAGAAGTGAATATTTTAGTAGAATAGATGTATAATATAGAGTTGGATGTAATGAATATTTTAAGTGTAATTTAGTCCAGGGGATTAGTCAAGTGGGTATGAGAAAGTAAATAAGCTCATGTCATCCATGAGGTCGCATGTTCGAATCTCACAAACGCCAAACACTCCAAACCTTGAGGCCACTGGAGGATTCATTCAATCGTTAACTTCAAAGGGCTCGGAATTAGTCAAGGTATGCACCTAATTCAAAAGGTTAAAAATTCAATGTTGTGATGATAGTAAATGGAGTTGTAAAATAGGACGGCGCAACTGCATACATACACTTGCCAAGTACGATGTAGAGGAAGGATCATAACATATGTGGGGAATATAGAGTTTTCATATGTGGGAAATATAGATTTACGCAAAACGGGTCAATGTAGTTCACCATCATAACAACTATTAACACTGACATTGGCCCCGAATTAGTCGAGGTGTGTAAGATGGCTCGGACACATTAACACTAGCATGCACAGACAATAACAAACCTTGACAATAACATGACATAACATCCAAGTCAACTAACTAGAGTATTCATCATAATCTACAAACAGATGTCAAGACAAACAATAACTAGAAATCAGTCCGTGACTTCAGAGTCTCGGACACATTAACACTAGCATGCATAGACAACAACAAACCTTGACAACATCCAAGTCAACTAACTAGAGTTTTCATCATAATCTACAAACAGATGTCAAGAGAAACAATAACTAGAAATCAGTCCATGAAATCAGAGTCTCTTCTCACTGATTAGGCGAAATCAGTCTACGAATTCAAAGTCTCTTGTCACGAATTAGGCTCATTCTGATCTCCGCATTTTGATATTACGAGGAACTTCCTTGTAGGACTGAACCTTCTCAGCTGCTCTCCGCACTGGTCTGCCTAGAGAAGTTCTTTGTGATTCTCGAGCTTCGAATATTGGCGCACAATTTTCGTCGTTGTCTCCTTTTTTTACAGATGTACATGATGGAACTAAAAATTTAGCATCTTCTATCTCGAACAAGTTATCTGTGGGTTCATGTGGTTGGGAAATAAACCTTGCAGATTGCCTTCTCAAACATCGTCTGAACAAAAAACCAAGTGACGGCTACTCACATTGAGATTCATTGGGAAATTATCACGAACACAATGCAAACGTACAAGTGCAAACAAAGACAACTTGTTGCATGCTTTTTTGGAAAATACAGACGATCATAAACAGATCTGAGGTTTTAGATATGGAATACCCAAAAATAGGCTTACCTTTTGCTTTCGGAAGCCTCTTTTTCAGCAACTTGTTGAGATGTGGTTGAAGGGCCCATAGCTGCGAGAATAAAATGATATGCTTTGATTAACTGGACTATAGAGAAAAAACAGCAACTGTTCATATTGCATATCTAGGATCCAGAATTACATTGACTTCTAGATGGGCGTCTTTTGGGGCCTTTACAAAGTTTAGTAGCATCATCGGCTTTATGTTCGCCTGCTACCTCCTCCGCTTCCTTTGACCCAACATAGCAAAACAAAGGATTAGAGACAGAAATGAGGAGGAATCAAGTAAAATAGCATATAAAACTGACAGAAGAGTTCATCTCAATACCTGAGAGCAGTTCTTCTGACTGTTGTTCACCTGTGCTTTTCCCTGCAAAATCAAGAGGGTTTGAAGTTCATCAAGCTGAATAATCTTCAAGTTCATCTCTTCTAATGTACAGCCACTACAGTTCAGTAGCTCAGAGAAAGGCATGCTAATACGCAGTAAAAGTGTCTGCATGGGATCCTTCTTCTTTTTTTCCCTTTCTTGTGAAACCATTGTGGCTCAATGAGTAGAGTACAAGCTCAAACAGCTAAATATCAAGTAATATTGTAGTGCTACTAGGACAAAAAAAACAATCAACATTCAACACAAGCACACGCACACACAAACATAAAGAATTTACATGGTTTCGCAAGTATGGGGACATCCATGGAGGGGCAGCGGTTGTATGGAAGTTTGCTAATAACTCTCACTCTCTCAGCCTCAGCAATGGTTTGCTGGTCAAGCTACAACCCAGATAGTTCAGTTTACAGGCCATTTGAAGTAGTGTTCTTTCCCACGCCAGACAAAGCTCCAATGTCTTGGAGGATTGAGTGGCCTGTGAACAGAGAGAAGAGGTTGGCTGTCTCCTTCAAGTTGCTCTGGTGCTTGTGAATAGGAGGAGGATGGGAGCCACAACCCCACCAAGTCAACATATTTCCGTCGAAACTCTCTATGATAAGACCGCCTTAGAATGTTGATTAGATGATGAACAAAGGAAGACGAGGATTACTTACCAAAAACAAAAGGAAGATAAGGATGGAAATTTTCCACAACTGTAGAATATGGAAAATCAAAGACTCTCCAAATTGGGAAAGGAAAATAGATAAGGTGGTAGAGTACATTCAGTAGCAGGATTTCCAAAACGCCTAATACTCCCAAGTAATCCCTCCAAAAAAAATTAAGTGAACAAAGATTACATCAACATGATACAGAAAGGTGAAATTCCAAGTAAGGAAGTAAAATCATTTGAAAAGCACAAAACATTTGTGAAATGGCTACTAAACAACTCATAAAACTGGGGCCAACAAAAAATTCATGAGAAAGGAGCCAAGGTCTTGGTTCGTGAAAGTAATTGAGATATGCTCTCTCTCTCTCTCTCTTACCAAGACCGATGGACTGGACTACCAATGTTAGGTGCCTGAATGAATCAATGTACTTGATATCTGGAGCTGTAGGAGGGCAAAACAATATACATTTTCAAACTTTCTGTGGGAAAAAAAAATATATGGTGTGATGTACTTACAATCTTTGCTCATTGTGAGTATCCAATTCCATGTAAAGAATGAAAATGTCGAGCTAGTTTCCCACTAAAGGGTCCATTCAAAACAGGACCCAAATTGGCATGACATTGCACACATTGACACAATTATGGCTCCTGTATATAGAGTGCCTTAAATGGCTAGTTTCAAGGGCATGTCAAACTCCCGAATGTGCTAATCACTTAATTTTGCATTATCATAAGACATTGGACAATGAAAGCTAACCTCAAGTTCCAAATTCTTTGCTTTGATCACGGCATCCTTGCACACGATCTCATGCTGTAGTGCTTTTAACTGTTACGAACATAGCAAATTTTGGTTAAGAGGAAAGCACAGCATAGGAGAGCTGACAATAGTGGATATACAAACGGACATGAATTCCCAGTCCGAATCCATCAAACTTACCTTATCTTTACCTAAATTAAGCTCCTGAAAAATTGATGGAACACATTCAGTTTCAGAAGAAAAAATTGTGCATTGTTCTCTACGGAAGAATACAAATAAGGTTAAAGGTTAAACATACTGCTAGCATATGGCTATTGGATTGAGCAAGGTTCCAATTTTGCATCTGCATTTTCTGAAGACTAACTCGCATCTTCTGCAACTCTATGCCCGTAAATTCGATAATTTTACTGTTCAACCAAAATAAGGGAAACCTTAACACTTACAATGTCAAGAACAAAAAGGCAGAAAAAAGCACAAGAACTCAAACCCAAAACCACAAAAGCATACTTCTTGTCTGCAATAAGTTTCGCCAGTGCAATATTTTCCTGGTTCAGAAATCCAAAACATCACATCAGTACGAACATCACAAGAAAACCCACCACATGAAATCTGTAAAAGACCCAAATAAGATTATACCTTGACAAGATGATCAATGTGCTCCTTCGCTGAGGAATCGGTCGGTGAGAGCTTTTTATCGGGGAAAGGGGACTTGGGTTGTGGGATTGAGTTGGTAATATCTGATAGCCTCTTCCTTACTACACTCCCAATCCCAAAAGAAGACCTCTTCGCCATCCTTTCCCCTTTCAGCATTATACCCAGTAGCCCGACAAAACCCTAAGTAAACCCACAACCACCAAACTGGGAAATTGGCAAAAGACGCTCAGATAGAAACCCTAGAAATATGGGGGAAAGAAAATAATGTCCGCAAAAGATACTAGTAAGAAAATTACACACATGAACGGAGGAATACGAAAGCTAAAGTTCAAGATTCAGAGAGTGAAAGATATGAGTAAGCACAATGTGGGTAGTATTCAAGATAAATTATGTCAAAGCTCTGCGATAAAAAAAGATGCAGCCGAAATCTCTCTCTCTCTCTCTCTCTCTCTCTCTCTCTCTCTCAATCTTTGATTGGGGGGAAAATTCTGCGACAAAGGGAGAAAGATTGGAATCAGGGAAGGCGAAGGGAAAGAAAGAGGGAGCCAATCAACCAAATAGGAAACTCAACGGTAAAGTAGATTCGGCAGAGGTTCGAGAGTTCAACGGCTTACCGAAGCTGGGGAAAAGGCTGCGAAACGAAACCGAACCTGATTTTTGAATCTGAAGTCAGAACCACTGAAAGGGTCTGTTTGGCTGCTTGGATTCCATTCCCTTGTGGTGGAACTATTTATCCCCAATAAGGTGATCGTAGTTCTTGTTCGTTAATTTTCTCGGGGAATTAGGCCTTAGAGCAAGTACACCAAATGATGTATAATACATTTTTCTCTATTTTACCTAAGGAAAATACAAAAAATTCTATTGCAGCAGATTCTGTAAACCGGCATGTATTTCCCATTGGTGAATAGTAGTTCAGTACTTCTACCGAAACTGTACAAGTACTGTGCATCATCTTTCCATTAAAAAATTAATTTTTATTGTTTCCTCTCTCTCCCCCCTTCTCTCTCTCTCATATTATAATAATAGGATAAAGGAAAAGATTGAAAAAATGTGTATTTTAATAGAGAATATGTTAAATAGATAGTATTGGTGTAGTGTTGAGAGAAATATGAGTAGGTAAAATAAAAAAAGTGCACTGTTCACAAGATATTTTACCTTTTTTTACCTTTTCATTGGTAAACTTGCTCTTAGGAGTGAACGTGATCTGAATTGGTTCGGTTTTATAGTAAATTAAAGACCAAATCAATACCTTCAGATTGTAAATTTAGAGAACCAAACCAATTCATAGAATACATAGAACCAAACCAATCCAAACCATAAAAATACAGTTCGGTTCCGGTTTTGACCACGAATCGCATGAAAATTGAGATATCTATCTTCACAAAATTTTAAATTGAGTAGTGAGAGACATTAAATCAATCATTATTAAAACTAATTCTTTTTCTTATGTAAGGAATATAGTAAAGAAAGAACTACTCCATTATAAGAAAGAAAATAATGGCTAACAAAGAGTGTCTATTATTGAATGGAAAAGAAAGAGATGAATGCAATTTGCCAATTTATGTTTATTACGTTAGGGGTTAGATAGAATATGAATATATTTTCATCATACAAATTTAGAGTATTAGATTAGAAAATTAATTGACTATGGCTTAGGCTAATTTTATTTGGTATATCTATGTATATATCAATACATATACATATATACACACAAATGCACATATACATACGGTTTGAATCGGATTGGAATCGGAACCGTTGACATAAATCCATAGACCAAACTATTGAACATGGTTTATAATTTTTTGAAACTAAAGCCAAACCACTCTACTAAAAAACCAAACCAAACTATGTGGTTTGGATCAGATTCACGGAACGGCGGTTTTTTTCTTATACCCAAAAAAAAAAAAAAACTCTACAAAAGCTCTCGATTTTTAGTATCTCTCAAAAACAATAGCAACGTGGTATTTCAGTAGACCTAACAATTATTTGAAAGGATTTTGTACGATAGATTTTCTTTCTTTCACACAGCAGACTTTCGAAAGAGGAAGAGAGTGAATCACACATGTGCAAAGTGCAAATAGTAAATGGTTCATTATTTAGTCTAAAAGTTGTATTAGGGTATTGATGCCTACTAGTCTAGGCTTTGTACTATTATTCCCAAGCTTGTCTATAAATGGACAAGCATCTCATTTGTAATCGGTATGTAAATTCGAAACACACTCTCATTCTCTCTTCAACCATCTCTTTCCTATCCATTTTCACAAAGTAATAGGATAAAGTCTTGGTTATTATTCCTTTATTCTATATTAATGGATTGCCCAAAACTATACTACATACAAAGTAGTATCCTGTGATGCCCGAAGAATTTGCAGAACAACCATTATTGAGGGTAACCGAAACAGAGGACATGATTAAAAATGAGTATGTGCAATTTCATGATACTATCCACTACAGGAAAACGAAATGACATTCAGAAAGTAAGAATTTCAGTGTCACCCACCCCCTCAACCTGTTACTACTTCTAACACATGCAACTTTGATGTTAACAATACTCAAATAAATACATCACCGGAATATTAAGCACACGTCTTGGGAGTGAGCTATAGCTAACATTAAGTAAGACAATACTTCTAGGGAGCCGGGGAAAAAACAATCTCAATGAGGAAGCACAGTGCGGATCAAAAAAAAAATGAGGAAGCACAGTATCTTTGGTAAAAAAAACCATGGAATGAAACTAGGTGGTACTATTACATTAATTAAGTTCAGAACTATACATAAAGAGTAGCATAACTATGACCACACTCTCCAGAGTAAGGCATGCGTGCCCAAAACAGAAAGGGCATGCAAACCACTGGATTCATATGAGATATGTAGCCAAGAGTTTATCATTTGCAACACAAAAATGACAGCAGCTCACTTCACAATAATCACAAAACATAAAACTGCACGAGCGTGAATTCCGTACACAACAAAAAGAAATCCACCGGAGTACAAGTCCCTCACTTGGTCTGATGTTGGAGTTTGAACAGCTTTTTCCCGTAGAACTAACTACCCTGCAATCCTCAAATGTCTGGGTAACCAATCAGATTTCATTTCGACAAGTTAAAGAATTTTGTTGCAAAGAATGTGCTCCTGAACCATAATAACGTTTAAATGAGCCATTACTGTCAAACTACCAAGAAGTTGGCAAAATAATACTTGTTTGACACTAATTGAACTATAAAGCTCAGTGAAGTAACTGGGTTTCATCAAGAAGAAATACGCAAACTTGACCATGTTTCGTGCAAATTATACACAAAACTTGCACAAGCAACTGCATTAACAGTCTGCTTGGATTGAAGCGATTGGTTAATAAAAGAAGATATTGTCTTCTCACCAAATCTCACCATGGCTGGTGAGATTTGGTGAGAGACAAACTATACCTTGTATATTTCTGTTATTTCTCATTATTTTTCACCTCTTTTATTTATCTAAACAAGTGATAGGATTCTGGTTTCTAAACCAAAACCCTCCATCCAAACACACAGAACAATTTCAACCAGGTTTTAAGTAAATGCAAAGCAACAGTAGCAGATTAGCAAGTTGATCAACCCAAGCCATTAGTATCCTATAAGGAGGATGTAACAGGTTAGGAGAACACGTACGTACTCATTTGTTGTTGATTCCTTGCAGAAGATATGAAGCTTTACTACGGACCTGAAAGGGGAAATAGTTTCATAAATCCAATCACCAGAGTATGCAGTGATGAAAGGGGAGTCTAATTTCACACCTTTGATGCATAAGTCCTCAGATCCATGCTGGTAATCTGGCAAGAACAGTGGCGTAGATAAACACCCCACAGTTTGTGTATAACTGGCTTATCTTCGAGCGTAGGGTTATATAAAAGCCAGTTCTCGGTCAGAACTAAGTAAATATAGATCTTGAAGAGATCACAACATTTGTCTTTTACATTAATCAAGTTAAGAAATCTCAGGATCTCCTCTGCATCAGTAGCCTGTGGAAAGGAAATGGCAAGACTCGTTACAGAAACAAAACACGTATACCACACTCCTGGTTTCCCAAAACTCTCTAAAAGGAGAGCAAACTATGAAGCATTTGCCTCATGCCTTGAGGCTTGTTTAAATGGAATTAACATCCATTGTATGCCAGCATGAGTCTCGCTTACAGACAATCTTGAGGCGCCTCATATGCTTCATAGATACCAGTGATAAGTACAATCATAGATGACATATAAATTTTCCATCACTATTAGAGTCCATACCATTTACAAGTCTGCAAACTCAATGATCTTTAGGAGATTACAAAAGATGAAGTGTATGCCTTGTGGTGCCTCCTGTAGTCATGCTTTAACGTCGAAGTAAGTGCATTTAATCCCCTTGGCTGGGCTCTTACTTGAGTTTTTCTAGTAGACAAGCCCTAAGCATCGACTTCCTAAACCCAGTTTGTGAATTTACCACTTTCATTGGACCTCTGGGCCACACCCACTCTTTTATGGGCACTATACACCCACAATCATGTTTCGAAAAGTCCCAGCATTTCTAGGAGTACCTTACAGGGGGTCCTAAACACTAGAAATTTTGCACAACAAAATATCTAAAGCTTAAACTGTCATGCTTCATGCTCTCTAGCACCATATGGTATGGGCCCACATAACATGTGGTGCAGCTAGAACTCGAAGTTTAGACGAAAAATGTATCATGAAAAGAACTCATTTACAACAGCCAAATGAAATTGCACTTGGACGACTACCAGGAAATTGGCAAATGTATAAGATTCGCTACAGGATTTTAGTACATGCTAGCATATTCAGGCAGAAACTGAAGAAAGATATGGGCTACCTTGATATCCAAACAAGCTACAAGGATTCGGAAGGCCACTGCCCGCCTTAGTTGTTTGCTACGTGCATCAACTCCCGAAATGCTCTCCACAGTTCTCAAGCAGTTCATGTCCTTTGGTACTCTGTATTCACCATACTAATGAAGTTAGTGAAATTGGAGATTTCAAAGGGGGGAATTCGGATTCTGGAAGGCCTCAACCAAGTGAGATAAAAAGGTGGGGGACAAAAAGTGAACTCAGACAAGGGCTTCTCACACAACAATTAACCCATGTGCACAACTCTATTGTTCAAGGCCAGATGCTGGTGTAGGAAAGTGTACATTTCAGAAGCTATGGACATGTCATGTTGTTAGCAATTGGCCACATTCAACATAGCAATAGCCACAATGTTCATGGTGGTCTAACAAGTGGATTGTCATAGTTTTCTTTTTTCTGTGCTTAGTGGTTGCCATTGTTACTTTTCCAACTAAAACTCCAAATCTGTACGACAATAGTGCACGAGAAATGATAGAACAACAGAGGCATAACAGCTTGAATACCCGAATTATACCAAAATTAGGAGAAAACGTATGGGCTTCAAATTTTTACTGGAAAAATGAAAGCTAGGGAAATGGTGACATAATCGGTAGTATACATTGATTTGAAACATTAGTGCTAACCTGCAAGCGATAGATTTTGCTACTTCCTCAGAGCTGGTATTCCATTCATTGTCAGTGAAGAAACTAATAGCCGAAAGCATGCACTCGTGTAAAATCACAGATAAGCCTAGAAGCTGCCGATCTAAGAAAAGATAGATGAGCATAACAACCAACTCTTCTGCTTCTGAAGTTGAGATGATTGAATGTTTTCTGCAAAGATGCCAAGTATCAACATCCAGTGAACTCAAACTGTTTGTATCGTTCTCTAGAATGCTAGATACAATGGTCACAGTAATGACCAAAGAAATGCACTTTTAGTCACAGCATTTTGTATCTCAAATTTCAATTTACCAAGCAACAAACAGAAAAACACAGTGCCACAAACAAATATCACCAAAAACATGGCTCTGCTTGCACGTACCTTACTCGAAAACAAGCAGCTACATACATGATCCAAGCTCTAATATTTTGAGGTGGCCCCCTGCAGTCAGAATCTAACACACAAGTTTAAGTAATTATGAGTAAACTACTAAGATGAAGGCTGATAGAGAACCAAGAGAATTTCTTGCAGACTGATTTGATATCTTTTCATAAAGCAAAACCAGAAGACCAGGAAACACTTAATAAATTACTGCATTAAAACCAAGGTGCCTTATAATGATATTGCATAAACAATGTGAATGGGAGTAACACAAACCAAACTGCTAGGAAAAGACGTCCAATTCATCCAGAAGCATGAAATCTTCTTCTTTCCACCACACATAAAGCTACATCTAAGTTGGATCTTAATCCCTCAATCATAGCAACTCAAATTTAGTTTGTGACCAGAAGTACAACTGCATACGGACCTATATGTCACACCTAAAGTCAAGGCATATTTATCTTGTTTATTTTATATGGCTGAGTAAGATAAACAGCAGCCAAGATGGCTGCAAGCTTCTTTTTCAAAATCACAAAGCAGCGATAATATGCAAATCATTATCAGATTCCCATTGCATTTTAACTCGCATATGTTTGCAGCTTTCGCTTGAGAAACTACCAACTGAAGATGACAAAGAGCTTACCAGCATTGACCATTTCCACATCGGATGAAAACCTGGATGGAAAATCCGATCGAAAACCATAAATTTCAAGAGCTCTTTTTATTTCAGAATAGTTTGGTAACCAGTCAATTTTAATCTGCCAAAGAGCAACCATTGATGAATTATTACGCCACTTAAATTACGCAACAAAACTTGGCCTCAAATCATCCCAACTGAAATGGAGATCCAGATTACCTTGGTCTTAGGTGAGAGAATAGAAATCCAGAAGTCGCAAGCAGATGCACTAAGCACTTCCTGCACTGAGTATAACACTAACATGCCAGAAGAAAGAACTTGGTCAAACCACGTACAATCTATGAAATGGAGGTGATCTTCGAAGAAGAAAAAAATACTCACTCAAATTATATGTCCATGTTGCTATGGATTTCTCCACATGACCACATGCATCAAGCAATTTCAAGAGCCATCCATTAACTAATAAGCTCTCAAGGAACGCTTCTCCTGCCATAACATACACAAGATTTGTTATTAAATATGAAATTCAATTAGGCCTTGTGATTCTAACTTGCTAGAATACGTTTAGAACACAACTGAAGTAGGTGCAAACAGCAAATTGGCATTTTCATGTAAAGGCATGATCGATACTAATACAAATTCACAGTATAAAATAGATTACAACAGAAAAGACCTTTGTTAATGTCAAGTTCAACCAGTGAATTGAGCTCATTGTGCATGAAAGACTGCAAAAGCCCGCAGCCTCCAAGCTCATGAAACGCCAACTGCGGCAAAGTTTTCTGCAAATTACATGGAGAAACATAAGTCATAATGTCCTACCAAAACTACCAATCTACAATCTCAGATTCTTATAAATATGAACTTCTGGTCCATAGACTGCATGGTCTATACCTGGTCACCAAAAACTTGAAGACCCCACAAGCAGATCTCTTCCTCACCACTTATTTCTCCCATCTAAAAGAAGTACAAATTTGTGGTTATGGAATCAATGAGCAATACAAGAAATAAGTAAAGCAAGCAAAGGAAAGTCTGTGCCTCTTGTTGACATTTTTCAACACATTCAGACAGTTTGGCTTCTCTGATGTCGTCGTCCTCATCAGAAAAATAGTTTTTTTGAGCCTTTGCCCGTTTTGATTTCATCTCCTGCTTTTTATTTTCCTTCAAGTAATCATTCACAAGATCATCCAGGCCTATGACTTTCTTCCTGGAAAGTTGACACACCATGATATGAAGTCAGATGATTCACAAAAAATAAGCCCCATGGTATCTAAATTACACTTTACGGACTCCAATCCATTGATTGAGAACTGTGAATTTTTACTTTAGGGTAGGCTATCATCTACCCCTCGCACTTGTTAATCACTGATTTTATCTTCATTTTTTCCAAAAGCCCTCCAACTTTCATAATTAAGTCAATGCTGTCCAATCCTATTAGCACAGGTTAGTTTAAACTCACGCATTAAAGTTAAAAAATAGCCTAAAAGCGAGATGCCAAGACACAAAGATGGACAGAGGAAACCCCTGCCAACTTAAATTAAACATCAGACTAAGGTTGACAGGATGAGTTGAGACTATTTTAATTTTTGGCAAGTGACAACGAGTTTGACAAGATGGACTCAATAACACAACTTTGAAAGCTTAAAATTAAAACACAACAACAAATGATGGACAATATTGGAAGTTCGAAAGTCAAAATAATAGCTAACCCATCTGCCCCATTTGAATTTTTTTTTGACATTAAGATGGATCTCCTCTTGGATTCCTTAATGAAGGCAAAGAATTTTCAACTACAGACTAGATAAGAGAAATACTCCTAGAAAACAAGACAACATTGCAATCAGTGTGTGTAGGTCATTTTTTGGGGGGAAAAACTAAGTAACACAACTTCCGCACAACTACACCAGTGATACCGCGCAGAGAGAAACCCAAATCTCCAAGCTGCAAATTCTCACTGGAAAATACGTAAAACATAAGGTGCTCAGGCTGCATTTCCGCTAAATTTAAATGGACTGACGCCCATATTTTCACGGATTTCTAGGTAGGTTATTCTTGTCACATACATCAACTAAAATCATCATTTAGCGGAAACAAGTTAACTACTGCCATTAATCTGTAGTCCATTCAGTTGAGTGTAAACGCACGTAGTAAGAAGCTAGGAAATCAAAAAACAAAACCTTCTTTTAGTAAGAGCGGGGGACTTGAGAAGTCGGTCTTCTGACTCGAAATCGAGAGGATCGTCCGTGGCCATCTTCGACCTTTCTCTCTCCAAAATTACGACTCTATGCACGGGGCAGAGGATACAGCGATGGCAGAGAGAGAGAGAGAGAGAGAGAGGCGCGAAATCGGGAAAGCAATTTGGAAGGTTTGTCGCTGTAAATTGCGCTTTTGTATCGAGTACGCCAGGGCCGGTTCAGCAGAGTTACCGGTTCGAAAAATTTTCAATTCTCTGGACGTAACTGCCCCTGAGAACTCAGGGCCTCGCAAGGCCCATCATAGTTTTACGGGCTTCAAATCTAGTGGGCTGTAAGTTTAACACTTGCGATGAATAACCGGGCTGAAGCCCAAGACAGAAACCAACCAGGGCCTGAAGACTGAAGAAAGATCTATTGGTCCAGTTGGCAGTTCTCACTTCTCAGTTTTTTCATATTCACATTGGTCTATAAACCTAAGTCACATGAACCGCTTGCGCAGCAGTGCGGGCGCGAACGTGAAAGCGTTGTTCAAAAATATTCATACTTTTGGAAATTTGCGAGAGCGTAAAGCGAAGATTGAAAGTGTGAATGAAGGGTTCTGGTAAGTGATTATGTGACCTAGCTCCTAACCTATTGATTTCGTTTCCGAAGATAATGTCTACTTCTTCCATTCCTAGGGAAGTAAGTGGTTCGGTTCGGTCGGTGTTTATGATAAAAATAAACCGAACTGATTTCATCTGTTTTTTTATTATTGGGTACAGAAACTGACCTATACTACCAACAAACCGCATTGTATTTAGGCGGTTTGGTCTGCTGCTATTTATCGATTTGAACTTTACATAATTAATATTGGTTCAATTCCTAAAGGTAATTTAACACTTAAGTAGTATTTGATTCAAAACTTTCCACTGAAAAAAAAAAACCTACGTACTACTCATCAATTACATGGGAAACAAAACCATGTTCAACCCCAGACCAATAATAGAAATTGAAATTGTCCGGTCAATGTATGGATAATTAATTAACCCAAAAAAAAACTATTGTTCGAAAAAAATAAAGGTTGTCTCTACCAAGACGTGCAATTAGGCATCCATAGCAGGAGACTTGGAGAAGAAATTAAACCGACACTCATTTGTGCGGCTTAGTTCAGTCGGTTTTATGAAAAATAAATAAACCGAACCTGTTTAATCGATTTATAATCATTAGTGTAGCTCGATTCGGTTTGCTAGCGGCGGTTTGAATGGTTTAATCGGTATTCTTTACCTCCCTACCCATATCTATACTTCCTTAAACTTCTTATGCAGAATCTTTCATTTTCTGCCAAATGTTCTTTTATTTACCAAAATACAGTCTATAGCTAATAATATTTACCAACAATCTTTCAATCTGTTCCGTAGCACTGTAGCAGGCCAGCACATGCACGTGGAGACACATGACAGATGCCCATATTTGTTTCCCTCCCAAAGGCACTTTGTACAATTCTTCTAATTTATTTTCTTCGACGGTCAAGTTGTTCGGGCTAGCTTGCGTACACCATAACTAATTCATTTTCTGGTATGGTCAAAGATAAATCATTCACACAGGAGCAAGAGAATTCACAAAAATTTATTTTTTTTAAGACCCATCCCAATAATCAAACCATAGTGAGCAAATCCATCAGCCAATCGAGTTTAACCTTTGGGGGCCACTTTGTACAATTCTACTCTGGTACTAATTGGTCACATGCACTTGACCACTATATATATCTCTCTCTTAACTTTGCGTACCATGCATGTGCTCGCACAGCTCACACCCCAAACTTCAGTAGGGTCACTGTCCTTAAATCTCCAACGATTAGGACCTTCTCAATTAGAGGGAACCCCCACAACTCTTTCTGACTTTCACGTGCCACACTTCCGATTCTTTTCTGTAGGGTATGGAACCCCACAGTCCACAACACTTTATATTTGGTTAGATATAGATTTATGTACAACATCAGCGATGTGTGTATTTTGGTGAGTACTGAGTGCCCTACCAACTGCCAAAGGAATGTGACCCAAATTAAGGAGGGGCAAATGTGGACCTTAATGTTGCTCATTTTTGGAGGGTTATTACCAGCTAGTTCGGCCCCACAATTGTCTCGGCTGAGCCTTTACATAATCTCGTTAACTCAAGGGGTTGGGCTTGTGATCTTACATCTACGTTTACTTTTCTCTCAGGTGTTATCTAATTTTTATAGGACTAGTTTATTCGAAACTTCAATTTTTTTTGGTTTTAATTGAATATTTGCTTATGAACGGTTATATCGGTCCCCCTTAATTATTCGAGATACGCTTAAGTTATCTTAGATATCGTGGAATATGATCAAAATTCAGCACCCAAGCCCCGTATGTCGTATGCGGTACCTTGGGGATATGGGGCTGCCAGGCTGGCAACTGGGGTAGTAGCATTGGACAAAAAGGCCTTGTGGAGTTGTGTTGGGGTCCATATGTGGTCCTTGAATGACCTTTTATTCTTTCTTATGCACAAAAATAATTGTATGGGGTCACCTTACTTTTTCCAGCCTGTCTCTCAAGGTGGTTCATTACATGAGAACGGGGGGCTATCGGATCCGGGGATGCTGCCAAGCATCCTATTTGGCAGCGGTGTCCAGCAGCTCATTTGCCATTCATCTCGGTAATGGAATGATTATTTTTTAACATTTTTGAAAAGTTACTTTATTTCAACAACAAAAAAGGACAAAAAAAAATTTTTATCCGTTTAAAAGTCAAATGGACAAACAAATTGAGATGGGACAGAGGGACTAATGGATCATTTGTTATTCAAATACTTATTGCATGGGTAGGATTCTCATACCCCTTTTTAATAACAACATTTTCTTTTTTGTCTTATTGTGATGTGAATTCATAATATTGTCCTTCCAAGTGTGAAAGATTGTACAAACAAAAGGTATAATTTCACATTACAAGAGGACAAAAAATGAGCGTGGCTATAAGCAAGGGAAATGTGAAAATCAATTACTACGATATTTATTTTATATAAACTCGGCCTATAAACTTTTGTTCCTTTTGCATCAAGTTATCTAAAGCCAAAAAAAAATAAAAATAAAGATATTTGAATTATTTTGTATTCTAAAATTTTTATTTTTATTTTTTTAATTCCTCTTATCAAGACAAATAAAAAATCCAATGACACAAAACTACATATATTTGTACAGTAGTATTTGTTTGTTAGATGTTGGTTTCACTAGTTTAATACCTGACGAGACCTATATATCTTCCCTGCACATGTTACATTTATTTTCTTGGATGGGTGTTGTTGCTCCATAAAGGCATTCTACTGCCCTCTTCATTATCATCCAGCCAACTAAAGATGACTATTTGATGAGAATGAGGGCTATTAAGGGGGTGTTTGGATCAATTTCGTTTTGAATTTTAGATTATGAATTGTAGATTTTGAATGATGATCAGAATAGATTGCAAGTGGGTGGAAGTGTTTGAAATATATATGCAAAATAGATGACTCAACCGAATAAAGTTTAATTTGGTGATATAATTTGGAGAATACTATGATGTGTTTTTTGTCCGTATTGTTATTGCTTGGGATTTGTCGGTAATTTCAAAGTAGTAACTTTTAGAAAATAATCAAAGTAAAGTGGTCTGTGTAGACTGTGCCGTTGTATGAAAAAAGAGAATTCAAAATGAGAATGCAAAAACTCATTTAGAGCTTATTCTTCAGAAATTGTGCATCTATGTCTCAATTTGAAGAATGTATTTTAGCATAAAAAAATTTAAATTTTCTCCCGAACACTCAAAATCTTAAAATATAAATCTAAATAATATATAAATCCATCTCCCAAACACCCCACAAGACTGTTGATCTTAATTGGACTCTCCGCAAGTGAGCGATATAACTGAGCCCTTATAATTAATCGAGGTACACAAATGATTTATGATTTATGACACCTTAGTTGATCCTAGGGATTTGCATCATTTATGATATTATCATTCAAAATCCTTTGTGGTCAGTACATTCCGAACTCTACTTTGGCATTAATTGAACTCCCTGTAAGTGAGCGGCATAATTGAGCCCTCATAATTAATCGAGGTGCGCGTAAGTTGGCCTTAACTAGACTCCAGTTGATACGGTTAAGGTTGCCAACAGAGGACGGGACTGAAAGAGGACCAAAGGGTGATGATGGCCATCATGGTAAAAACTCATTAAACAGATCTGTTGGTTTTACCCTAACCATATGTGACTGGTCCAGACAATGATTAGAGCGATGATGATCGGGATCATAATTAATTAATTAATTATCCATGAGTTTTTAGATGGCCCCAGAGCTCTAGGATCAATTGAGTAATGAATTATGAGGATTAATAATGAGCTTATCACTGCCTAGTTGCTTAGATTAGGTTTGACCCGTTTTATGATTTCATGAACATGGTGGTCCATAGAATACCTCCCGTTGCTAATCAAGGGATGTCACTTGTGGGGTAGTAGCTAACAAGGGTTGTCACTTTGTGGAATAATAAACGTAGGTATTCTTTAAGAATGACCATTCAATTCCAACGTTTATTCCGTCGAAACATAACTTTTGATTAAAAAGGGATCATGACCACATATCGAGACTCGATTACCATTTTGAGTTCGAGAATTTGACTCTCATCGCCGATATTTTGTTGGTTATTAACTTGATAACTGAAATTTAATCAAAGCACGCGTAAGCTGAGCAGACACTGATTATCCGAAGAAAACCAAATAGATGTGGGGCAATATCTATGTCATTGGTGGCCGGGTACTCAATAGAAAAGGAAATTATTCCCTTTTGAGTTGGTGATCCGGCGATGACGTTGAACCGTAAAAAAATTCTGCAGTACTATAAGTACTTATTTCATCAACTTCTTATTCCACCTTCTTATTTTTTCCAAACAAAAAGTTTCTTCCACATTTTCAAACTCAAATATAACATAAAT
>JAOTQK010000001.1:21414074-21427557 GCA_025642025.1 Rhododendron ferrugineum
CCTCCTTTTTTATCCAATACGCTCACTCGGAATTACAAATAAAGAATCCTTCCACTTTAATCATATACAGACTCACTGGCTTATTAAAAATAATAAAATTAAAACTCGATATAAATTATGTGTTTTGTCGAACGGAATTGCTAATACAATTAAGACCCCGGAATTTGGTCCTTACACCTATCATAGGATTTTAGTGGTTTAGGTAGTTTCATAGAGTTTATGGTTTTAGTCACTTTCGTAGAGTACCCTAGGGTTTGTCCGAGTGTGGGAAATTAAGTTCAAACTAGTGCTTATCCAAACAACAAAAGCAAGTTACATGCGTGACATCTATGGCTTCCGGTCACAACTCACAAGTGTTCCAATTAATTGCTCCATAAAAGATGATGACAACGTTTAACTTAAAGCATAAGCACCACTTATAGTCAATTTGATCTTATTTTTGTGTGTGGTGCCTTAAGCCCCCAACTCACACGCAACTTGAGTCATCACTATCTACGACCAAACAAAACCTTTGATTTTTATTGATGTCTTATTCTCCCAAGTCATCATTCCCAAGTATTTTTTTATTCGACGGTCAGAGATGTTCAAGCCAGCTTACGCTCATCTCGAATATGTTCCCTCTCAGACCTGGCCGAAGGATGGCCATCCACGTAGAGAATATAAAATTCACAAAAAATTTACTTTATTGTGTCCTGACTCCAATAACCGCACCCTGATCGGTCAATTGTGTATGAAGCAAACCGGGACCAATTCACAAGCCAACCACCAAGTCATCATTCTAGAACATAGAGTATTCAAACCGGCATTGAAGTGGACTGAGTATTACTCCTAGATATATAGACCCACTTATCAGAACTACATTGGATTATAGTATCCTTTTGTTATTTTGATACATGAGCTAGCTATGGTGGATTTTTTTTCTTCATATTGCAACACATTCACACTCGTATTTTTCCAACTGCAGTAACGCGCGTATATATGGGACGTAAACTTGAAGCTTGCCCTCGTGGCCAAGACCTAATGCTTAAAGTCTAAGATACGAAATTTTCTATGTGCTATAAACTCGTGTGTGCTAATGATCCACATGAGGCTTTACAATGGTTTTAATCGAGTCCTTCAATATTGGACGGTTCAATTGATTCGCAAGAATTAGTTGAGGTGCGCAAAATTTGTCTAACCTCAGTTATGAGGAAAATATTTACAATATAGATTGGCAGAAATAAACAGATGCACTGTCAAGAGATGGTGTATGTTTTCACTTTTAAATCAAAGAGTAATTTTTTAAGGATATAAAAAATATGGAGTAGCTAGGATGTACCTTAGAAGATTCGAATTTTGCTTTTTCCTTGTTTATAAAGTTTTATAACCTCTATCCTGAAAATAGAACAAAGTTTTTAAAAAGGCTATTGATATAGCTTTTCAAATGTTTCGTTTTCAAAGATTACACTTTGTTTGGTTTTGATTTTTGAGAATTTTTTTGATGTAATTAATGAACAGTAATAAGTGGAAAGAGATAGATGAAAAAATTTATTGAAAATCGTGCAGAGAGTAGTTTTTTTTTTTAGAAACTTGTAAAAGAACAAATGAAATAAACGTGTAAATTTGAAGGACGCAAATTTACATAGTGCACAAATACCCTTCCAGAAATCAAAACGAAATAAATTAGGATGGTGTACTTTCATGGTTTTACCTACTTTATAATAACTTATATTGGACCAATCCACCAACCCCAACCCCAACCCAAAAATTTAAAAAAAAACACGCCTTAACAAAATTTCCCTCGACATTTTAAGCTAAATGGACAATGGCGATAGGATGTCATAGCCACAGCAGCGCATGCATAAACCCTGGGCTCTACTGTTTTGGTGATCGGATTTTGACAAATTTTTAAGTTGAAAGTCTTTTTTTTGGTCCGGAATGTTTATGTTTGAAAGTTAAAAGTCATACTCCATCCGTCCCATAATGTTTGTCTGGTCCGCGAAACGAAAACTACAAAATAATGCATTTCTTTCAAGAAAAAATTAAATTTTTTCTCATAAATTAAAAGAACTCGTCGAGATCTAGTAAATTGTTGAATTTTTTTCCAACTTTTCTTACAATAATATTATTATTTTTACGTCTCTGTTTTGCTGACCGGACAAATATTATGGGACGGATGAAGTATATTTTTTCTCATTCTAAAAGATCATTTGATGTTTCACATATTATTTGTTTCATTGTCAGTTTAGTTCTTTATTTTTGTTTTTAGTCGATTCATGCATATGCTTTGGGCATCAAATTATTCAACTTTTTCAGGCCTTTCAAAATTTCTTTTTAAGTACACTCGCTTTCTGAAACTTTCTTGGTGGCACTATTTATTGTACTGCTACTTTAAATTCCAACTTTGCCATTATGAAGCTTTGCTGCTAGTATTCCTTTAAATGTGGAAAAATGCGAAATCGTACGTCTACAACTCTCAAGTCTCAACCATCGGATTGAGGTCTAGTCCATGTTTTTTAGCATCAAGTTCGGTTTTGGGCCTTTGTGGGTCCGTTTCAGTCCCACAATTACGATCGAAATTGTTTATTTTGTGGAGATTGTCAAGTGTGTCATTCCTACAAAAAATTAGTTTGGTTGAATATTGATAAATACCTGAATAAAATAAATTTGTGTAAAAAAATGGACAATTATAAGTTCCAATTATAAATCATATGTATCCTGATCATCCATCCTATTAAATCATCACCGCAAGCTAGCTGGCTCTACCACCTTAATCGACAATCGTAACAAGCTCGTCCTTAACGCATCTTCAATAGTGTCATAATATTTATAGAATACCGATAAATGCATGATCATAAAAAAAAATAATAATAATAATAACTCACACAAGATAAATGTGTGTTTTTATCATGTATCTATAAAAAAAAGATAAACATGAATTTTGGCGTGACTAATATTTTCAATGTGCTCTATTAGGTGGACATTTCCAATCAACAAAATGATAAAGGTGACAAATCAATTATAAGTTTGGCAATAAAAAATGAGATCAATAAAACTATGGGTATACCATTTGGTGTACATTAAATGCATACCGCATTGTATGGGATTCATGATTAAATCTCACAAATAATCGTAGCCCTTCAATTAATTTAAAATGTATTTTTAAGGATATCTATAAAAAAAATTAGCTGAGTCGAATATCGATAAATGCTTGAACAGCTTCTTTGTTCATTTTTTTAAAAGAAAATTGATCAAAGAATCAATTAAGTCCTTACCGATATATAACTGAACTAATTTTTTACAGGAATTATTTAAAAAATATTTTAAATAACTTGAGCACCTTCGATAATTTACATGAAATCTCGCTATGAGTCTCACATAACTACGTGTGCAAATGGTGTACCATAGAAAGACTCAAATGGGATTGTGTGTAGACTTTTCCATTACACAAGAATCACAATCTTAAAAATCTCTGGGAATGAGAAAGGGTATTACAGTAATTTTATCAGAATAACATTCGAAGGACTACAAACCTGCTGAGAAGTGACAAACCGAGACCTTTGGCGATGTTTCATCTGCTCCACCACAATGTGACTCCCCTGTAAATTTACTCTCTCTCTCTCTCTCCTCTGCAACTGCAACGCCTTCATCAAGACTTCCACCAAACCCATTACCAAAAATAAAAGACAAACCCTACCAAATTCGATTAGTTCCTAATTTCATCAAAACTCTTCCTTTCCAACAAAGAAAACGAACTTCTACCAAAACCCACATCTCCCCATTACCCGTTTCTTGATTTCCACTCCATATCCCACACCAAGAACAACGAAAGCTTCGCCTCAACAAATTTGTCGCGGGTATCTCAATAAGAAGAGATGGCTAAAGAGCCCAATAAACAAACCAGAAACAACAGGGGATTCTACGTGAAGATGAGATTCATACAGAGAAGGCAAGCGGAGAAGGCCTTCTGCTACCGTTACTCCAAATGGGTCCTCTGGTTTTCCCTCTCTTTCTACTTCCTCTCCTATTACCTCATCACCCACCACAAATCCCCAAACTCTCTCTCTAAAACCACCGTCTCTCTCTCCCAATCCATCCTGGCCTCCCGTGCCCTCTTCGAATCCCCCAACAAGATAATCCCATCCTCTGTTTTCGCCGGACAATTGAATGATGCGAGGGTTTACGTGTACGACTTGCCGTCGAGATATAACGCGGATTGGTTATCCAACGAACGGTGTTCGAACCACTTGTTTGCTTCGGAGGTGGCCATACACAAGGCCCTGATGAACAGCGATGTGAGGACGATGGACCCACTTGAAGCCGATTTCTTCTTCGTACCGGTCTACGTTTCTTGCAATTTCAGCACCGTTAATGGGTTCCCGGCGATCGGCCACGCGCGGGGCCTCATATCGTCCGCGGTGGAACTCATCTCGTCGGAGTACCCGTTTTGGAACCGGTCCCGGGCCTCCGACCACGTCTTCGTCGCTTCTCACGATTTCGGATCTTGTTTTCACACAATGGTGAGATATTATAGTCCGCAAAATGAAAACTTAAAAAATAATACGAATTTTTCATGAAAGATTTAAACTTTTTCCAACTATTTATTACGAGTAGATATTCATAAGTTCTTTTAATTTATTAAAAAAGTTGGTATTTTTTCTTGTAGAAAACGTATTATTTTTAAGTTATCATCTTACGGGCTCGACATTTATTTTGAGATAGATGTAGCAATATTATTTGTTTTGGTAGTGCAAGGTGCTTATGCCCTCCGTTGAGTCCCTTTTCATACGCTTACACTTCGAGTGACCTAAGAAGTAAAACCTTAGAAAAGAGTAAACCCGCAAACTCCTCTCAAGCTTAGACCACTTGACCAATTCCGAGATATTATTTTGTTTAGGATTTTTTGATTTGGTTTGGAAATTAAATATTTTTTTGTTTTACGGGAATTTTTTTTTTTTGATTTTTTGTTGGTTTTTGTTTTGGAAGGAGGATGTGGCGATTGCGGATGGGGTGCCGGAGATTCTGAGGAAATCGATTGTGTTACAGACGTTCGGGGTGAAATATCAGCACCCGTGTCAGGAGGTGGAGAATGTGGTGATTCCGCCGTATGTCTCGCCGGAGAGCGTGCGGTCAACGCTGGCAAAATCTCCGGCGAATGGGCGGCGAGATATATTCGCGTTTTTCAGGGGCAAGATGGAAGTGCATCCAAAGAATGTCAGCGGCCGGTTTTACAGCAAGTAATTACTTTAATCCATTCCTTAATTAAAATCTTGTTTGGAAAACTGACAGCTTTATTTATTTATTTATTTCAACTAATCTTTAGTTTTCAAAATCAGTACGTAAGTTTAGCTTTCAAAATCAGTACGTAAGTTTCTTGAAGCTTATGTGGCAATTTGATGATAGTATGCATATAAGTTTGACATCATTGAGATTACACTTCATCGAATATGGTAATTTTATATACTTTTAATTTTATAATTTATCAAGTTTTGATAATAGACAAGTTTTTCATCCAAGTCCATTAAAAACTCTTTGCTAATATACAAGTTTTTCTTTTTTGCTTCGGAAAAATGATTTTAGCACTCCCCTAGAATATTTATCTTTTAGTGTGCATGTAATGTGATTTTTGAAGACTAAAAGACAGATTCGAGACTATGATTATTAAAAAAAGTGGGGTGTGGTTATCAATAATGTGACGTATAAATTATTATTTGAGTGACACAAAATGTGAAACAAGATCAACAATATGAGACGGAGGAAATATTTATTTTTTGAAGTAAAAATAATATATATTATAAGAGAATGATATGTCTCGTAAAACGAAAAATAAATACTTAAAAAATAAGAATAATACCGGCCTGAATAAATTTTCACAAGATGGAAACATTTTCACTCTTCTTGTACTACTTCAGAACAGTGTGGTGTGGTAATTTTGCATGGTCTCGTAATTGTCAATTTTGTATAGCTTTTTAACAAAGCGGTTCTTGAGACTATACAAAATTACCGTTCACAGTTCTCTAAGTACTAGAAAGTTGACAAATAATCCTTTAATTTCTATTTTTTAAACCAAGAAAAAAACGAGCCTCGGTAGTTGCAACTGTTCTTCGAAACTACTACTACTACTACTAACAAATTAGTCCTGCTGGTGGTCCGATGTGTCTTTCTTTGCAGGCGTGTGAGGACGGTAATATGGGAGAGGTACGGCGGCGACCGGAGGTTTTACCTCAAGCGGCACAGATTTCCCGGTTACCAGTCAGAGATCGTTCGCTCCGTCTTTTGCTTGTGCCCGCTGGGGTGGGCCCCCTGGAGTCCGAGACTGGTGGAATCCGTCGTTCTGGGTTGCGTGCCGGTCATCATAGCCGACGGCATCCGTCTGCCGTTTCCTTCCGCCGTGAGGTGGCCGGAGATATCACTCACGGTGGCAGAAGGCGACGTCGGAAAGTTGGGATCCATCCTCGAACACGTGGCGGCGACCAACCTCTCCGCCATTCAGAGGAACCTCATGGACCCCGCCGTGAGCCGGGCCCTACTCTTCAACGATCACATGCAGGACGGCGACGCCACGTGGCAGGTGCTCCGTGCTCTCTCCGGTGAGCTGCACCGGTCCCTCAGGCGGTCGAGGGTTTCCAGCGAATGAAGTGTTGACACGTACGGGGTTTTTGATTGGCGGGGAAGAGTTGACAGCTGGATAGTGGGAGACAGCTGGAATTCATTGGGCTCTGACAAGTCAGATGGGCTTAGAATAGAATATGATGTATATGTGCACTGCAGAGATTTGGATCCATGCAATGTGGGTCCCGATGATAAGGAACATAGGTTCATGGCAATGTGGGGTCCCAGCTGAGGTGGCGTACGGGGATTGGTTGGGTTTCCGGTTTGGTGGGACGATTGACGATACTGTACATGTGTAGACTGTAGAGGAATATTTTATTTTTTGTTGAATACTACTAAACATGTGGTACGATATGGTAGGGTCGTCTCTCTTGTGAGATGCTTTGAAAAGAGGATTCATTTTGTTTGTGAAAGGAAAATCACGAGAAAGGAGGAATAAAATTATAATGGTCAAAAGAAGAATCGAAAATTTTGAGCTAATTTATGGGGGTGCTATAGGTGCCATAGGGCGGTCGATTCTGCCTCTATCTCGACAGTGGATGATGACTCGGATTTTAATATGAACATTTGACGATTCGAATAAAAAAGAATCATTCATTGTCGAAATAAATGGTCGGAAATAAATGGTCGGAACGGTCGCTTTACGACCCTTGTAGTGCTGCTACAGGATTTCCAAATTTGTTAGAACATTAGCAAAGTTTGCTTTTATCGTGAATGGGGTGTCGGAAGTAACATTAGCAAAGTTGGCTTTAGAAATGAAAAAGGCAAGGTTAAAGGCTGAAACTCTCTGAATCCTCCAAAGGGTGTGATATTAAAGGCATAAATAAATTAATGTGTCAATTTTAATGTTAGAACTACGCCTTTAACTTCGCCTCTTTTATTTGGTTTCAATTATAATAGTAGATGGTTATAAACTTATAAATTATATATATGTAGTGTTGTAAATTTAGTTCATCTGTTCAACTTGCGATTGTAATTTTTTTTTTCTTTTATGATGATCAAGATTAAAATTTTGGCAAATTAAAAAAAGTAGAGGAATCTTTTGACGTATGATGAGTTTTTTTTTTTTTTTTTTGGGTCAACTATGATGAGTTTTTAAAATATTCGATTAGGGTATTGAAGTATTAATATGTAGAGATTATAATACTAGTCCATATATAAATTGTACTCCTCCTACCTGGTACTAGTATAAGATAAGATAGTACTAGTTCTATGTTTCTTTGATTTTTCTAAAATCAGAATTGTTTGCCTTGCTACAATGTACCCGTACCATGAGAGGAAACGATGCGTTTGCATGCAATCTTCTCTCTCTCTCTCTCTCTCTCTCTCTCTCTCTCTCTCTCTCTCTCTCTCTATTTCTATTGAGTATTGACTGAGTCCAAAAGTATTCACGGGTTGGTTGGATTTTCAAGCTTTTTGACAGAGAGAGGAATTGAAAGCATTCACACAATGTAAAAGTATTACTAGTATTGTACCAATAAAACCAGCAGAGGGACAGGTGAGGTAACTGTCATAGGCTAAGTGATCATCGGTCTGCGACAGCGTGCTCCAGTTTATCTGTATTCACTTGTCACGGATGTTCACAATATCTAATCAGGACCGCTCCTTTTTTTCAAAATATTACAACTTTTTAAGGCTAAGTAAAAATTGAAAGAGGGGGGGAGGGGGGTCTACTGTCCACAAGGGGACGGCATGGGTGTTAGATCCCGTGGAATGGCAACGTTGGCGTGTAATTTGTCATTTTTCCTTGAGCCTGTTTGGTGCCAAATAAACGAGCGTGAAGATTGACAATTTTGTGAGCGCATTTTGGGTCTCAAACAAATATTTTAAATCGCAAGTTATTTTTAAGATATTTTTTTATGGATTTTTGTAAAAAAATAGTTCAATTCCATATATCGGTAAGAACTTTTTCAGAATTCGTAAGGCCCATAGAAGCTTAATTTTTTGAACCAAGAAAAAAAATGTTTTTAACAATAATGAGCGATTTGAATCATTTTTATAAAATATAAATGGGCATTACAAAAGATCAATAATCATTAATCTAAGATTTTTTTTTTCAACGGTTAATCTAAGATTGAGTGACCAAACATTCAATTTTAGATAATTGATCAATCATTTTTTGGGTTCTAGAAAGATGATTCAAACCATTCATTACTTGTAAAATATTTTTATTGGTTCCTCCAAAAAAAAAGTACTCATTCCGTCCGGATTTAATAGTCATTTTTTGGAGTTCGTGTCATTTTTCAATTGATTATATCTTCCAATTTATTACTCCTATGTTTTACATACGTGATTTCGAAAATATTGTATAATATAACTAATCGAGATCTATCAAACAAGATACATATTCGATATGAAATTCATTACGGATTCAAATATATAACCCATTTTTTAGCCAGTTAGAATATAACTAGGAACAATTAAATCTGGACGGAGGGAGTAGTTCAATCTAGTATTTTTAAGGTTTACACAAAATTAGTTCAATCCAATTTCGGGTTCTCAAAAAGATTCTTACCGATATTAGATTGAGCTAGTTTTTCGCATTAATTCGTAAAAAAATATTTATAAAATAACTTATGGTTGAATCATTATTTTGGAACTTGAAATGAGCTCCACAAAATCATCAATCATCATGCTCGCTTATTGGACACCAAATAGGGCTCACGGGAAAATGACAAATTACACGACAACGGTGCCATTCACGGGATCAACACCCATGTCATCCCCTTGTGGATAGCAGGGTCCTCACTCTGATAAAAAATCAGGACAGTATCGGTAAATATGCTTTTTCCAGGAAATTTGTTAAGTTCGTTTTGTGAATTCTAAAAACGTACTTATCGTTATTCGATTGACTTTATTATTTACAGCAACTCTCAAAAAAAATATTTTTAAAAGATAATGAGTGATTTGAATCACTTTTGTGGGACTCGAGGTGGCCTCACAAAAAACTTATGTGCAAGATATTTGTATGGCGTATGAACCCAATAATGGCTGCTCGCGAATCGGTCCAGTTTCCAACTTGATCCGCTCGCAACAGATTGTCATTTTCTTTATTCGTCAATCGTCCGTGAGTGTTGTTTGGTTGGATCGGTTTGGGCATTTCAGGCTGATTTGAGCACGTAATTTATCTTTTTGGTATACACCAAAAAATTAAAAAAGGGTAATTTTTACAAAATGGTCCCTCTAGTTTGCATGTATTCTCATTTTTGTCCCTCTAGTATCAATTGTGTTACTTTTAGCCCTATGATTTGCATTCTGTCTCAATTCCGTCCCTCTCGCTTACGGCGTTAATGAAACAAACGGAATTGAAGGACATTTCTCCTCACAGAGGGACTAAATGAGATTTCATGCAAACTAGAGGGACTATTTCTACAATTTTAGTTTTTACTTTTGTTTTTGTAAATAAATTTAAAATACATCATATGTAATATATTTCTCATCTCATTTTTATATTGAATAGTCAAAATATGTTGAAATTTTTTATTATATATATCACAAAAAAATATGAGAAAATTCGAAAGCCAACCCCTATGTTAAATGTCTTGGTATTGTATTTTTTTTTTCAATTGAATTTTCACTCTCGTTATTTTCTTTGTCACTTGATTAAAAAGAAAAAGTTGTTCAGTAGTATTTAGAAATCTTGTAATTGTATTTAATCAAGCAATGAAACACTGTTGAATATTAAGAGATCAAATATATTAAAAGATGGGTATAATTGTATTTATTTTGGGATTTACTCATAACATCGCTCATATAAAAACTAAACACGGATTTTGAATTTTTTTTTATCGGATGAAATAAGGAGATTATAAGAACATGATACAAAGACATTAGCTAAGAGGTTGATTTGTGTAGTTTCTACAGTAATATTTTTGTAATGTGTAATGAAATATAAAAAATTTCAATATAGTTTGATTACCCAATAAAAAATAATTCAACTGTCAAATACATTACTTATGGTCTTTTTTATTTTATTTGCAAAAAACGAAAGTAAAATGTAAAATTTTAGAAATAGTCCCTCTGGTTTACATAAAATCTCAATTTAGTCCATCTATGAGAGAAAATGACAATTTTGCCCTTCAATTACGTTTGTTTCATTGACGGTGTCAGGGAGAGGGACGAAATTGAGATGGAATGAAAACTATAGGGTTAAAATTGATACAATAATATTAGAGGGACGAATATGAGAACTCGTGTAAACTAGAGAAACCATTAATAAAATTTTCCCAAAAAAAAAATAGAGCCCCAAAATTACAAGTCCAATCAAGTCTAAACATTCATCCACCTTAAAAGTACGAACAAGTCTAAAGATAAAACTATTACATCATCCACCAAACCAACAACATTACTTAGAATTAAGTTACATTCATCCACCCTAAAGTCTAAAGATAAACTATTACATCATCCAATTAAGTTACATTCGTCCAAAAAATAATTCCAAAATAACACCATAATTAAATTTCTAAATCACCAAAAGCACCAACCAATCTTCAATTAAATTACTTTTTGGCGTTAAAAGCAATGCTCACCAGTCCATTATACTGATGGAAAAATGTAAATTTTTTACCATTTCAATGAAAATTTATTTGTTACTAATAGTATTTTATTTTTGGCAAATTGTTTCGGGAAAATGACGGTCCAGGACATGTTTTGATAATTAATACCCGTCAAGGACATTTTCGGCATTAAAAAATATTCTTAGAATGTTCTTAGCGGGTATTAATTATCAAAACACGTCATTGGCCGTCATTTTCCCTTTTTTCGTACTACTTTTTATTTATTTATCAAAACACTACTTTTTTTTTTTCGTTCTACTTTCCCTTTTTTCGTACTACTTCGTTTGGTTCTATTTGTAGGCCTTCTATCTGGGCATTTTACCTAAGTAAAGTCCAATACCGGCCCATGGCTCACGTTTGGGTTCACAACACTAACCAAAACTACGGAGCCCATTAGGTGTTGTGCCCTAAGCCCTTGATCATTCCATACATCAGGTGGATGCTAGGTTATCCGTAGCCGTGAAACTCCAAATCTACTCCCCGTGAAATTCGAATCTTGTTCACTACTGAAGAAAGAAGAGAACAAACCACCTATGCTAGAGTGGTGTTCTTCATTCCATACTTAATACACTTCATATCAATGGGTTGTGTAACAGATGAAGGTTTTTTCAAAACTAAGGCTCTGTTTATTAGGGTGTAAAATATTTTACATATTTTCCGGTGTTTGGTTATGTAAAAAATGAGGAAAACATTTTACATGTAAAACATTTTCTATTAATTGGATGAAAATGACTTACCCTTAAATCTTCCGCAAGTTATTTTCCGAAATAAACTTGCTGCCCTCTATTGCAATTTTCACTGCTCAGTTTTATCGATCGTCGGTCTTGACCCGCGTTCAATTCCAATATTCTCAGATCTCTCTACCGATTAAGCCCCCCTCTCTCTCTATACTATTTTGTCAATTTTTGAAAATATTTTCAAGTGTAAACCAAACACCGAAAAATAAAAGTTTAAAATTTATTTTCCAAAAAAAAAAACATTTTTATATTGAAACAAACGGAGCCTACAACATTGCTTTGGGCCTTGCAAGTCGTATTCAGTGATAAACCAATGGGCCAGTTTCCCAGGTAAGTACACTGGGGCCCAACAGAAAGTCTACGTACACTGCCTGTTTCCACTACCTCATCCGTCGTTTTGGGGAGTTCCCATCTGAAAAACGAAAATCTCGGAAAAACCCAATATCTCTGTTTCCCTCCCTACACTTCGTTACAGAAGAAGAAGAAGACGACTGCCGACACCCAACCCAACCCAATCGACCGCTAACCACCACCTGTGCGGACGACTCCGACGAAGAAGACGCCTCCACGATCGTCGTGCCCTACCAGCTTCGAACCACAATCACTGGTATAGATCTAGAACGCCGACGAAGGTCTCGACCACCACCGCCGCCGTACGGCGACAAAGGTCTCTCTCTCTCTCTCTCTCTCAATCTAGAACGCTGGTATCGATCGAACTAGGGTTGCAATTTCAATTTGTACATATTGGGGATTTTTGCACAAAAAGTTAGGATTCACTGCCTACTGCTACTGTTCGTTTAACGTAGGCACGTCATGTGTTTGATAAAATACCTCAACCAACTTTCTAGTGTTAGTAAGGTTCTTGCCGTATTACCTTTCTAGTGTTACTATGAAACATTGCTTTCCTTCTCATTGGTCTTTTCTTCATAATGCTGCTCCTGGTTGTGTGGCACGGATAGTTTTAGCTTGGGATGCTTAGTTGTTCAAAGTGGATGCTTAGCAATGCTCACTGACTCGAACACTCGGTAACTACAAAAAAAATAGTTCCTTTACAGATGTATGCATCTCAAAAAAGCCTCCAAAAGAAGTCAATAACTAATAAGCACCACATAATTAGCAAAACAGATACAAAGCATGTATATAGGACTCCTATATACAGTATGGGTTGATTAATTTTTTATATGGCAAATTTAATTAAGATTAATTGTTTTCATGCCACATTGTCAGCCCCAAAATAAAGCTGAATGTTGAAAAGCAGAGAAATTCTATGCAACTTAGCTACCAAGAAGACCCAAATGGAGAACAAATAAGGCCCAGATGATCCGATTCGAAAAATTAGTAATAAGACTATCCTAGAATTTTCACAATTTTCTGTTTAAGAACAATCCTCTTGCTTCTCTTATTCCAAGTAGAAAACTTTAAAAGAAAAATTGACTGTACGTTAGTTAATCTGTTTTGGAGGCATGGGCATATCATTTAATTAATCTGTTTTGGAACCCTAATTTTTTTTCAAAAAATCTCCAATATATATATATATATATATATATATATATATAGAGAGAGAGAGAGAGAGAGAGAGAGAGAGAGAGAGAGAGAGAG
>JAOTQK010000001.1:21427657-21445243 GCA_025642025.1 Rhododendron ferrugineum
AAAGGACCAGACTAATTCGAATGAAAACCCAAGATTTCGAATTAGTCTGGTCCTTTCCTTGCCGGTAGTGGTGGTCGCCAGAGGTGTGTAGGGAGGGTCCCGTGGTAGTTGGCGGTGGGTGGGGTTGGGTTGGCTGTGGTGTCCCCTTCCTCCTCCTCCTCCTCTTCTTCTTCTTCTCTCGTTCTGTAGGTCGACTGATTTGGGGAACTGGGGGGAGCGCGCGTTTTTTTGATTTTGATTTTGGATTTTGGATTTTCGTTTTTTTATTTTTTATTATTTTTAAAAGGGGACCTCCCAAAACAACGTCATTTTGGGGAGGTAGTGGATGAGGTAGTGGAAATAGGTAGTGTATGTAGACTTACTGATACGAAAACCCCTATTATCCTTCGTTATGCACTGAATTCTGGAGGAGGAACCCTCAACAGCGGAACTTCTGGTGATATATTGAAGTTGGAGCAATAAAGTTCGAGCTTTCTTTTTGTACTGGTTGCTAAACTTGCTATAACCCTCAACAGATTCTTCTCCGAACTGTTCGCACTTGATTCGCTTCGGGAGATTAAGGGGTTTTTTCTTGTGCGGGTCAAGATTAGTAGTATCTAGTTTGATCGAATGGATCCCAGATACACGGGAGAGATGTTAAGGTAAAAACCCCTTTCAGATTTTGCAACCTCGCGTATAATTTATGATTTAATCTCTCTATGTTTTGATTTCATACGTATGTGCAGGCACTTGGAGAAGCAGAATGAGCACCTCATGGATGCCTATCGATCCATGTCCCACGAATTGCATAAACTTCAGGTGCTTTTTCGTTTTTCGAATTGTTTTGGTCGATTGTCGATTTCGTTGCTGTGTGTATCTCCTTGTTGATTTCTCAGCCTGTCGTAACAACGAAAGAAAACTCCATTACCTCTTTCCTGGAAAGGAATATAAACATTTCTACAAAGACCTCGTGCGACACAGCATAATTTGCACTAACCTCAGCGTACCTTCAGAGACACTTTAGCTACTTCTTAACTCATGGTTGAAGAATGAGGCGATCAAGAAAGTCCTCCCCCTGAACTGGAAACAATGTCAAAGACCTTTGTACTGCTTGAAATCCTTATAGAATTGCAAGGAAGCTTCTGAAAACACATTATTGTTTTTCGAATTTAAACGAAAGCTTGTGACAATACGTAATTGAATTGCAAAAACTACCATGCCTAGACCTTGTGATTTTGCTCATTTGTACGGTGGTGCTGCGACTTGATGATAGGAGTGTCAAGAAAGCGAAACCTTTTGGGCCAGGTTGTTTGATCAGATATGTGCATCAGAGTGGACAAAATATCCTAGGTCGCCAATTTTAGTCTGGGGGGTTAAGTATCCCTTCAATATTAGTCCGCCAATTAGCCAAAAAACCGGGCACCTATGGTAACTTTTGGCGTTAGAGAATTCTTAAGAGTATACTCCCTGGACATTAGAGCATTCTGATAGACTGATACAAGCTTAAAGTGATTCTACCAAGGAAAAGATAGCAATCTCTTTTCCCAACCTTCCCTGTAATTTGCCCATGTTTTCAACTTTTCCATTGTCCATTGCTATGTAACAATTTGTCATAGGTTAAAGCTGATAAATAATGCTGAGAGCCTTGAAAGTTATGGCTATAAGAATGATTTTTTGGTGGCTTCATACACCATATGTACCAAAGGGAGTTTCTGTTGCCTTCAGCAGCACTTTGAAGAGGTGGTATGAACTTGTCCAAAAACACCTTGTATGCATCACCGGGTGTAAGTAAAAACATGTTGACATGCATGGGATATGAGTAAAAAGTTTAACAAAGCGTTGGCTAACTTGGGATACAATGGACTCAATTGAGAGGAAGCTAGTGAACGAGAAGTTTAAGTTCTGCAATTAATATTCGAGAACATGTAGAACCTAAGAAGCACGGATAGGGACATGGGACACGGATACGACACAACACGGACACACGGATACATTATTTCTCTATAATTTACGATATGGACACCTTGAGGATACATTCGACCCTAAGAAGCACGGATAGGGACATGGGACACGGATATGACACAACACGGACACGCGGATACGTTATTTCTCTATAATTTACGATATGGACACCTTGAGGATACATTCGACTATATATCTAAATATATTTTTATGTATATACATCACCATCAGTACACGTCCCAAATTATTATATGATAGATAAGATACACTAATTTATGAAGTTGACACGGGACTCAAGAAAATCTTCAAAAATAGGCCATGGGCATGGTTAGAAGTGTCGGCTAGAAAGAGTGTTGAAAACGTGTCCGAATTAATATTTTCATTTTCTATTTTATGGACACGGAAAAAAGAGTATCGGACAAGTGTTCGATTGTCTCTGAGGAGTGTCGGTGCGGCGGTGCCATACACATGTCTGAAAGAGAACCGCCACTTTCTTTTAAGTGTCCGTGCTTCTTAGTGTATAACAGCATTTTCGAACTAAGATTGTTGCCCAAAAGGGTTGCTCTTTAAACTATGTTCTATAGTGCACTTTACTATTGGATCTAAATAACGCGGAGGTGAACTATGGTTAAGCACTCAGTTGGATTAATGTAATGCCTATCTGCAACGACTTCACTTTCAAGATCAAGTATGTCTTGCCACAGGGACAGGTGGTGGAGGAGTGTGGTGGTGTCCTTATATAATGGGGTTGAGGAGCTAGGAAGATGTGGGATAAGTTTCTGGGCTGCACTTATTGGGTGGAATGATATGGGAGGAGGGTCTGTTTTTTTCACATGTGTGGTCTGTGGAGGGAGAGGTTTCAGACTACATTTCCTTCCGTTTTTTTGAGTGTGGATAGAGATGCTACAATGGTTGACCACTTGGGAGTACTCGTTGTTTGGGATGTTGCAGAGAGCTTGAGATTGGGAGGTGACACAGTCGACGAGACTGTTAGAAGGACTGTGCGGGAGGTGAAGCATGGGGATTGGACGTGGTATCATATAATGATATTGATGGTTATTAAAAACATTCAGTTGAATGGAGCATTTCAAGGTTAGAGTGCTTCCAGTTAAGTCCTTTGTTTGCCAAGGTCAGCGAGGGGAAGAGAAGAAGAAAGTTGTGCGGTGTGCCATTTGAGCTGTGCTTAGCCCTTGTACTCCTTGGTGCCTGCATTAGGGTGGCCTCACCCTTAATGGGTCGAACGTGCAAATCTCAGTGACTGTAGGAGCCTAGGATATGGTCCTTTCCCAGAAAGTCTATGACTCGTTAGAATAGTGTAAGAAACTAGTGTGGGGGAAAAAACTCTATTACGCAGCCCAAAATTGGGTGGTTGTGTTGTGTGCGAGTATTTTTTCTTTGTTTTGTGTGAGTATGAATCAACAATTCACTTATTTAACTATGATTTAAACTGGTGTCAGAATTTGACATTTACCAATGAAAATTATGAAATCATTATTTTCCTTCTGAAATATGTGACTGACTAATTGACACAAATCTGTAAGCCATGGCATCCCCTTTGTTATAGGACACTACAGATCTCTTCGAAGTAATTTGTGGGAGTGGTTCGATTGTTATCAGACCAGGGACATATTTTCGAAAGAAAGTCGAGAGGTGGAATAGGGTGTGAGAATGCTCATTTAATGTTTCCCCACCTCGCTTTAAAGATCTTTTGGATGGCCTGTACGAGCTCCACTTCAACAGAATCTAAAGAGTTAATAGCACAATAATTTTGCTAGTTCTCGATTTTATGACATGGTTTATTGGGATAGTACAAGAGCTCTTTGTAATTGTTCTTGTTATGCATTTTGATTTCAGCACAATTCGCATTGAACTTTTTCCTTTTATATGATGTTTGCAGGTAGAGGAAGAAATGCTGATGCGCAAGTTCTATGAACTGATGTCGGCTCAAAGTCCAGCAAGAAAGGTGTGTCCATTCAAACTAGAGTTTCAAACTGCTACTGTCTTGGTCTTACAATAAAACACATGGTGTATATAAGACTTGGTTTCTTTTCCTGGCAAGTCAAAAAGGTGTTTTCATATGAGTGTAGTTATTGATTTATTTACTTGCTACATTGCTTGTAACATTTCAGCTGTGATTACCAGGTTAAGTTGGTCTTATCTTGCTCTCTTTTGCAGAATGAGGAAGAAAGTTCTACTTTACCGGATGATGGCAGGAACAGACAATCCAGTGCTTTGATTCCAGCGTGCAACAATGAGCCAATTGGACAATCCAGCGCTTCTTTGATTCCAGTGTGCAGCGATGAGCCGATTGGACAATCCAGTGCATTGGCTCCTGTGAGCGGAAATGAGCAAGAAATAATGGGGGATCAAGTTCAACGAATCCCGTATAACTTATGATTCTCTTTATTCTTTCTTTCAGCTGGTATCTTGGACATAGTTATGTATATTCATATTAAGTCCCTCTTATGACCAAATAGTAAAAGAAATTGACGCGATAATTCACCTACATTTTTTTGTTGCATTGGAAATTTGTAGGACAGTCCAAAGTTCTGTGGAAATATTGATATAATAGAGAAAATACAGCCAACCCCAAAAGTTTGGTGCATTTACGTCGGTCTCCCCACCAGTATTGGTTTATAGACGTGCATATATATATATATATATATATATATATATAGATACTTACTATAAATGTTTTCTGTGTCAAATTCGTAATCAAGGCCCAGAGTGTGTTTCTACTAACCTAAAAGTTGTGGACTGTAATTTTGTTGTTGTCTTTATTCAATTTTTTTCGCGTTTATTAGTTTTGTGCCAAACTTTTAGTGGAAATGGGGTCTGAATCTACTATGGAAACTTTTAGCATTTATTAATTTTTTTGTTTTATCTTTATGGAAGAGCCATGAGGCTCTCCAAGGGCCTTTTTAATCTTTCGGAATCTCTTTTTGGTCTTTGAATTGAGGAAAAAACGACGTGCAACTTAAGAGGAAGATGCTCTCCAAGTCTCTATTCATAATCTCAGCAAATGCGACTGAGGAGCCGTTCCACTTCCTTCAAAAACCTTCCTTTTCAAAAAGAAAGTAATTTCAAACTCAAATATAATGAAAATAAAAAATAATTTTTTTAATTTTTTTTGCACCGTTTAAAAGACCTCGATGTGATCTATCAAACAAAATTTATATTGGTAGAAAAATTATTTGCGTAAATACATAATTTTTAAGTTTGAAATTACTTTCTTTTTCAAAAAATTCTTTTTCCACAAAAGTGGAACGGCCCCTGAGAATCACCTACTTTTTCTGGGAGAGGGAATTAATTTCTATTTGGGACAAGGACTCAACAAACCATCTCCAACCATAAGCTAAACTTTGCCAAAGATGGTAGCGATGAAATGATTTCAATGGTATCTGTGAAGTTTCTCTCTCTCTCTCTCAACTATTCATAATATAACATTGCTAATTGGTGTAAATAACTTTAACTTGTTGAATTTACCCAAAAAAAAAAAACTTTAATTTGTTGAAATCATTGGGTTAGCTCTTGTGAATGTTATTTTCATGATACCAATAAGGTGTTGGTTCAGTGATTGAAAACTTAGACAGGTTGGACAATGTCTTTGTTCATGTCCTTACATCTTCTTATTGATGTTTAACATACTCCTAACACCACTCACACGTGGTAAAATTTTAGCTTTGGTCCCGACATAGATGTAGTGAAATTCTCTACAGATAGTGGTGTGATGTGACCGGGTAATACTCGTCGGAGGTATAATTTCATTTTGATGTACCAAAAAGAAAAGAAAAGAAAAGAAAAGAAAATTAAGATAAAAAAAAAGAAAAGAGAAGAAAATTATTTTCAAGAGCCCACGTCGACCGTCGTCTGGACTTTTAGAACGCGGGAGTCAGCGGCCTAAAAGCCCAATCCAGTACGCGCTCCTCCCTCCCTCTCTCTCTCTCTCTCTGACTCTCTCTCTCCCGGATCTTTTGGATGGAATAAAATAGGGGCGATTTCAAAATTCTGATCAATCGATTCACCAAGTTTCCAAATCCAAATACCACAACAGCAGTTGAGGAATTCACACGCAAAAGAGCAACAAAACCATCCGATCCAACTCCGATCTTCGTCTTCATCGATCAGATCGTGTCCGCCTTTTCTTGGAATCAATTCAATTCAAATTATTCATTCTTCGCTTCTTCTGATCTCTTTGAGAGAGAGAGAGAGAGAGAGAGAGAGAGAGAGAGAGAGAGATGGACAAAATGAAGAACTTGTTGAAACCGAAACCTAGCCCCCAACAACAACTGAGGGACTGGCAAAGTCATCTCCGCAAAGAATGCCGCGGCATCGAGCGCCAAATCATAGGTAAATTTCCCTTAATTCATTCTCTATGCGTTTCTTGTTTTTCTAAGCTTCTTCTGGCAATTTTGACGTATTGGGGAAGGGAAAGTCGATTACTAGTGAATCCACTAAATCGTTGGATTCATTTGATTTTTCCCTTTTGTGGCGTAGATATACAGAGAGAAGAGAAACGTGTGCAGAAAGCAATTAAAGATGCTGCTAAGAGAAATGATATGGGCTCTGCTAAGGTACTTGCAGCTCTTTTTTATACCCCCTACTATCTAATACTTCTCCGTCGCTACTGTTCAATTCAAGATTCATGTTTGTACTTTGTCTTGATGTCATTTCTTGTTGAATCTTGTAAAATTTGACTTCAGATACATTGCGAGTCCATGAACTCTGATTACAACAATTATAAACTTGATGGCTTGATGCTAAACAGTAACGTTGCAAATCAGATAACTGACAAATCAGATAACTGACATGAAGTAGGATATGATTTTGGAATTAATTTTGTGTAGTGGCATTAGGTTAGGATACTCTGGTAACTGACAATTTGTTTGGTTGAGACCTAAACCAGTTGTTTGTTTGTTCTTCCGATAAAATTATGTCCCGCAAAATATTTGGAAGACAGAGTTCGGGAAACCCTATACATAGTGACGATAAACCTGTAACTAAAACTTTCAACGGGAAAGAGCCATAGAGGCATCCGTATCAATTTTGTTGACTACTTTTTTTTACTAACTTAAGTTTAAATGTGGATAATGCATCTCATACCGAATTGTTATCTGGCAAATCTCGTAGGTACTAACTTCAGTTTAAATGTGGATAAAGCATCTCATACCGAATTGTTATCTGGCAAATCTCGTAGGAGATCTTGAAACTCACTCCCTAACACTAATGACTGATACGATGAAATGTCACTTTGGTTCATGTCGACCTGGTCTTGGTTTTTTGGATAGAGGAAATTAGGCCCAGAACACAAAACTATGGGTGGGGTTGAATAAACCAAGTATTTGTTGCTGGGTCTGCAAGTGTTTCACCAAAGGGACATGTGGAAATGTGGAATGCTTGCAGGGATAGTTTAGAAAGCAACTAAGAATCTTTTGGTGCGCTGGAAAATATGACTTGAAGAAGAATATCTCTGAGGAGAGAAAAGAAATTCCCTTCATGGTGCTGGAAATGGAAAATGTGGAGTAGCAGATTGAATATACCCTGCTATTGCTGTGGAAGAAATTTCAAGCAGAAGGTCAGCTAGTGTTTGTACGTTAAATGAACTTTTAGGCATTGGTCGTCAGCCCATTCTAGGAAAGTGCCACTGGCTCTCAATGAAAGCCCAAAACTAGTGGGTTTGTTCACAATTGGTTATTCAATATAATAGTATTTATGTTTTTCTACTGCCAATCAGATAGGTAGGGGGGACGCCGAGTATTCATTGAGCTAAATCCTATATTTATTATATTATTCTGGTGCCATCACACAGAGATCTGGGGTTGAGAGAGATTTTGGGTGCTCCCCTAACCTGAGCAATCTGTTGCAACTATGTTGAGAGAGATTTGCATGCATGTATCTGTGATCTTTTGCAGAATGTAATATCCTTTTCCTAAATTTCAATTCTCTTTCTGTTTCTTTTTACCAAGTGAAATTTGGGTTTCAGGCACTTGCTAAGGAGATTGTGAGGTCAAGGCAAACTGTCAACCGTCTCTATGAAAACAAGGCACAACTAAATTCGATATCAATGCACCTTGGGGAGAGTGTTGGTACACAGCTTTCCATTATCTAAGCTAATTTGTTGCTTTCACATGTATATTATCATTTATCACCATTTGAGTGTTTTACTAATGAATGTTATTAGATTGCCTTATCATGTCTTGTCTAGGCAATCAAATAGTATTACAAGGCTTTGTTTTATTTAGTTGACTCTTTTGAAAGCCCTTCACTTCTTCATTTGTCCAACAATTCCAACCCAATCCTTATTGGGTTTCCATTACTTCCTGTACATTGATTTCCAGGCTTTGAAATAATTTTTGCTAATTCCAACTACAACATTTGTTCTTCTTGCAAGTAGAGCATTCAAGCTCAGGAAGATTTAAAGAGATCCTGAAGCTTAACTATGCTTCTTTTACCATGTAGGAATAGGGATTGGGACTCTTATGGATACATGTAAAATAATTAGTGTCGTAAAAGTACCTGAAGCTTGGTTTTCTTCAGATTTTTTGCATTTGGATTTGTGGAAGCATTGACCTGGTTTACTGGAATCATAACACGGTACTTTTTCCTAATAAAATCATGAGTTTTTGCTGATGTATAATTTATTAACACGAGAGGAAGCAGGTTTGACTAAAAGTCATATTAGGCACTTGATCATTCTTTGTAAATCTTTGTGGTGTTTGTTTCCTGTATTTCCATTATCCTGGTTCGTCATCTTTCCGAACATCTTCAAATCTCAGGAGTAACGTTAAAGTTTGGCTTAAAAATAATAAAATATCTTCGCTAATATCTTTGGCTTGAGTTGCAGCTATTGCCCGCACAGTGGGACATTTGAACAAGAGTGCCGAGGTCATGAAGCTTGTCAATAACCTCATGAAGGCCCCAGAAATCGCGGTCACAATGCAAAATTTCAGCAAGGAAATGATCAAGGTGTCTTTACTTTTAGTGTTTCGCAACCAGAATTATCAAAGATGTTTATAATTGCGAGGATGGAGCTTTTTTTGCGTTGCATTTTATTGAAATGCACACTTGTAGTTCTTTTTAATGTGAGTTCCCGTAATTAAAGTGTTAATGCTTCTGCAACCATCACCAATTCCTTGGTCCTTTTAAAATGCATATTCTTTCAGTGGATACAAAATTTCCATTTACAACCTGCCCAATTAAAGGAAATTTGGTTGTATTTCACATAGAAAAATGCCTCATTTTACTCGAGCTCTTTTATACATATGCCCACTATTTCTTAACATGACAGGAAAAATCATGCAGCTACTGCTAAACTTCTGCGGTTCTGACAGAAAATAATCCCGTTGAATATCAACCTTGTATTCTGTAGGAAGCTTTGACATACTTTCTGACTTTCTGTTTCTGTTCTCCAGCTTTGTTAATGGAAAGAAACGAAAGGACAATGTCTTTGAATCTTATGAAACCTGGTTGCTCTACCAATGTAGTTCATTATTTGCAAGAATTTCTACCAGTCTTTCTCTAGAGTGTAGAGGAACAATCATGACCTATTGGAATTCTAGACAATTCGTCGGAGAACTTGCAAACCTGTAGTTTGATACTTCAATTTGTCACTCGCTTTGATTCATTGTCAGAAGCTGTGGATGTGCTGCATAATATTCTTTTTGTCCATTCCGTAAGAATTTAAGCTTTTTGGACTCATGGTATTAAAGTTATTGAGTACAGGTCTTTAACTAGGTTTGTGTGAGTGAAAACTTGAGTTTGCCTGTGGTCGTCCATTCCATCTATTTTTGCACTCTATTTGGTAATCATGAATGAAAATTGTTTTTGAAAACCAGTGATCCGTGAAACTACAATAAAGCTAGGATGGTAGTGAGTGTCAATATTAGTACTTAATCACGTTTGTGGTTTACAGGCAGGGTTAATTGAGGAGACTGTAAATGATGCTCTTGACTCAGCACTCGATACAGAGGATATAGAAGAAGAAACTGAAGCAGAAGTTGACAAGGTCTTGACTGCACTTGCCGGAGAGACTGCTGCTGAGCTTCCGGAAGCAGTCAGGAAGCAGAAATTAAAGCAACCGGCCACTGTGGCAGGAGCCGCACGAGAGGTAAAGGGTCTATAGACAACCATTCAAAATCATTTTTATGTCTCCATTTTGCCCATATATAATTTGCTTTGAAAGAAGCTAAGGGTGTGGTGGGAGTTCGTGGGAAGAAGGGGAGAGGAAGGGAAGTAATTGTTTTACCTCGCCCTTTGTTTGGTCCTTACTAGGAAAAGAGAAGGAAAACAGTCTAAGAACAGGTAGTGTGGGTTGTTATTTTCCTCCGCATTTCCTTCTTTAATTTGTCCTTTTTTAAAGGGCGAGGGAAAACAAGCGTAGTATTTTCTTCATCTTTTCCCTTCAAAACCAAACATCAGAATTTAGTTTTCTTCTCACTTTTTTCTTTGAAAAACCAAAAAAGGAATGAACATTGTCCTCTTCTTTTCCTTCCCATCGAGCAAGTTCCAAACACACATTGAAGGATGACTTTCTTTACAGGATGAAGCAATAGCTGAGGGTGCTGGAGAAGAGGAAGATCTTGAAGAAATTAGGGCACGACTTGCCAGAGTTAGGTCATAATTTGAGCATTTTATCCGGTACTCGGGTCTTTACATGGCACTCAACGGAGAAGTCATCAAATTCAGCAGGTAAACCCCGGTTTGCCACTTGAGAAAGAGATGAAAAGCATATGGCTATATTGTACTACTAATTCATACCCAAAATCAGCTTCTTTGAAAATACAAGCTTCATTTGTATATGTATTCTATAATTCAACTTGTAGTAGTAGTAGAATTAGTATTTGTGAATGAAGTTCTTTACTTTGCTCCCAAACAAAAAATCGACAATATTTTCGTTTCCAAAGTCGCCTCAAAGGCACTCTATCTGATGAAGAAAAGAATTGGTGTTAAATCCTTGTGCTTTATACTTACTTTATATCCTTCGATTATTACTTTGGAAAATTGTATAAATAGAGGATATTATATGGGACGCTTAGGGTACCATATGGCATTTTCACATGATAGTTTAACTAATTACGCAGATAAATTTTTGTAAGTGCGACAACAAAAATCACTTTTGCTGGGTTATCGGGAGATCACAAGGGATGGGATGACACACACATGTCTGTTTATCCCAAATGGCTCCTCACACATGACACATTATTGTGTTATACAATTATCAAATAGAACATATTTCTCAAATTCTTGACGGGAGAACGGGTTTGAACGATCTAATTGGTCCCATAAGAGTCGCAACCGTTTCATAGTTTATCAAAAACCGTTCAAAAATCACTTCTGCTGGGTTGATAGGAGATAAGGGATGACACACATATGTTTGTTTTACGATTTGAGGTTTGGGTTTCCACATTGCATTTCTCTTGTGTATGTGCATACTAAGGCATGTATTATGGATTACACAATCTCATACTTACTTTCTGGCATCTAGTATTTACGTAGTATTTATAAGAAAAACAACATATTTTCTCTCCTCCAAATGATTTAATTTTTGGACTTAAACCTCTTTAAAAATGAAACAATTGTTATTATTTCTCCAAAATTCAAGTAGTTTTCTCATTAGCTCTCTTTGGCTAAAATTTCCAATCTGCCACTGACTGACATTGGTCGAAAGACCACTGGCCTGATAATTACTCTTGGGAAGTCAATTGCTATTTACTCGAATAATTAGTTCCACACAACGTGAAATATTCAAATATCTGGGGTACTTATGTAGTATTCATGATCTCATGCTGATGGAGTATTAGCTCGACTGATCAAACGTGTACTCCAGCTATAAATATTTCTCCATCATAGTATTGCATATATGCTTTGATCAACAATCTTGAAAGGCAATTTTTTTTTTATGTGAATTAAACAGAAGAAAATTGCATTAAACGAATTACAATAAAAGAAAATTGTATCATGTAAAGTCCCCAACAACTAAATTAAGTCTAATAAACAATAATTTGCCGAGCAAAAAAAAAAAAAGTTTGTTGAGTGAAAAATAATAATTCAAAAAATAGCCCCATACAAAAAGTAATAAAATACGAAATGAAAAAAAATCTATGTACGTAGAACTAATGAATCCTTATCTAGTTTTGTATTTGACAAGATTTGACCCATGACCGTTTTGAGCAAAAAGATTTGACCCATGACATCTCATAAGAGAGTGTACAAAGTAATTGGCCAATTTTTTTTTCCCGTAATGCAGGATTTTCCGGGCCAGTTTGCGCACATCTCGGATTAAATTCCTACAGCCCCTCCTCCATATATAGTCGTTTCACACGCTTACGGGTGAGGTGGCCCCGAGAGTTGTTGGCAAGGAGAATCGAATCTGAGACCTTGAAAGATGGAGTAAATACCTAAGTCTCAGGCCAGGACCGCGTGATTATTTGAATGAACCGATAGCAAAATTTTGGCGTCCGCGTCGGAAAATAATGTGGAAAAGCACTACCAAGGTGCATGCGCGGATAAGATTTTATATCTAGAAATTAATTAAAGAACAGATAAGCAAATTAATTAAAAGTAGAAGCAAATTGATACTACTATATACTGGCATGCATGGAAAGAAAAACAAATTAGTAATTCTTTAATTAAACCGATTGTTGACTACAGTATTTCTTTGACGATTGGTTGATTAAATACTGTACGTACACACTTATACGACCTAGTCTTTGATGAGTGATCTAAATTTCTAGGACTCAAATAATTTGCAAGTAGAAATTTAACCTGTGGAGGTTGCTTCACGAAACCAATGACTTTACTTTGAAAGGATGCGTCACCCAAAAGAATTTTTCACCGTCACAAGAAATTTTCCACAATGACATATGGCAAATTCTCGGCCTAATCTTAAGACTTGGAATTACTAGCGGAGTACTATATATATTATGCTAAAACCGAGCACAACTCGCACGCACACTTGCGCCACATGATTTGTGATGTGAGCAGGGGCGGACCCACCATAAGGAACGTGGGATCACGTGCCCCCACGTCCTTTAATTTTTTCTTTTTTTGGATTTGTATATATATATATATATTATTTATGTTGAATGCATGTAAGTAGTTGTTTGTTGGTGTAGTGGTAAAGTGCTCTCTTTCTAAACAAGAGGTGGTGGGTGCAAGACTACCCTCATGCTCTCCTGTAGGTTTTTTTACCTTTTTCCCAAAAGGCAGTAGAAAATGTGTGTTTTTTTTACCTTTTTCCCAAAAGGCAGTCAGGAGTTTTTTTTTTTTTTTTTTTTGCCTTTTTTCCAAAAATTAGTAGAAAATATGGTTTTTTTTTTCAAAAGGCAGTAGAAAATAGTAGTGCGTACCTTGTTTTTTATACTATTCGTGGGTTCGAATATACCCCCACATTGCATTTGTATACTTTTTGTCCCCAAAACTGTAATGATAGAGTTAGTAATAGAAAAATAGATGATGAACATGTGATAATGCATTTAGTCAAGGTGCGCAAGTTTGCCCAAGTAGCTAATTATTAAAATACATATATATTTCAAAATTGGTAATTTATCATGAATGCTAAAATTATTTTGGAGTAAATCTGCTTAACTATAACTCGTATATTACGGTTACAAAAAAAATTGGTGCCCCCGCTATATCAAATTCCTGGGTCCGCCACTGGATGTGAGTGTGTGAAAGTGCAGAGACGGAACTATGTGAGGGTTTATGGGGGCCACGGCCCCTGAGTAGTTTTGGGTATTTTAAAAAAATTCTTGTTATTCGTTAAACCTAATCTACTCTATTTTTGGGAACTTGGGAAGGAGATGAGTGCTTTCGGGAATCACACCCTTCCTATTTGCATGGTAGTATAAGGGATGCATCACCTGCACTCCACTCCACTTGTTTTTAAAATATTAAGATTAAGATTAGTTGTTTTTTTGTTTGTTAAAAGCCACTATATATATATATATATATATGTATATATACTATATTGTTTTTTGTATTGGGTGTTATTTAAACATTTAAATGCTTTAGACTATGTTCGTTTTGGGTCCCAAAATCTAACCTCTCTCTTTGTGCACAGTCTCCAATCAGTTTTCTCTTCAATTATTTCTCTAATTTCTCTTTTTTTTCTTTCTCTCCACTCATTAACCAAAAAATCTCCTCAAAACCCAGACCAAATAAACTATCTCGAACCTTGAAATTTCAAAAGTTATTGTTCATAGTTCGGCCCCCGCGTTGAAGAAATCCTGATTCCGTCCCTGTGAAACAGTCGTGTGTGATTTTAGACTTTTTGATGAAGAAAACCAACGGAGACTAGGTCCATGTATGTGAAAACATGCATGCGCTACAACCCATTTTACGGTCATTTATTCTTCTTTGAAAAAAACTTTTGGGGATGGGTAACGTGATCAGAATTGTAACGTGATCAGTACGTACTTAGTGCTAGGCTTGTAGGATTGCAAATAAGGTCGCTGGTAGAGCGCTCCCCTTGCATCAAGATTGGTTCTTGCATGCCACACTACTATCACTACATAAATGTGACAGTACTGAGTAGCTCAACCTCCTTAGGCGCTATCGTAACCTCCGAAACAGACATACAAAAATATGTTATTGGAAGGACGAAGCGAAAAATTGAATTTCGAGAAGTTCAAAATTAATTATTAGTCTTAGAAAAGTAAGTCGATCAACATCTAAAAATTGGAGTAACATTTTGTATACATATAAGAGAGATATTGTAAAATTATCTTATTACTAGAATTGAAATTACTATGAAACGTAAGAACACAAGTGGATATGATTTGAATTTTTTTAGAAGAATGCCATTTCATATGTATTATCAAATTTTCGAACTCTTCAAACATACTCTTGAGATATTAAAAAATTTAAGGGACGTCATGGCCACCCTTGGCACCCTCCTCCTGTATCACTTATTTTCACCCTTATTTTAGGTGGTGCTGTGCTTTCTCCGGCTGGACCCTGGATGGTAAGGTGGCTAAGTTGATATATCTGGGATGAGGATGAGTCCTGCATGAATAGCACCCGAGTTAGTGCCCAAACCCGAATCGTGGGAGTCCGGGGTAGGCACTCCGACGGTCAAGTCAGTCAAGGGGGAAGAGTTCGAGTATTTAGGATTTCAGAGGGTCAGAGTCTCTTACCTTATTCTCGGGTCAGGTTCCTCCTTTCATAGGCAGTGGCAGCGTAGAGATCAACCCACGCGTGTACACCACGCGCTCGGAGATTGGGCCATTAATCTCGGCGCTGAACCGGGTTTCGTAGTCATTGATTCGCCGGATTACTTCATGATCCTTTCCCCTGTATTAGGGGATATGGTGCCACGTCTCCTGCCAACCCTACCCGATTCTTCCTGACTTCATCTCCAAGTCAGGGGTAGGGGTGGCTCGGTGGCTGTCGGTTCTGCCGATCGAGTTAGCTCGGCTGTACTCGGACTTCTGTAGGATTGGCAATTGGTCCTACGGGTATCTGCTGAACAGAACGTTGTAATTGCGATCTGTATCCGGGTACATGGTTCTACTGTTGGTAGACAAACTTGGCCTGGCAGGACTGGTCCAGCGGAAGCGCAACGAATGTGCGCCGCCGGGCTATCCAACCCATAAGTCCACAGGTCTGGTTTGCCACGCCTATCTCCTGGTCCGATCCACCGAGCCGCACCCACCACATTTTGAAAAGCACGGAAATATATTAGGAGTATACAATATATAGCTATTTTCTATTTTCCATAAGAATAATTAAGTTGTTTCGATGTATATTAAATTGCGAGTATTTGTACAAGCTACAAGTTCAAAATAAATTGTTGACAAAAATCCAGAAAACATGACTTTTGCTACAAATTTGCCGCCACAAACAGTTCTTAAAAGTTGTTGCGATTAAATTTATTCGGGTACCCAGTTGATTCTTTATGGACGCAGGACGCACCTTTTTTTTTTGTTTTTAGGTAACAAAGGAACTGCGTACAGTCAAGCTACTAAATAGACCTGATTGTGCAGCTCAAACCTCCGGGGGAACTAGCGCAGTCACACCAGTCATGGTCCGCCACTTACTACAAAATCTGGGCATCCGCCCGAACCACTGGGACAACCCCTGAGTGTGTATGGACGCACTTTTTTTATTGTGTTCAGCTACTAAATTCTTGGGGGGAAAATGACAAACATGCACAAACAAGAAAATTTTCTATTAAGTTTGGTGAAAAGGACACGCTTAATTAATCTAATGCACTAATAATTAATCTAATGCACTAATAATTAATCCTAAACCTCTTTCTAAGGAAAATAATTAATTGGTTTTGTCAAAACTCTATCTACCTATCTTTTCTCTATGGCAGTCCAAATTAAACTAGGAATAAAGGGAATGAGCATATGAATGTCATAACAAATAGGACTCCCCAAATGAATTAATAATCCTGGGTAAAAAATTAGTAATTAATACGACCTTAGTTAAGGAGTCAAAACTAGGCATGGTAGGGTTGGTGGGTTGCATAATTAGGCTCCAATTGCGTGCGCAATGACTTCATCTTTTTGCAGTATCAACAAAACTGCACTAACATTTATGCACACAGTGTCGGCATCCTTGGCAGGGGTGCCAAGCAATCGATCTGGCCGTTCATCTCGGCAATCGACGGCTCAAAAGGGCACAATTGTACAGACCTGGGGTTGGTGCTGCCCTTCAAAAAGGGCAGCACCATGCTGTCCCCTGCGAGCGCAGTCCGCTCTGGTCTCACTCTGATGATCGAAACCGTTCACTTTGTACAGCTCGTTGAGTCAAATAAATGTATCAAAAATAATCTTGATCGGATATCATTAAGTGCCTGATTGAAACACATATAACTTGGCAATAATGGGTTCCAATGGGTTTGATCTAGTGTTTCGGATCCATACTTTTCAAGATAAAAATGTCTCGATCAGACACTTAATGATATCCGATCGAACTGGTTTTTGATATGTATGTTCTACTCGATGAGCTATACGGAGTGAATATTTTCAATCATTGGAACAAGACTGGAGCGGACCGCGTTCGTGGGGGACGGTAAGGTGCTGTCCTAGTGAGGGGCTGCACCAATTCCAGATCCCAATTGTACGTAGAGCCGTTTGATTTACGCGGACTCGATCATGTGCATTAGATGGCTCTGCATAGAGTTGTATTCGAAGTTGTGTTCCTAAAGTTGCTCTTATAAGTGTGCGTGCAAGTGTTTGTGTAGTTTGAAAAAATAAAAGTACCATTTTTTTTTAATACACAAATCAAATCAATACGAGAATAGAAATCAATGCAACGTTTGAAAAGGAACCTCTTACCTCTCATTGCATAAGGGACTGGGCGGTGCAATGGGTCCTTTTTTGAACCTTTAAGACTCACTTCGATAGTTGAAAACATTAATTTTGTAGACTTTGTCAATGTCAACAATCTTGTTAAATTTTAGGTTGAATATTTGACACCAATCGATACATGATTCTAACACTTTATCTTGAAAAAAGAGAGATCCGTCATGGATCGATCAAACCTATTTATTTCAAGATTAATGTGTTTTTTTTTTTGCTCGGCATAGGAAATTTTATTAGAGGAAGACTTGAAACGAATACAAGTCGGGGGAGGGGAAGGGGACTCCAACCAAAGTTGGAGAAATTAAAAACACCCAAAACACCTAATGGCCTA
>JAOTQK010000001.1:21474333-21484835 GCA_025642025.1 Rhododendron ferrugineum
TATAAACATGGAGTGTTTGGATCAAGCACCTACATACATTGGATGCTGTTGATTCTCGCGTAGCCCACTCTTTTTTTTGTTTAGAATTTTTGGACAGCTCGGATCAGCCGTCCAGTGGCCGGAGTGGGCCCGGCGCGCCTTCGGAAACTGATTGGGATCCCTTCGGTCGGGAACCGTAGACTTTCCGTTTCTTCTTCTCTTCATAGTCAACTGCAGGTTCAAGGTCGCTTGATCTAACAAGAAGCAATTTCATTCCTCTATCTATCCTCAACACTTCGCCTAGCTACCAATCAAATCCATTCTTACTTGTCCTCTATACAAACCCAAACATGAAAAGAGAGCCATTAGGTTGGCATCGGTCGGTCTCTGTGGAAAGTATCGACAATTGTGAAACTACCGTAACAGTTAGATATCGACATATTGCATGCGCAGTTCTAACTTCTACTTGTTTGATCAATTTATCACTGGACTTGATTCCTTCATTTGATTTGGCTGTGTATTTAATTTTTTTTTGAAAGAGACATTCATTCAAGCCCATCGGGCAAAAGATTTCAAAACAGATACAGGAGAGAACCAAAGCAACCTAAACGTCGATCTCAGGTACCTACTGCCGAAGCAGGCCCCGCGATAATGCCGGTACATAAGAACCAATCTCGGTCTAGATAATAGAGGATCAAAAGAGATCCACAGCTCAAACCCTGTAAACAATAAAACATTGCTGAAATCTAAAGGCAAAACAACAACAAATCAACTAAAATCTATCAGGTATCCCGGAAAAAACCATAAGGGTCACCGGCCTGATCAGGAAGTGAAACGAACACCACCGGACCACGGCAACTGAAGACCTGCCTCTTCCAGTCGAAATTGTTGCGCAGCCCACACAAACACCACCGGACCACCACCACCACCGAAACCCACCAGCCCTAAAAACAGACAACCAGACATGCAAAGACCACCAACACCGGACCATTCCTCAATAGGCGCCGTGTATATTTAATTAACTTGTGTGCAATAGATTTTCCCCCAGTTGTATTAGAGGCACACAATAGATTATAATCCTTATTGTTATTAATGAATTTCTAACGTGTTCCAAAATAAAATAAAGAGAGCCCCAAATAAATTTGAAAAGAAAGGAAATGAAAAAAAAATGGAGGAAAATCTGTACTCCTATAGTCCTATTTTATTTTTCCCAATCATTTGTGCGAGTTTTTTCCCAATAATTTGTGAACGGACAACCCGAACAGAGAAGGGAAAAAAAGTGAAAATTTTTAGCTTTCGTTTTCATTTTGGGAATTGATTCTCACTTACAACAATTTTTTATATTTTATATCCACACTCCCTTCTTTCAATCTTTCAATTTTCGCTCGCAAAAAGTCTTCCTTCCTCCAGGATCTTCCCCGGTAGTCCCATGTGCGCACACGGCAATCCCACCTTCAAAAAAGAAACAAACATACTCAACAGTTGTTGTTTCCCTTCCAAAATCCAGAACTTCAACGAGCCCAAATGGAGACATCTTGTTATGGGCGAGATGGCATTTACAGATCACCTCGCCCTCCTCTGCTTCTACCAGAAGACCCAAACCTCTCAATTGTCTCATTCCTCTTCCGGAACTCCTCCTCTTACTCCGATAAACCCGCCCTCATTGATGCCGACTCCGGCCACACCCTCACCTTCTCCCAATTCAAATCCACCGTCGCCAAACTCTCCCACGCCTTCCTCATCCAACTGGGTATCAAGAAAAACGATGTCGTCCTCATCTTCGCCCCCAATTCAATCCAATTCCCCATCTGTTTCTTTGCAATCATCGCAATCGGCGCTATTGCTACTACTGTAAACCCCGCGTACACGGTAGCAGAGATTTCAAAACAAGTCAAAGATTGTAAACCAAAGGTTATTGTTACAGTACCCGAATTATGGGATAAAGCTAAAAGGTTTGGATTGGATTATGTTTTCATGGGTACTGAGAAAAATTCTGACTTGATTGGTATAAGCTCGAATTCGAAGGTTACATGGTTAATTGATTTGGTCAAGGATTTTGGGTCGGTGTCTGATTTACTTCCTGTGGCTGAAATTAAATCAAGCGATACCGCTGCTCTGTTGTATTCTTCGGGCACGACAGGGTTAAGTAAAGGTGTAGTTTTGACCCATGAGAATTTTGTGGCATCGGCTTTAATGGTTACTGCTGATCAAGAACTGGCGGGGGAGATGAACCTCTTGTTCTTGTGTGTGTTGCCTATGTTCCATGTTTTCGGACTTGCTGTGATTATGTATGCCCGGCTGCAGAGGGGGGATGGGATTGTGTCGATGGCGAAATTCGATTTGGAGATGTTTCTGAGGGCTGTGGAGAAGTATCGGGTGACACATTTATGGGTTGTGCCTCCAATTGTGCTGGCTCTCGCAAAGAATAGTGTGCTCATGAGGAATTATGATGTGTCGTCTGTAAGGCAAATCGCGTGCGGTGCAGCACCTTTGGGGAAGGATTCGATGGCTGAATGTGCGAAGAATTTCCCTCAGACTGTAGTTATTCAGGTACTTTTTGTCCGAAGATGAATACTATTGGCAGTATTGAATTAGAGAGAAGATAATGACAGAATGGACCGGATTTGGTCCAAATCCGACATGTTCTGAAGCTGAAATAACTCAAATCTGAATCGAATCCAAAAAATCAGATATCAGATCCGAAAATTTGAATCCGTCCGAATTACATTACATACTAATGATTTTTTAGTCTAAACCCAATGGAGTACGAAGCCGTTCCACTTTCTCCTAAAAATAATTTTTGAAAAAAAAGGTAATTTTAAGCTCAAATATAATGAAAATAAAAAATAATTTTTCAATTTTTTTTGCACCGTTTAAAAGATCTCGATGAGATCTATCAAACAATATCTATATTTGTGGGAAAATTATTTGCGCAAACACATAATTTTTGAGCTTGAAATTGCATTCTTTTTCAAAAAGTTTTTTTTTCCAAAAAGTGGAACGGCCTCTACTTATTTTGGAATCATCTTGATCTAAAGACTTATTATTTGTCCATTTAAATGTCGAATTCGGATTTTATTGGATTGGATTTGGATTATTGGATTGGAGTTATCGGAATTTTCCTGATTAGATCGGATCGGATCCGGCTATGCAGCATGTTTTTTTTTTTTTAATTCGTATCCGCTCAAAATTGTATATGTGAGTGAAAGAACTTAGATTTGTCTTCTGGTTTTCAAAATCATTCCATTTCAGTGTCTATAGTAGTCATTGCTTAAATTATTCTCGCAGGCAATGGGGCGGATCAGTGTTGGATTTAGCGTTCTCCAATCCCGTCCCATTCTATATTGGATCGGAGTCGGAGCGGGGGAAATCGGGGAGGTGTCGGGGGGAAATCGGGTCCCCATTCACCATAATAATTTGACTAGTTTTGTTCTTTTTAGAGTGTTTTGAAAGAAATAAAAAATATTGATGATTGATGAGAGTTTAAAAAAAGAAATAAAAAAACAAAGACATAAATTAGTGTTTTATTAATTGGTATATTGCTCTCTTATTATATCAAAACAATAAAATTTATTTAGACATATACATACAAAAATATAAATATCTATAATCGGGTTCGGATCGGGTTAAAACGGGACGGGGGAAGCAAATACCATACCCGTCCCATTTGCCTATCGGATCGGGAAATCCAGCTCGGATCGGGCGGGGAGGTCGGAGGCGGGGATGGATCGGATGTAATTGCCATCCCTAGCTATAAGATAAGTCCGTTATGAGAAAACAATGCTAAAAAAGATACCAATGAATGTTTTTCTTCTTATTTAACTTCAGTACAAACTACAAAGTGGTGGTCAAATTTTGAATTTTGAAATGTTGCTTTGATTGGTTGTCATGACTCATGAATGACTTTACTCCTTGCTCATGCGATTTTTTTTGAGCGGATTGGGATTGTCAAATGTGCTCTAATGTTGAAAGAACTCTTGATTTTAGGGCTATGGCATGACAGAAACTTGTGGAATTATCTCAATTGAGAATCCAAGATTAGGTACTCGACATTCTGGTTCAGCAGGACCCCTTGTTCCAGGAGTGGAAAGTCAAATAATTGGCATAGATACTCTCAAGCCTCTTCCTCCTACACATTTGGGTGAAATATGGGTTCGGGGAGCTAACATGATGCAAGGTAAAGTATCGCTAAATTTTGCAGTTTGGTAATTAATGTGCTCTTAATTTGAATTGAAATATCTCTATCCTTCAATGAAGAAGTAGACAAAACAGTCTTCAGGTGAAACTCCCGGTTGAGGAGTTATTCAGAATGCTGCTAAGATATTAGTTTAGTATCTTTGGTTTCATAGTTAGGAGCACAATGAATAATTCATTATGAATTAAGACATAAGAAACTGTACTACAAGACGGAGGAGGAACTTTAGGACACCCTTAATTGATTGTCTAAATCGAAAAATCAACATTGCTAATACAACAATTGCAAAACCTTACAGAAACAAGAAATAAAATGACCACAATTTTAGGTATTCATAATGAATTTTAATATCTTGAAAGAGGCATCAATTTTGAGCGGATATTCAGATCCTTAATGAGTTTTACAATGTATTTTCATTTATATTTTGAGAAAAGCAGAATGGTTGCCAAGGGTTACATTTAATTTCTTCCAAGGGAAATACTTCGGTGTCTCATTCCCTTTTGGAGACACCGTAACTCCGATTCAATGGTTGAGATTGTGCCACACATGCAATTTTGACCAAAAATGATCGGTCAAACCAGTCGCCCAATAGGTCAACAAATTTGGTATAACAAAACCATTAAATGGCATAACAAGTAACCCAAAAAGGCATAACACGTGAAATTAATGGCATAACATGGGTATAACATTTCCTAAACAGGTATAACATTAACCCAAAATAGACATAAGTAAACCATTAATGACATAACTGTTGAGTCATAACAACATGGGCGTAACAGAAAACATTGAAAAGCATAACACAAAACCAATGATAGGCATAACAAAAATCAGAAAAGGCAAAACAAAATGCAAAAGTAAAAGAAGCATAACAATACCACATAAGAGAGTAACAATAACCTCTAAAAGGTACTAACAATAACCTTTAGAACCATATTCCCACCATTGACCGGATCTATGGGTATCAAGTTTTTTTTGTTATGTCTTGATTATACATTTAATGATTTTCATTATGCTTGTACTGATTTTGTCATGTCAATTGTTACGGTGTTTCCAAAATGGAGGGAGACGCCGAAGCGCTTCCCTTCTTGCAATTCCTTGCAACTGCTGTTTTGCTAGCTAGTACGCTCAATGCATTTGCTTGCGTTTACATTCAAGAAAAGTTATTTCTTAAACTGCAAATTTTTTTAGGTTATTTAAACAACCCAGAGGCCACCAAACTTACTATAGATGAGCAGGGATGGGTCCACACAGGAGATCTTGGGTATTTTGACGAGGAAGGACAGCTATTTATCACTGGCCGACTTAAAGAGCTCATCAAGTGCAACGGCTTTCAAGTAACTTTTTTTTAGTAGTACAACTTACGCATCATTCGGCCTTGGTAGTTTTCTTTTCTAGTGGTATCAAATATATCTTTTATCGTTTTGTCGGATCCGGATCCGGATTTTCTGTAAGGATTTGTCTGTGAAGATCATGTGAAAGTTTTGCTGAAAGACTGACAACACATTAATGAAGAGATCCAATGGTTCACAATAACCCTCATTATTTCTAAACAAAACGTCGCCGTTTAGATGGTAATTAAAATCCTAAAGAGAAAACCCCCAAACTTATCTTCTCTTCTTCGTTCCTTCCCACAGTGATAGAAAAGAAACCCTTCTCAGTTCTTTCCCAACGCTGATTGGTACCTCCATTGTTAAGGTTCCATTTTTTGTTTTGTACACCAATCCCTGCAACCAGTGTTAGGGTTCCATTTTTGTTTTGTATACCAATCCCCCAAATTAAAGTCTCTCTTGCCCTTTCCCTGTTGAATCTTCGAACGGACGGGTTCGAAATCAAACCCCAAAAATGGCTTGTTGGATTCTGCACTCAAACAAAGAGGGATTCTTCACTTACCAAAAAAAAAAAAAGAAGAGGGATTCTTCAAAATTGCAGACCCATATTTCCGATAATTGCTTTGTTGAGAGTTGTTGTGATGTTGTTTGTCTGCGATAAGAAGATGGGTTTTGTGGAGCTATTAATCTGAGTTATAGTTCCAAGAAGAATCTTGTGCAAGGAAAATTATAAATGTTCCAGTCACTAGCCGTGGAATGCAATTCGTGGAGTGGAACGGAGGAAGAGGCATGGTATGGACTAATTAGCGTTGGAAGAATTGGTTGAGAACGGAGAAGAAGGTTCTCACCGGAGAAGAAGGAACTAACGGCTGTGTAACGGAGAAGAAGAAGAAAACGGTTCGGATTTTTCTCCGTTAGAATTTTATCCCCTGAAGCGGCATTGTTTTGTTTAGAAACAAGGAGGAGAGCTGTCGTGGATCATTGGATCTCTTCATTAATGTGTTGTCACCTTTTCAGCAAAATCCTCAGGCAAATCCTCACTGAGGATCCGACGTCCTTGTCTATCTAATTTGCCGAAGGACCTACAGTAATTGGGATTGTTCTTTTATGATGGGTTGTATATTTAATAATTTACCCAAATTGAAAACTTCATGATAGTGAGAAAAGACGGAAGCATACAGGTGGGTTTATGGGCACGACGGCCTCCCTATTGTTTGAATTTTCATAATTATTCAAGTATTTTGTTGTTTAAATATCAAAATTATACATGGTGGCCCCCCACCGAATAAAATTAACAGTGGACTAAAAAAGACATTTTCAACTATGAATATTGTTAGAACGCATATTTTTGATGGACGATGGGTTTCTCAGAAATGTTTTACTAGTTATATTTATTGAGAAGAAAATTACAGCAAAAATTAGTCTCAACTCAATCATAGATGACTTTTGGATCTAAGGTGTCATTAAATTACATTTTGATACATACTTGAGCTACAACGTATTGAGAAACTTTTTTTTTCACCTTTTAGTTGTTTTTGGTTTGTTAAGATCACCTAGATTTATTGTGTTTGTTAGCTCCAAAAAGCCGTTCTCTTTTGGTTGGCAATTTCATAGACAAATCACACATTTATTTGTATTTCGTATTTATTGATTATTGGGTACTATTTGGTCATTTAAATATATCATTTTTTTGAGCATTAAAATTTCAAAATCTCTTTATTCATGTTGTGGCCGGCCCTGTCGTGTAGAAAATCCTGGGAGTGAGCCTCTTTTTTGCTTGTGTGTCCGTGTTTCTTTCTTCTTTTTTCTTAAAAGCAGTATTGTCTTTCTTTGCGTGTACAAGCATCAGATTGGGTTATACCCAAAGTACTTCATTAGCTGGAATGAAATTGCAAGTACTACCAGTTCAACCCATAGGATAGACATTGCAACCTAGAGCTGTAGCTCAAGCGGTTGTGAGTGGACACTTAGGTATCATTGTGTGAGGTCTCAAGCTCAAGTCGATGGAATGACGTTGGTCTGTTGTAGTAATCTAACTCTACTAACATGCTATCGTGTGCCAAAAAAACAAAAAACAAACAGGCATTGCATAATTATGTTTTAATTGAATTACGTTTGGTTTTCCATGTGCCATTTTTCTTTTTCTAATATGGAAACCAACGCTGCGATTGGAGGGACATGTTTTTGTTGTATTCTGATGCAGTCATTCACATTTTGTTTGGCTACTCGTAAAATTACATGATCATGCATGGTGTTGCACTCGAATAATACGTAGTTCGTCATGTTTTCATGGTCAATTTTACTATTGCTAGATTGCGCCAGCAGAGCTCGAAGGGTTGCTTGTTTCTCACCCCGAAATACTGGATGCAGTCGTTTTTCCGTAAGCAAACATGCAAATTTTCTACAACTTCAAAACACGTAACTCATGAAAAATGTAACTTTTAATCTGGTACTTCTTCCTTTTAGGTTGCCCGATGCTAAAGCTGGTGAGGTCCCAGTTGCGAATGTTATCCGCTCTCCCACCAGTTCTCTTACAGAAGAAGATGTGAAGAAATTCATTGCAGACCAGGTAGGATTACACCACTAGATAATCAATATGTCATATGCAGTAGATCACAAGCCCAAGTCAAGTGGTGATCACTAGAGAGATTTCTTTGGTAGGAGTAATTCGCCGAAAACTTGACAATTTGGTGATCTCTCTCAATTGGTTAAAATTAAAGACTTTAATGTTGGAGTATGCGTGTGAAGTTAAACCCCCACATCCCTCTGAAAGAAAATTAGTAGCTCATATATACAAGGCTTGGTCTTTTGAGTGAGTATGAGTTCCGAGCAACATTAGTTTCTAAGTACTCTTTGATTGAAAGGTCCCGGCTAGGCCTTCTAAGTACACATAAAGATGGGATTGAGAAATGGAATTTAAGTTCTCAATATTAATTGTTTCTTAGAGTATGATCACATGGACCGGGGAGAATTCAAGGGTGAATATTTTGGCCTATGTGTTGGCTAATTAAACATTTTAAAAATGGGTAAAGTAAGTTTATTTGTTCTTCTTCTTCTTCAGGTTGCACCTTTTAAAAGATTGCGTGGAGTTAAATTCGTGGACAGTGTTCCCAAAAATGCTGCAGGAAAAATTCTCAGAAGAGTGCTCATTGAGGAAGTTCGGTCCAAGTTATGAAATCCTTCAATATTGCCTGAAACAAAGAATATGGTTCAACTGTATGCTGTGATTGCTTGTTGGTTCCCATGGTCTTTAAAAATCCAAGTTTCACCTGTTTTGTTCGTGTATAAGGTTGTATTACTCTCCAATAAACTTTTACTGAAGTTTGTGACCACTTACATATATTTTGCAGTGTATGTAAATGAGTGGGCTAGTCCAGTCCAAGCCCATCAATTCGGCCGAAATTCACCCTCGAGCCAAGCCCGCCTATGTGAAAAAATATAGGCCCAGACCCAATCCACGATCCTTACATGTTTGGGTTAAGAGCTTGGGTTCGAGCTCTGGCACCAACTATACAGGGTCTGTTTTATAGAACTTTCGTTTGTACGAGTAAACTGTCATTTTAATTTTAGAATGTAATTGTTACTTTAATTACTTGAAAATGAAGTGACTACACGGTTTTAAAGTTTGCACTTTTAACACTTGAGTTTGGGTTTTTAGATTAAAAACAATCATATCATATACAATTATACATGCAACTTTGTTCTTTGGACGTACGACTTAAAGAATTATAGACATATTCCTTATGGTGGGCTAAGATCGGGCATTCACGGGCTAAAACCTTCGGACTTAGGACCGGGTTAGCTGGGTAGCCCAACATGCCGGGCTTCAAGTAGGGCATGGCGTCAAAACTTTTAGCCCAAGCCCTATCCATTGAGATCGGGTTGGGCAAGGGCCAAGCTGAATTTCAACTGGCTCGGCGGGCGTCGGGCCACTGGGCCAGATTTACACCCCCGCAGTAGTATCAAATATGACAACAGACGAATGTTTTATGTGGTGCTTATGAATGATTGCACGATAGATCTTGTTCTATGTCTCGTTGACGGTGTAAGGCAGTCTTGAAATTGGAACAATGAAACGGCAGAAACATGTGAAAAAGGTTTGCTTGTTGTAGAATTGAATTTAAAAGGCAAAACGAGAGAGAGTTATTTAGAGAAACTGATGATTTGCTTGTTGTAGATTTAAATTTAAAAGGCAAAGCGAGAGAATTATGTAGAGAAACAGACGATGTCAAGGCTGTCTTGAATTGGAACAACAACAACAAAAAGTTTGCTTATTGTGGATCTGAAGTTGAAAGGAATAATGAGGGAATTATTTGGAGAAACAGATGGTTTATAAATCAGAAAGTCTACGTTTACCGCACCAATTCATTGCTGCTGGGTGGCGTGGTGGGCCCTAGCTATTAATCATACCAATAATGCTAGGGTCACTCATCTCCACCACTCCCCCAACCACTTCAGCTGAGTTGGCAGTCACTCCTCTCCACCACTCCCCCAACCACTTCAGCTGAGTTGGCATATCCAACTCAGCTCAGTAGAAAAAAAAAAAAAACTAAAATCAAGTCCAGGCCCATTTCTACATTGCGACCGGCCCACCACCGGCCACCAACCGCCACCACCATTAGCGCCTTCGCGATCACTGACCGTTTTTCACACCAATAATGTCGGACCGTTTTTCCACCATCTCTTCTAGAACCAATTGGTGATAGGGAGGGTTTCAATTAAATCGTTTATGACATTCGATATCACACTTGCAAGTCTGTTTTTAGAACGGTCACAGGAAGTGGCATTGTGTAACCAAATCCGTGGGGAAACTCCAGACCCAACAATTCCCCCCTCACGATGACACTCCCACGCAAATTTACTGATTTCACTCACACCATCGCTAGAAGATGACATTTTCACTCTGAAAAATAAGTACATCATGAGACAATTTCTGTTATATCCCTTCGACTTTGAGTGAAAATTCACTTTTGTCCTTCACATTTCAATTTGGACAAATA
>JAOTQK010000001.1:21493693-21509603 GCA_025642025.1 Rhododendron ferrugineum
CTTAAATGCATAATCAAAAGATGATGTGGCAACTTTTGATTATTGACTTTTGATTATTCCACTGTGGATGCTCTAAGTCCGTTACAAGAAAACAATGCTCATAAAGATACCAATGACTGTTTTTCTTGTTATTTAACTTCAGTCAAAAGCGGTGGCCATATTTTGAATTTTTGAGCGTGACACTATCACCTATTTTTCTCTCTCTAGTGCGCCTCTTTTTCTCTCTCTATTCTAACCCTAGCTTTGGCTGCCGCTGCCGGGGGGAGGTGCGTCTTCTTCCCTCCTCCCCGGGCCTTTCTCTCTTCCCTTTCCCTTTTCTTTCTCCCTCTCTCCCTTCCGTCTCCTTCATCGTCGTCATTCTACCGCCGTTTTCACCGCCTTGGCTCTCATTTCCTTTGGGTATCTCCGCTCCACCCGCCGGTTTCTATCTTTTGGGGATTCCGGTATCGGCTTAACGGCGAGGGTGGTGTAGGGGTTCCGGAGATGATCTCGCTTTGACCCCGTTCGTTTTAGCGACAGATGGTGGTCGTTGATGCAGATGCAGTGTGGGGCTGCGTCTGGTGCTTTCTTTTGGTGGTTTCGGCGCGCCGGATTTCACTAGAGCCTTGGATTTAGCGAGGGACGTTGTGCCGGAGTCGGTGTGGTTCTTTTTCATCGGCATAGGTGGGTTTTCTGGTGGAGGTTTCTCTTCTTGGTGGTGATCGGCGGTGGGATGGTGGCGGCTGTTTTGGGGATTGTTGGGGCTAGGGGTTTTTTTTTTTTTTTGTGCAGGTTTTGATAATGGAGGCTTGAGGTTGTGGGAGTGGGCCTGCTGTGGTGTGGATCGGGCAGTGGTTCTGAGGTGGGTGGTGGTTGGTTGTGGTGGGGTGGCTGAAGTGGGGTGGTTGGGCCATTTGGTGGTGGTGGCTCGTTGCTGGTGAAGGGTGGTGATGAAGGCTGTGGGTGGGTTGCGGTGGAGCGGCCTGTTGTGGGGTGGCCGGGCCATTCTTCGGGGTAGCAACAGGGGCTTGTTTTCCGGGTTCCGGAGACGGTGGTGGTAGCGGCCCGTCTCACTCCAGATGGCTGTGGTTGATGGTGAGTAGGGTTGCTGTTTAGGCTGGCCCATGTTGTCTATGGGTTGGTCTCCGACTAGGCCTATGTTGTCTATGGGTTATGCCTTTTAGTTTTTGGGCTAGGGTTTCGGTCTTTGGGCTTATATGTTGTATTTGGGCAATTAGTTTCTCGTGGGTTTATTGATATATATATTTATACTTTTTCAGACCCATTAGCTGTTCTGGGCTAGGCCTATTGGGTACTTTCTCCGTTGGTTTCTTGCGAACTTGAGTTTGCTTTGTAATCCCTTTTTCTTATCAATAAAATTTGGAAAAATGACGGCCCATGACGTGTTTTGATAATTAATACCCGCCAAAGACATTTTCCGTATTAACAAATTTTCTTAGCATGTCCTTGGTGGATATTAATTATCAAAACACAATCTTGGCCGTCATTTTTCCATAAAATTTTTGCTTCGTTGTTCAAAAAAAAATATTTTGAATTTTGGAGTATTGCTTTGATTGGTTGTCATAACTCATGAATGACTTTACTACTTGCTCATGCGATTTTTTTAGCAGATTGGGATTGTCAATTGTGCACTAATGTCAAAAGAACTCTTGATTTTAGGGCTATGGTATGACAGAAACTTGTGGGATTGTCTCAATTGAGAATCCAAGGTTTGGCACTCGATATTCTGGTTCAACAGGACTCCTTGTTCCAGGAGTGGAAAGTCAAATAGTTGGCATCGATACTCTGAAGCCTCTTCCTCCTAAACAGTTGGGTGAAATATGGGTTCGGGGGCCTAACATGATGCAAGGTAAAGTATTGCTAAGTTTTGCAGTTTGGAAATTAATGTGCTCTTAATCAGAATTCAAATACCTCTATCTTTCAATGAAGAAGTAGACAAAACAGATATTGAAACTTAATATCTTGAAAGAGGCGTCAATTTTGAGCGGATATTCAGATCTTGAAAGAGGCGTCAATTTGGGATCCGGTTGTCGAAAGATGGCTGATGATCAAGAGATTGCCATGTTGGTTTGTGAGGTTCTGAAGTTATAAGCTTGCGAATCTAGGTCTTCTAGTTATTGTCTCTGTTTGGGATAGTTAAACCCTCTTTGGTTGTATGTTTATCTCGTATCAATGAATTCCACATAGTCAAGAAGAAACAATACCGGGCCAAAATATATGCTGATGGTGTTTTGCCAAGGGTTGCATTTAATTTCTTCCAATTCCTTGCAACTGCTGTTTTGCTAGCTAGTACGCTCAATGCATTTGCTTGCGTTTACATTCAAGAAAAGTTATTTCTTAAACTGCAATTTTCTAGGTTATTTCAACAACCCAGAGGCCACCAAACTCACTATAGATGAGCAGGGTTGGATCCACACAGGAGATCTTGGGTATTTTGATGAGGAAGGACAACTATTTATCATTGACCGACTTAAAGAGCTCATCAAGTGCAATGGCTTTCAGGTAACTTTTTTTTTCTTTTTTTTTTTTTGCTACAACATACGCATCCTTCGGCCTTGGTGGTTTTCTTTTCTATTGGTATCAAGTATCTTTTATCGTCCTCGTCTAATTTGCAAAAGGACCCACAGTAATTAGGTAGTATGGCTGATCAGTGCTTCCCATCTTGAGTGGTATTGTTCTTTTATGATGTGCTTATATTTAATAATTTACCCAAATTAAAAACATCAAGGTAGTGAAGGGTAGTGAAGAAATTAAGACGGAAGCACACATGAGCTTATGGGGACCACAGCCTCCCTGTGATTCTGATTTTTTATGATTATCTAAGTAATTTTTTTTTTGTTTATATATAAAAAAAGACATTTTCAACTATGAATATTAATTGTCAAAACACATACTTCGGATGATGGAGGATGAGTTTCTTACAAATGTGTTAGTTATATTTATTGAGAAGAAAATTACAGCAAAAATTAGTTCTAACTCAATCACAGTTGACTTTCGGATCTAAGGTGTTGTTAAATTATATTTTGATACATGCTTGAGGTATAACGTATTGAGAAACTTTTATTTTTTCACGTTTTAATTGTTTTTGGTTTGTTAAGATCACTTAAATATTGTGTTTGTTAGCTCCAAAAAGCCATTCCCTTTTGGTTGACAATTTCATAGACAAATCACACATTTATTTGTATCCCGTATTTATTGAGTATTGGGTATTATTTGGTCGTTTCAATATTTTATATTTTGGAACATCGAAATTTTAAATTTTTTTTGTTCATGCTAAGGCCGGGCCTAGAAAATCCTGGTACTGAGCCTTTTTTTGCTTGTGTGTCCGTACGTGTTTCTTTTTTCTTAAAAGTAGTATTGCCTTTCTTTACGTATGCAAGCATCAGATTGGGTTATACTCATTAGCTGGAATGAAATTGCTAGTACTACCAGCTCAACCCATAGGACAAGCATTGCGACCTAGAGTTGTAGCTCAAGCGGTCGTGTGTGAGCACTTAGGTGTTAATGTGTGAGGTCTCAGGATCAAATCAATAGAACGACGTTGGCCTCCCATAGCCCGTAGTAATCTAACTCTACCAACATCCTATCGTTTGGCCCAAAAAAAAACCCACATGCATTGCATTGCGTAGTTATGTTTATATTTTATTACCTTTGGTTCCTTCATATGCCATTTTTCTTTTTCTAAGATGGAAAGGAATGTTGCGATTGGAGGGACATTTTTTCGTCAAAAAGTATAGAATCACACACAAACACTTACACACACTCACAATAGGAGTGGGTCCCGCACACACTGAAGGCCTATTGTGAGTGAGTATGTGTAAGTGTTTGTGTATTTGTGTATGGTTGTAGCATTTGTTGTTTTTTCGTTGTATTCTGATGATTAGTCATTCACATTTTGTTTGGCTACTCGTAAAATTACATGATCATGGTGTTGCACTCGAATCCTCTTGTAGTTCATCATGTTTTTATGTTCACTTTATTATTGCTAGATTGCACCAGCAGAACTCGAAGGGTTGCTCGTTTCTCACCCAGAAATACTTGATGCTGTCGTTTTTCCGTAAGCAAACATGCAAATTTTCTACAACTTTAAAACACTTAGCTCATAAAAATGTAACTTTTTAATCTGATACTTCTTCCTTTTAGGTTGCCCAATGCTAAAGCTGGTGAGGTCCCAGTTGCGAATGTTATCCGCTCTCCCACCAGTTCTCTTACAGAAGAAGATGTGCATAAATTCATTGCAGACCAGGTAGGGTTACACCACTAGATGATCAATATGTCATATGTAGTAGATCACATGCCCAAGTCATGTGGTGATCACTAGAGAGATTTCTTTTCTTTTGTTTTGTTTTTTTCAAGAACAGTCAAGCAATTCATTTTAATACCCAAAGACAAAAACTTACATCACAATAATAGGAATGAACCAAAACTACTGAATTTAAGACAGGAGCCATTGCGAAAACAACATCCATGGCTCTAGGACACCCTACAAAAGCAAACCTACACTAGGTGTCGGCCGCATAAAGAATCCCGTCCATGACTAAGTAGTAGAGGATCCAAAGGGAACCCCAGCTCAAACCATGGTAGAATAGCCCGGATGCAATCATCAATCAGAAGCAAAAACCCAAACTAGCACATCTGGAATAACAAAACATCAACTTTATTACCTCACCACCGGTAACAATCTACTAGATCTGGGAAGCCAAGGAGGAGACGATCCAAACTAGGTACACCCACCACCAGCCAGGGACCCGGTTGCTGCTCAGCAACACTTGAACCACACCAAGAACGGAGCCAAGAAAACCCAAGGAGAGAAGAGGTAACAGAGGAGGAGAGAGGGGAAGAGGAGCCTCCCCCCAAAATCCTTCTGGTTTTCAAGGTCCTCTCGCTAGAGAGAGATACCTATTGGCGACGAAATTTCTTTGGTAGAAGTAATTCACGAAAACTTGACAATTTGATGATCTTCCTCAATTGGTTAAAAAGGAATGAAATGTTGGAATATGTGTGAAGTTAAAGCCCCACATTCCTCGGAAAGAAATATTAGTGGCTCTAATATAAGACTTGGTCTTTGATTGAAAAGGTCCCGGCCGGCTAGGCCTTTTAAGTACACATAAAGATGGGATTCAAGTTCTCAATATTGTTTCTTAGAGTATGATATATAACATGGACCAGGGAGAATTGAAGGCTGAATATTTTGGCCTCTATGTTGGCTACTATTATTCATCATTTACCTTTCTCAACTAAACATTTTAAAAATGTGTAGAGTAAGTTTATTTGTTATTCTTCTTCTTCTTCTTCAGGTTGCACCTTTTAAAAGACTGCGTCGAGTAAAATTCGTCGACAGTGTTCCTAAAAATGCTGCAGGGAAAATTCTCAGAAGAGTGCTCATTGAGGAAGTTCGGTTGAAGTAATGAAATCCTTCCATAATGTCTAAAGAGTGAAAAATTTGTCCGGATGAGCAAGAAAAGGGTGGATTTCCGCCACCTACCGTGGGCTCCCTTCGAGCATTTTTTTGGATAATCCAAATCATGCATCTTGAAAAGCCTGTAAAATAATGTATTTACGCCAAAAAACAGCTTGTCCCGATATTGATAGGTATGTCAAAAGTTGAGTTTTTAGACAACAAAAAAAATGAACGGTTGTGGACAGTTTAACTTAAAAAAACAGTTGACAGATCCAGACCATTCATTTTTTCGTCTAGAACTCAACTTTTGACATACCTATTAATGTTCGGACAAGCTGATTTTTTGCATGAATACATTATTTTACAGGCTCTACAAGATGCACAGTCTGGATTACTCAAAAAAATGCACGAATGAAGCCCACGGGGGGTGCTAGCGGAAAACTGCCTCTGTCCGACTCATCCGGACAGAATTTAAACTCATGTCTGAAACAAAGAACATGGTTCAACTGCAATGCTGTGGTTGCATGTTGGGATCCCCATGGTCTTTGAAAAACCAAGTTTCACCTGTTTTGTTCAAGATTGGTGTACAAGGTTGTACTATATAACTTTCCAGTAAACTTTTATTGAAGTTTGTGACCGATAGTTTGCAGTATATGTCCATGAAGAAGCTTTCTTCTTCTTCTTCTTCTTCTTCTTCTCCTCTCTCTCTCTCTCTCTCTCTCTCTCTCTCTCTCTCTCTCTTCTTCCAGATACATGACTTATGAATAAGTGCTTGAATTTTCGTTTCATTCGAGTAGAAGTGCGCCTTTGCCCTTTAGTTGTCTTGAATTTATGCCTGTGAATGTGTGATATATGGGGCAGAGAACAATGTGAAGTTCAAGATCTTTTCTTGTTTCTCCTTTGGTAGCAATACATGAAGGGAAATGCTATGGTGTCCACCCGCCGTTTGAGGACACCGTAAAAAAATAACATAACTGACCATTAAAAGTATAGCTAAGACCAGTGTTGTGTATAACCAAAACTTTACAAAGGCATAACCCCCAAAATCCCCAAAAATTCTGGAGATTTTGGAAGTTATGCTTTTGTAAGATTCTGGGGATTTTGGGAGTTATGCCTTTGTAAGGTTTTGGTTATACATATTTTTGTAAGGTTTTGGTTATACTTGTAATGGTCACTTATGCCATTTTTTACGGTGTCCCCAAATGGCGGATGGACACCGTAGCATCATCCATACATGAATTCCAAAATTTTGTCATTCTACCTCCTTGTCCTTGGCTTCTATTTAGAGTATAACCTCAACTAGTATCAACTTACTGCTATTCTTAATCATTTGAATCAAATTATTGTGTAGAAAGCTCAAACATTGAAAAATTCAATAATAGGGGGGCCAAAAAAAAAGGGTAAACGGGAAAAAAATATTGAATGCCCCAGGGCATTATCACGTGGTGCTCCAACTCATCTCTCTACCACACATTTAAGTGGTCAATACCACAAAGTGTTAGTAGCCCACACATTGTGCGAGGGAGAGAGAGTTGGGACAACACTTGGCAATGCTTATGAAACGGTGAATAATCACCGCTAAACGGGTTAGCCTCTCAAAGTCAGTAGTCTCAGGTACAGAGAAATGTTTGACCAAAATTGAACATCCAACTGTTAGGCAAAAACTATGGCGTCTACCCACCAAAAGGGGACACCGTGATTCCGATCCAATGGTTCGAAAACGTGCCACATCACCAAGTTTGACTAAAAATAACCGGTCATTCCAACAGGTCATCAATTTATGTATAACAAAACCACTAAGAGGCATAACAAGTTATACCAAAAAGAATTTAGTGGGCATAACGTAGGTATAACCATTCCTAAAAAGGTATAACACTTTCCAAAATAGGCATAACAAGACCAGTAAATGGCATAACAACTGAGGCATAACATTGGTGGAAAAAATGGGCATAATGAAAACTATTGAGGAGCATAACACAACACCATTAATAGGCATAACAAAAACCAACAAAAGGCATAACCTTTGAAATCTCGATAAAAGCGAGAGCAAAAAGCAAAAGAGGCACAACATTACCACATAAAAGCATAACAATAACCTCTAAAAGGAATAACAAAGGCTTATAAAGGGCGTAACAAAATTTGAACCTGTCCCATTACAATTTTTTTTTCCCGACTATTGACCGATTCTTCAAGTATCAAGTTGGGAAATGCTACGATGTCTACCCGCCATTCGGGGACACTGTAATTTTTGACATAACCGACCATTACAAGCATAACCAAGACCAGTGATATGTATAACCAAGGCCTTACAAGTTACAAAGGCATAACCCCCAAAATCCCCCAAAAATTCTGGGGATTTTGGGGGTTATGTCTTTGTAACTTGTAAGGCCTTGGTTATACATATCACTGGTCTTGATTATATTTGTAATTATGAGGTTATGCCAAAAATTACGGTATCCCCACAATGACCGGGGACACCATAGCATCATCCCAGGTTATTTGTTAGAGAATTACTTCGGTGTCTCCCCTCAAAAAGGAGACACCGTTACTTTTTGGCATAACAAACCATTATGAGCATAATCAAAACCCATTACAAGCATAACAGAACCATAACAGGGCATAACTTGTTTGGTTATGCCTTGGTTGGTTTTTTGGATATTCCTTGGTTATGCCTTGTTATGATTCTGTTATATTTGTAATGGGTTTAGTTATGCTCATAATGGTTTTGTTATGCCAATTTTTTTTTGAGGGGAGACACCGAAGTGCTTCCCTGTTTATTATACCTTAGTTATGCCATTGACTGGTTTTGGTTATGCTGTTAAATGGTTTTGTCATGCCAAAATTATCGGTGTCTCCAAAATGTCTGGAGACACCATAGCACTATCTAGTTAGTTATGTCATTTTTGAAAAATCATTAAAAAAAAGTACATGAATGTAGTATTATCCGCGAACAATGTCTCAAACATGAAAAAGGATATAGTATGACGGGGGGACACAATAAAAAATCAATTTTGGCTTTTCATATGGATATATTATCCGGGAAAAATGGCCCAAACATTTTTATTCTAAATCTCCCTTGTAGGATTTTGTAACAATTAACCCTAAATCCAAGAACTCATATCAAACCATTAAAGAAAATAATACCGGATGAGTAACTGTCGTCATGGAGGATGAAAATCTTAGTGTGTGATTATTCGTCTTCTGCCTCCAAAATCCTTCTCTTGATCTTGACCTTAGTCTCACACACGATGAGATGGTACGAGAAAAGAGGCTAGGGTTGGAGTGTGGACCTTTGACCATCAATTTATAAGTCCCCCCCTTTTCTTTCTTTTTTGGTGTGAGTAGTGAAATCAGGAATATGCTATTCCCCTATGAAAAGCCAAATGAATACAATATTATCGGCAAACGATGGCTCAAACAATTTACAGTATTTTTTTGCTAACAGCAATGGCTCATCATTGGAAAATCATAGGGGAATAACAAACGTCATATCAATATTCCCTCCGAAAATTCAACTCTGCTTCTGTAGTAGTATTGTATTATCAACAAAAAGTCCTCCTTCCTCCACCATCTTCTCCGGCACTCCCACCTACAAAAAAAAAAAGATAACAGACATACTCTGTTGTTGTTTCCCTTCCAAAATCAAGAACTACAACGAACCCAAATGGAGAAATCTTGTTATGGGCGAGATGGCATATGTAGACGTGTAAATTTTCAGCCAATCAGAAGTTGCCACGTGTTGCGAGACCTGGTAAATAGGGCACGGTAAATGGCCAATCAAATGTTGCCATGTGTCTCGAGGTCAAAGGTCAATGTGACACAGATGGGCCAATCAAATGGTGTCACGTGTCTAAGTGACGCAGTTATTCTTTTTATTAAGCTCGGCCAATCAAATTAAGCCACTTAATAAAGTAATAATTGTATCTCTTTATATAATTATCTTTCAAATGGAAGTTATAAAATTATAATTATTTCTTTTACATCAAAGAAAGAAATAATTAAGAAGATAAATATAAAGGAAGTAGAGATTGGTCATGACTCTCCATCCTGCATCTCTATAAATAGAGATGCTCTCCTCTCATATTTTCCATCTGCACATTGAAGCACATAAGCTCCGAAGAACATTCACGTCAAGTCCACATCAAACAAGACGGTTCTTCAGATAAAAGCTTCAAAGCCCTGAAGAACGCTCAAGTCAAATCTCCGTCATCAAATCCAAACTCCAGAACTCTGAAGATCAAAGCCTCCAAGCCCTTCAGAATTCGCATCCATCCATCACGCGCAAGCTTCCGGAGTTCTGAAGATCAAAGCTGCGAAGGCCCTTCAGAATCTTTCAAGTCCACATCAAACCAGACGTTCTTTAGCTCAAAGCATCCAAGCCCAGAAGAACGTTCAAGCCAAGTTCACCAATCATCAATCTCCTTCTACCAAATTGAAGATCTCAAATACCGATTTGAGACCAAGCTCTGAAGCCCTCAAATCAACATCTGCAAATCCGCATCTTCTTCAACCAAATTGAAGAAGATCTCAAATACAGACTTGAGAAGAAGCTCCAAAACCCTCAAGTCAATATCCACAAATCCGTCATCTTTTTCACCTAAATTGGAGAAGATCAAGCAATTCAACTTAGAGAAACTTCAAAGCCCTCAAGTCAAAGCCCGTCAAACTCGCCGTCATCTTCGCAAAGACCGCAGAAGACATCGCCTTCAAATTGAGATCAAGCTGTCAAGCCCTCATTTCAACAACTGAAGAGAAGAATCAGAGGATTAATTTTCTTTGAAAATTACATAAGAGATTGTAACCCTAAATTTCTTAAATTAAAAAAATTGACTCTCGTTCATCATTTTCCCGTCTTTTTTGTAGACTCGAAATTTGTGTTCAATAGCATATACTGATATACAGATCACTTCGCCGTCCTCTGCCGTTAACCAAAGACCCAAACCTCTCAATGGTCTCATTCTGGTGCTCACGCTCCCATGTGCGAACACGGCACTCCCACCTACAGAAAAGAAGAAGCAGACATAGTCTGCTGTTGTTATCTTGTTATGGCCGAGCTGGAATATACAGATCACCTCGCCCTCCTCTGCTCTTACCCAAAGACCCAAACCTCTCAATGGTCTCATTCCTCTTCCGGAACTCCCCCTCTTACGCCGATAAACCCGCCCTCATCGATGCCAACACCGGCCACACCCTCACCTTCTCCCAATTCAAATCCACCGTCGCCAAACTCTCCCACGCCTTCCTCCACCAATTGGGTATCAAGAAAAACAATGTCGTCCTCATCTTCTCCCCCAATTCAATCCAGTTCCCCATCTGTTTCTTCGCAATAGGAGCTATTGCCACCACTGTTAACCCTGCGTATACGGTATCGGAGATTGCAAAACAAGTCAATGACTGTAAACCAAAGGTTATTATTACAGTTCCCGAGTTATGGGATAAGGTCAAAGGGTTTGGATTGAATTATGTTATGATCGGTAGTGAGAAAAATTCTAACTTGATTGGTATTAACTCGAATTCTAAGGTTACATGGTTAATTGATTTGGTTAAGGATTCTGGGTTGGTGTCAGATTTACTTCCTGTGGCTGAAATTGCATCGAGCGATACAGCTGCTCTGTTGTATTCTTCGGGCACAACAGGGTTAAGTAAAGGGGTAGTTTTGACCCATAGGAACTGGCGGGGGAGATGAACCTCTTGTTCTTGTGTGTGTTGCCTATGTTTCATGTTTTCGGACTTGCTGTGATTATGTATGCCCGGCTGCAGAGGGGGGATGGGATTTTGTCGATGGCGAAATTCGATTTGGAGATGTTTTTGATGGTTGTGGAGAAGTATAGAGTGACACATTTATGGGTTGTGCCTCCAATTGTGCTGGCTCTGGCTAAGAATAGTGTGCTAAGGAAGTACGATGTGTCGTCGGTGAGGCAAATCGCGTCCGCTACAGCACCTTTGGGGAAGGATTCGATGGAAGAATGTGCGAAGAATTTCCCTCAGGCTGTAGTTATTCAGGTATTTTTTGTCCCAAGATGAATACAATTGGCAGTGTCGAATATGAGAAAATAAGAATGTTTAATGTAGCTACAGTAGGCATGCAAATGGACTGGATTTGGTCCATATCCAACAGGGTCTGAAGCGGAAATTGCTCAAATTTGATCAAATCAAAAAAATTCAGATATCGGATCCGAAAAACTGAATCCGATACAATTATATTAATATATACTGACGATATTGTAGTCTAAGGCTCCGTTCCGGAAACCTTCTTATTTTATAAGTACTTATTTTGAAACTTCTCAAACAAAAATAAGAAAGGTCATTCCACAAAACCCAAATAAAAAGTTTATTTCACATTTTCAAACTAAAAAATAATGTAAATGAAAAAAAATAATTGTTTTTGCACCGTATTAAAGATCTCAATGAGATCTATCAAAAAAGATCCATATTGATAAGAAAATTATTTGCATAAGCATATGATTTTTGAGCTTCTTAAAAAAGGAGTTTGCTATGACTACCGACCGGCCGGGCCGGGCCGTCTCCGGCCACCGGACGGCCGATCCGAGCCGTCCAAAAATTCAAAAAAAAAAACCGAGGGGGCCAACGCGGGAATCAACGGGGTGCTCCGATCAAGCACCCTACATATATACACGAGAAAGAGGTGCTCTGATCAAGCACCCTACACACCTCGGATGCCGTTGATTCCCGCGTTAGCCCCCTCGGTTTTTTTTTTAGAATTTTTGGACGGCTCGGATCGACCGTCCGGTGGCCGGAGACGGCCCGGCGCGGCCATCGGTACGATTTCCCTCCGGGGGTTGTCGGTATCACATATCTTTATCGGTCCTTACTTCTTGTTTTGGAACAAACCTTTTTATTCAACAAAAAATAAGAACTTTTTGTTGTTCTGCAACACAGCCTAAACCCCATGGAGTACTCATTTTGGAATCATCTCAATCTCAAGACCTATTATTTGTACATTTAAATGTCGAATTGGGATTTGAAAATTGATTTTCAAACTCCCCTTTTTTCAAATTGCATTCCATTTTTTATTTTCATTCATGTAGAGTTACAAAACTATCTTTCATACATTTTTCCCTTCACACATGAAAAGGAAAATCATGTAATTTTACATCACTACAAAAAGAAAAAAAAAGAAAGAAAAAAGAGCCCTTTATTGTATTTGGATTCAGATTATTAGATTGGAGTTATCGGAATTTTTTATCGGATCGAATCCGGTCCGTTGACAGGCCTAGTTTAATGTGGTGCTTATGAATGACTCTGCTTGATAAACCTTGTTCTAGGTCTCCATTAAGAGTATGTACAAGCGCTTCAGGCCCACGCAATGCGTGTGGAAGTGGTGAAGAAGAAAATATGCAATTAATTATTTCAGTTAATAGGCAAATACTAAGATTGAAGTTGAAACAAAAATACAATTGCAACACTCTTCAGATTTGACCCAGGAATGAAAAGTAGAAATTTGAAAATCTTATGTCTTTGGAAGGATCATCCTGGATATTAATTTGAAAACGAGATTTCAGCCAGCTATGCAGCATGTTTTTTTCTTTTAATTCGTATCCGACACAAAATTGCGTGCGTGAGAGAAAGAACTTAGATTTATCTGTTAGTTTTCAAAATCATTTCATTTCAGCATCTGTTGTTTTCATTGCTTAAATTATTTTCGCAGCTTGAGCTATAAGTCCGTTATGAGAAAACAATGCTCACAATGATACCAATGAATGTTTTTCTTGTCAGGAGTATTTAACTTCAGTAAAAAAGTGGTGGTCATATTTTGAATTTGAATACAATCAATAATTCAAATTCGAAGAATCTAGATTCTCCTCTGTTTTGTTTTTATTCATGTTAAACGTAATTATAATAGGGTTGCCCATTTTATGGCAAGAATTGCCCTATTAGATGCTAGGATGGCATACTGGAGAGGCAACTACCCCCAATGGCTCTCTGACCTAGTACTTGAAGATTTTAGGGCCCTTGGCCCACTATGAAGTTTGCAATAAAACATTCTCTGTTTTCCGGGAAAGAAAAAATACTCCTATATATTTGGAATTTGGAATATCGCATTGATTGGTTGTTGTGAAGGACTTTACTACTTGCTCATGCGATTTTTTGTGAGCGGATTGGGACTGTCAATTGTGCTCTCTAATGTCGAAAGAGCTCTTGATTTTAGGGCCTTGGTATGACAGAAAGTTGTGGGATTGTCTCAATTGAGAATCCAAGGTTAGGTACTCGACATTCTGGTTCGGTAGGACTCCTTGTTCCCTGAGTGGAAAGTCAAATAGTTGACGTAGATACTCTGAAGCCTCTTCCTCCTAAACAGATAAGTGAAATATGGGTTCGGGGAGCTAACATGATGCAAGGTAAAGCGTTGCTAAGTTTTGCAGTTTGGTAATTAATGTGCTCTTAGTAAGAATTCAAATAAGGAAATGATTTTGTCACTTCCTTTTTTGTTAACGTCACTCTCCTGCAAGTATATTTTTGGTGTAAAAATACACTTGCAGGGGAGTGACGTTAACAAAAAAAGGAGTAGCAAAATCAACAGCCTTCAAATATCTCTATCTTTCAATGAAGAAGTAGACAAAACAGATATTGAAATTTAATATCTTGAAAGAGGCGTCAGTTTTGAGCGGATATTCAGATCCTTAATGAGTTTTACGATGTATGTCAAGAAGGAACAATACAAGGCCAAAATATGGTGATGGTGTTTTGCCAAGGGTTACATTTAATTTCTTCCAATTCGGCTTATTAATCTTTTTGGTCCTTAAAGTATTAATTTTGTCTCATTTTGGTCCCCAATAAAAACATAGGAGACATTTAGTCCCCCATGTTTCACAATGTGTACCAATGTAGTCCCCCACCACTCACACCGTTACCCCAAACGTCAAAACAAGGGGCACTCTTGTCTTTTCCCCTCCCCAACCCCGTTATATTGTCTGTTTGACCCAAATGGAAGGGAAACTTAACCAAATCTCAACCCTATTCAACTCCCCCATTTCAGAAAAGAATCAAAAATTGGTCTCAATCCAAAATAGTGTTTGGACGGACTGAGATTACAAGATTCAAAGATTGATCATGGACAATGCAGGTGGCAAAGGTAAAAAAATTGATCTTTTCACTGATTTTTAAAGGTCTGGTTCGTTTGCATGGGTTTTGGCTTCATTTGTATAGATTTTGTGTGTGTATATGATGCAAGTATTAAATTAATGTGTGTGGTACTGTGTATAAACCATATGAGTTACTTTAATTTTTTGCTTTTAGAGAATCTATGCAGTAGAGAGAAAAAAAAGGGTCTTTTTTTTTTCTTTGCATTGTGCCCATTTTTGTACCTTGTATAAACCATGTGACTTATGAGTTTCAATCAAAAACAAATTTTGACTTATTTTTTACTTATGAGTTTCAATCAAATTATTTTTTGTCTTTTTAAAAAAAATTACTGTATTGAGTTTTTAGATCATTTTTTTTTACGTTTTCAATTCCTCCCATCTAGACGAATCAATAAGTCACAAAAGTTTGACGCAAAACTAACAAATGAGAAAAAAAAAATTCGAAACCTAGATCTTCTTCTTCTTTGGCAGGATAAAGGGGTTGGGTGGGGAAAAGACAAGAGTGTCTTGTTATGATGTTTGGAGTAACGGTGTGAGTGGTGGGGGACTACATTGGTACACATTTTGAAACGTGTGGGACTAAGTGTCTCCAATGTTTTTATTGGGGACCAAAATGAGACAAAATTGATACTTTGAGGACCAAAAAGGTTAATAAGCCCTTCCAATTCCTTGCAACTGCTGTTTTGCTAGCTAGTACGCTCAATGCTGATTTGCTTGCGTTTACATTCAAGAAAAGTCAATTCTTAAACTATAATTTTACAGGTTATTTCAACAACCCAGAGGCCATCAAACTTAGTATAGATGAACAGGGATGGATCCACACAGGAGATCTTGGGTATTTTGATGAGGATGGACAACTATTTATAATTGACCGACTTAAAGAGCTCATCAAGTGCAACGGCTTTCAGGTAACCTTTTTTTTCTTACAACTTACGCTTCATTCGGCGCGCGTTGGTAGTTTTCTTTTCTTGTGGTATCAAATACTCCTCCATCTTTTAACGTCTTCGTCTAATTTGCAGAAGGATCTACTTCTGTGCTGTGCAGTGTGTGCTGTACATGCATCATCCGGACCGTTCATCTCAATAATCAATGGTCCAGATTTTTTTTTAAAAAAATTCTGGGGAAGAGTAAATCTTCTCCGGAATTTTTTTTTGAAAATCTAGACCATCCAAAATACTTTTGGACAGTTGAAATTGCATAGCACGCCCCCCCGTCCACAGTAATTAGGTAGTACGACTCATCAATGCTTCCCATCTTGAGTGGGTTTTTTCTTTTACTAGGTGATTGGCTCGTGCTAGCACGAGGAATTTCGTGCCTGGTATTCTAAGCTGAGGTAGTTCATAGTGGGTGCATATTGATCCAATTTTATCGGATGCAACAGAAGACATTTTGGGTGTATGTGAAT
>JAOTQK010000001.1:21544652-21562386 GCA_025642025.1 Rhododendron ferrugineum
AAAGTTTTCAAAAAACTATTTTCTCTTTTTCTAATAACCTATTTTTATTAGTTTGAAAACTATTTTTAAAAAATTGTTTTCTATGTCACAATTTCTAGATTTTTATAAGTTAAAAATGTGATGTGGCAAGTTTTGGTTATTTCAATTTTGATTATACCATTGTGGACCTCTACATTTCTAACCTTAACAACCCCTTAAATGAATAACCAAAAGATGATGTGATAACTTTTGATTATGCACTTTTGGTTATTCCATTGTGGATGCTCTAAGAGCATAGTAACCAAATTTGTTAACATTTTCTCTTATAAAAATCCCACTCTCTATAGATTTTTACCTTAATAAGAGATGCGGTGCGCATAGAGGAGGAATACCACTTTAGGCAATTTAAGCCTAGAGTGGCAAAATCGTAAATACTCCCTCCGTTCCAAATTAAATAGTCCGGTTCGGTCTCCAATGCAATTTTTAAATTGTTAATATCTTTCAATCTATAATTTCAATAAATATTTTAAAAACTTTGTATAATAGAACTAATTGAGATATATCATATGAGATCCATATTGCACATAAAATTCATTATAGATTGAAAGATATTAACAATTTAAAAAATGCATTGAAGACCGAACTGGACTATTAATTTGGAACGGAGGGAGTATGCGACTTCGGAGTTACAAGTTGAGCCTACCTAGGTTAAATTGAAATGATCCAATGGTCTAGACACAATGCCTTTGACTATGTGCCGTGTGTTTTTTAGCCTGTTTCGGCCGTTTAGACCTTCAAAAGGGCGATTTTACCGTTTCAGAAAAGATTTATTTTACTTATAACTTTTCATATGAAAGTCCGTTTCAATCGATTCTCTCTTACTATATTGCAATAAAAGACATTTGAAAGTGTACCAGCATTGACTTCCAAAAGGACACATAGTCCATAAAACATATACCTAACCTTTAAAAACCCCAACAAACACACGTTAATGGGACCGACGGGAAATCTTTCGGTGCCAGATGGCCCAGATGGATATATTCCATGTGATATCTATTTGGTATATTTGGACGCTTCAATACACTTTTGAATTATTCGGATTGAAATCATCTATTTTCTCTCACTCTAACATTTTCTCTCTCTCTTTTCTCTCTTCAAATCCGAGCAGTTCAAAAATGTAATAAACATCTCGAATGTGTCGAACGGACACCATGTGATACCTACCGGGCATTGAAAAAATTTCCGATACGCATTGAGGACGCCGGCCCCGCCCCTTGTGGCCTTGTCTGTTTCCTTACCCAAAAATGGCCTTTAAAAATAGGGGCCACGTGATGCATAGCCCATCGAGCACGTGTGATGGGATGCACCCACTAATCAGAGGATGACACGTGGTACGTTACGACGTACAGTCCACCTGAACTGACTGGGTCGCCTCGTGGCCTCGTTCTTGCTTTATCTCACTAGAGTAATGGAGTGAGAAGATTTTCAGTACCGAGCGGGTACCACGTGGTGTCCGCTCGGAGCATCGGGCCGTTCATTTTGTTTTTGGACGGTTTGGATTTGGAGACAAAAAAAAAGAGAAAGAGGAGAGAGAGTGCTGGGGTGAGAGGAAAAAAATTGTTTCAATCTGGGTTGTCCAACACACTTTCGGACGATTCGGATGTGTTGCTCTGGCACCACATCAGCCGGGTGACGTGGTACCCACCCGACACCCAAAAATTTCTTATGGTTTGGGAATTGGGCATAATGTGCCAATAGCCATAGTGGAGTAATTATTGGTTGGGCACCACGTGGTAGTGTTGTAGTCCCGTGTAATCTTTCAAAAATATCATGCGCTATTGAGTGTTGATCCTCGCATTACGTCCTCGCTTTCAACCATATCTCTTACGATTTTTTAGTAGTATGAGATGTGTTTTCAAATACGCTTTTACACTCGTGCTTTCAATTCTCGCTCTCACGAATTTCAGTAATTTGATATGCGTTTCAAAAACGCTTTCACACGAGCTCGCGCTCCTGCCCCCGGACAAACGCTTACACGCACGTGCACACAAATTATATGACTTAGTACGATGCCCCATGACCACCCAATAGTTTTTTCTTATAGTTTTCCTTGTGATACCCATTACAAGTTGATTTCTTTACTCCCTTTCTTTGAATTTTTTTTTTAATACATACGGTGATTATTTGTAATGTCCCCCCTTTTATGGTGGGAGACCTACAAAAATAGCAATAAATAAAAAAAGACCTACACATATGGAATTCATGTGATCATGTGAGAGGGCGTCGCAAGTTACTACTGCAGTATTCAAAATTTTTTCCTTTTCTTGCTGCAATATTATTTTAGCTCAACTAGTAATTTTTGTACCGGCAAATTAAGAACCTTGAAAATACTTAAATATTGAAAATTACATGTAAAATTCCGAGCAAAAATTACTCTTTGACAAAGTTTAGCCAGCACTATGCTCAATTAATGGAGCAAGCCAATGACAAGTATTGTGTCTAACCAAATGGAGATTCTCCAAAATAATAACACTTACTTTTTCATATAATACTCAAAACTCAATCATCTCTCACTTTTATTTCTAACTTTAAAATATTAATTTATCTACCCGATAGCGTGGCACTCGACAATAATCATGGGTTACCCCACACCTTTTTTTTTTTTTTTTATATTATAGTTACCCCACACCTAATGGCTGTTATTCATGACGTCACAGTCGGCACGTGCTCGGCACGAGCTACCTTGAAGGCCAAGGCAAGTAACTCACTATATAAGGTATGGTGTTAAACCCTAAAAGAGATACACCGTCCTTATTCACTTATTAAAGCTTTGTATTTCTCTTCATCTTCAATTGCGGCTTATAGGGTGAGCAAAAAATCCGTCAAACCGTGAATTCAGTCTAAACCAATCCAAATCGAAAGATTTGGTTCGGTTTTTTAGTAGTGTGGTTTGGTCATGGTTTAAAAAAATTAGAAACCGAATTATATTGTTTGGTTTGTGAATTCATGTTCACAGTTATGATTCCAAACCTATCCGAACCGTATCATTTCAATTCTATAGTTTTAGGAATTATCTTTGACATTTTATTTGGTTAAACTATCTTAAGATGTTTAGTAGGTGGTATTCCTAGTTGATTCATTTTAGTGACTTACCAGTATTTCATTTTATTAGTTTGAGGCAAATGTTGGTATTCTACTCTTAAATTAGTTGGTTGATGTTAGTTTGTTTTGGTAATTTGAATGAAATTGATTTTAATATAAGTTTTTTATTTATCTTTGTAATTTTAAGTACTTCAAATATTTTTTGAAGATGATAGCTTAGTTCAAAGCAAACCGTGGTTAAAACCGAACCGTAGTTTATTGGATTAGATTGGATTGGATTGGTTTGGTTCTATTCCTATTGTAGGTTGGTTTAGTTCTGTAAATTTATAATCCGTAAGTATTGATTTGGTTCTTAGTTTACTAAAACCGAACCAATCCGGATCATGCTCACCCCTAGCGGTACTTTAGCCATCAGAGTGTTTGTCGGTCTACTTCGGCCGACTAAGCACTTACGTGGTTCCTTGTATTGCAAATTTAGGTATGGAGATTGGAGGGAGGAGCTCATCCCAGATCCAAAGACCCACAAGAGGAGATCCAACTAGAACACCACTTCACATTACTAATCGTATTACCATTGGATTATAATCTCAAAAAATTACACATCATTTATCGTGTATACCAAGAATCATGTTTGATTTTGGAGAATCATGTTTGGTTCTTGATTTTGGAGATTGATTTCCAGGATATTAGTTGGAGATGGTCTAAGAAACAAGCTTGTGTTTAGCGAAATTCGCCATCAATTATGTACTTTAGCTGGGCTATCAAATCACATTCAATACTATCACTTTAGGCATTGATATAGGACTAGACTTCGGCCTGATGTTGTGCAGTCAGGTGCATAGCACCTCCAAGATGAGATCCGAACCGTATCCGATGATTCGAAAGTGCGCAGCACGGTGCTACGCATACCTCTGCACAGCACTATCCCCATTCAATAAAGAGCAACTTTCAATATTAATCATTCATTCATTAATTAGAAAGACAATTGTGACCGTGGCTCCCTTCCTAATAAATTGGAATCATGAGTTTTTGCATTCTTTAATTTCGCCTTTTAAACCATCATGATCATGCAAAGCCCAAGGCTAGCTCCCGTGCTAAGGTTCCGATGAATCCCCACCGTAGGAATTTTGCAAATAAGCGAGGACCAATTATACAATTAATAGAGTTTTTTATTTATCTCGGCAAAAGAAAATTTTATTATGAACTCGATAATGGTACATTTGGAAAAAGGGAAAGAAAAGCAAAAATAAATAAATAAATAACCGAAGAAAAAGGTGGAATCGCATCAAAGCAAAAGAGATGCATCCCAATTAGGTTAGCACCCAAAACTTTTGCAACAAATCAACAATCATGTGCCCTTCCCACACCTTAGCACCTGAGTAGGACTACAAACGGGTCAAATCTAGCCGGCCTCCAAGTTTCCAACGGTCACATTTTTTTGCACATGCAAGTTTATCCTAACCTATGTGCGTATCATGGTTGAGCACACCATAGAACTCATCGCCAATTTCAGTTGATATATTTATTTATTTTTCTTCTATCTCTCAAGTCATGTCTGACAAAATACACCTTATTAATCCACGGAAATTCACCAACATGCTCGAGCGATCAATCCCAAGGGGATGACCTTGTTGTCAAGGTGTGGAATTTAAGAGTTCGCTTTCTCCTAAGTTTCAAGTTCGAAATCTCATAGGCGCTATATATTAATTTCTTGTAACTTTGCCTCGACTTTAATTAGAGACTCCGCTAATAAACGGTGGAATTGATCCTTCGAGAAATACTACTCGTCAACACATTGGTAAGTTAGCCCAAACATCTTGATCGTGACTATACATTTTACACTTGGTTCCCATTTATGCATCCATGTAGAACTTAGTTGTCCAGATCACTTGTGGGCCTAAATGATTTGGACCAAGTTAAGAAATTAAGGTTTCGGCCTAGGGTAGAATTGGGCCTTCCCTGGTCAGCGTAGTCCTGCTTCAAGGAGTATGAAAAGAAGGAAACAAACAGGGCTCAAGAAATTAAAGGAAGGCATTGGGCTCATCAAAATTGCATAAGTAGAATTTATTCCATTTCACTGCATTTTCCATTTCCATTCATCGTGAGATTCTAGATTTAAACATAGCATTAGCCTCTTTCAGAAACCTAGCATTAGCCATTAATCTGTATAAGATCATGCATAAAATTGAGCATTTACAAAGCGTTCAATCGACCCGATTCTTTTTCCCTTTATAAATTCAGAACTCTTAACACAATTTAACTTGTTTGGGAGGTCAGTAATTCGAGTCTCTCCACCTGCGTATGAGTGTTCTTCCCTTAGAGGGCTTTTTCTATCCTATAATGGGCCCATTTCCCTTGTAGGAAAAATGACGGCCAAGGATGTGCTTTGATAATTAATACCCGCCAAGGACATTTTCAGCATTAACAAATGTTCTTAGTTTGTCCTTGGCGGGTATTAATTATCAAAACACGTCCTGGGTCGTCATTTTCCCTTTCTTGTATTGGTTGAGTTGTTGGGCTTCTTTATCTCGTGTACTATCACAATTGATGTAGTATCCCAAATTTGTACTATGTATTTCATATCTGATGTAAAATTATCTCTTCTATCAATTGAAAAAAAAAAAAACCTTGATTGATTCATGACATGTCATTTGTCATTACAAATGACGTATGAATGCATTCGTATGGCACGACATGTGCACGTTGTTATTCGCATTAATTGGAAGTCATAGGGTACTCTCAAAAAAAATGGAATCGTCCCTCTAATCGTCATGAACCAATTTTATTTCTTCACAATCTTCCCTCTCATGGAAGAGTAGATGAGACCTTTTAATGTCACTTTAGGAAATGTAATTGACCTGTTGCAGATTTTCCGTTTTAAAAAAACGAGGATGATTGGGTTAACACCGAAGGTCTTTTCTAAGAGGAGGATATGCATGCTTGTTAAGTGGTTAATCTGTTCCTCTCTCATGTGCTTGTGATCCTCTCGAGGATTGAGCATGCACATGAGAGGGAGTGGACCAATTCAATATACTACTCTATCAGTCTATTCGTCTCCATTTGTTGGTTGTAGTTATCATTTTTTGCCGTCACAAAAAAATCATTCCACTTCAAGCACGAATGCTCGATCCACAACAGCTAACAAATCTAGTTGTTTCGTGGTTCAAAAATTGTCGAATCTTGTCTCAATTATCATTTTAACGTGACTCTTTGAAGTAAGTTTATTAGCTTGGACGAGACATTTAATACACGTTGTTCTTGGTCGTTATTCCTGGATTCATGGGAGAATACCATTTTATAGGATGTTATTTGTCACTTATCACATGCTATTAACAATTTAAGGAAATTGATTTATACACTTTCTTAATTGATTCACACATTCTTTTCTTTTCTTTTTGTCTTTTAACTGGTAAATTTATAAAACGGTCCCTTAAATTTGTAAAAAGTGTAAACATGCAGAAACTGTTTTGTAAATTCACCCGCTAAAAAAAAAGTGATTGCATCAATTAAATGATTATAGAAATCAATTTCCTTTTTAACATTATTTGAATGTGTTATCCACATAGTACTCCCTCTGTTCGTAAGTTTGTTTATCCCCTTTTTGACTTTTTGAGAGCATTTGACCACTCAAATAATTATCTATAATTTTCAATTCGTAATGTTTTTAATTTGCAATATGGATCTTATTTGATAGATCTCAATTAGTTTTATTATACAAAATCATAAAAAACATTATAAAATGTAATATATAAGTATATTTTTGAAAGACATGAATTTCGACAATTGGACAAACAAATTGGGACGGAGAGACTCCCTCCGTCCCAATTTAATTGTCATTTTTTGGGGTTCGTGTCACTTTTCAATTGATTATATCTTATAATTTATAATGTTTTAGGTGATTTTAAAAATATTGTATTATAAAATAAATCGAGATCTATCAAACAAGATCCATATTAGATATAAAATTCATTATCAATTTAAAGATATAACTAATTATTTTATTCGATTAGAATAGAACTGAGACAAATAAATTGGAACGGAAGGAGTACAAAACAACATAAAAGCCCATAGAAAATAAGGCTTCTATTGTGGCAATAATTAGGATAATCCTTGGGGGTTAAGTTATAGGGCACCACCACCACCATCACTTTCTCTCACTAAAAATGTCAGTGAAAATTTCGCAGCAACCGCCAATGTTTGTAAAATTACACACACACTCTGCACCCCCATCATCATCACATTAATCCACAATACAGTACACATGACTCCTATTTAACTTGTACGAGTATCACCACCCCACTCTCTCTCTCTCTCTCTCTCTCTCTCTCTCTTCTGTTCTTGAATCCAATTCAGGGAATTCGCAATGGGGAAGGTTCGTTCAAGCCTCGAAACTTGACCTAGCTCTGAATTCATCTCTTCTCTAGCTCTGAATTCATCTTTTCTCCCCCTCATTCTGATTCTGTTTCTGTTTGTTGTTTTCTGATCAAAGAAGAAGAACAAGAACAAAAACGTAACAATCGAGGGCGAGATTCAAAACGACGTCGAGCCACTGAAGAACGACGATAACAACGACGACGAGGAGGGCAAAGGACAGAAGGACGGCGGCGCTATCAAAGTGGTCCTCAAGGTCGACATGCATTGCGAGGGCTGCGAAACCAAGATCAAGAAGTACGCGCGGTCCTTCAAAGGTTCGTTCTCCGCTCCGCATTTAACAGCTTCATTTCCCAGATGCTCTGTTTCTTTGATTTTTGCGGTGTTTTGTTGTTACTCCTGTTCTGTGCGTTTCAATTTTTTGCATTATCTTTTGATTTTTCTGGAATCGTTTGGTCAAATCGTTTAAACTTGTCGAGACTGATAATCTAGCGATTTCTCTGTGATGTTTTGAAGGTGTTGAATGCGTGCAACGGAGCAATGACGGTTCGAACAAACTGACGGTGATCGGTGACGTGGATCCGTGGAAGCTCCGTGAGATGCTTGAGAAGAAGACGAAGAAGAAGGTCGACCTCGTCTCTCCACAGCCTAAGAAAGACAAGGACAAGGACGCCGGAGATAAGAAGAAGGACGGAGAAAATAAGCCGGAGTTCAAAGAGGTAAAAGTTTACTCAAAGAAAAAATAAAATAAACTCTGCTCCCTGCTAATGTGCGCGTCTGTGGCGTATTGCTTGCTATTCTCTTTCCTCCGCAATCTGGATATTCTGGTTCTTTGTCTTTTTCCGCTGCGCATATAGTGCACGTCGTAGCAATCTTTGGCAGACAAACCGAATTGTCGTTCGAGGCTCGTTATGCACGCTCGGCTCGGGTGGTTAGTTAATAAATGAGTCGAGTTCGAGCTCAAATTTTAAGTTTGTTCAATAAATGGGCCGAGCTCGAGTTGTAACTCCGCTTGACTATGAAAGCTCGTCTCGTTTTCTAGAGGCTCGGCTTGTTTATAAAGACGTGTGTAGTAACGAGCCGAACTCGAGCACCTCAATAATAAAGGAGCCGAGCTTGAACAGTTCTATAACAAACGAGCCGAGATCGAACACTCCGGAGTGTGGGCGTATCATTTGGAGGCGCATTTTAGCAGCGCCGGTTCAGCGCTTGCTGTTTTTGGAAACTGCAAATCAAACCACTTGATTCCTAATCATTGTTCGAAGATTTGAATATCGATTCATTCATTCGCTCTGCGCTTCTTGAAGCGCAAGTTATACCAAATCACGCGGAGGCGCATTTTAGCAGCCCCTGTTTAGTTTAGCTCTTCGTTGTGATGTTTTTGGAAACTCCGAATCCAAAACCACTTGATTCCTAATTACTAGCATTTGAATTACATTTTTCCAAAATTAATCTAATCACCTTTCGGAGTTTTATTTGTCGGATTGTCAAGCTGATTAAGAATTAGTATTGTTTTTCGTTTGTAAATTTCTCAGATTCCGGTGACGACGGCGGTGATGAAGCTGAACCTGCATTGCGAAGGCTGCATCCAGAAGCTTTGCAAAGCGGTTGCAAAAACCAAAGGTGAGAGAATATCATATCGTAGTATCGTATCCCCTTCCTTTCCGTACAAACAGTTGTATAACGGCGTCCTTTAATTACTCCTACTACTCTACTGTAGTATAATTTTCCATGTGATTAACGGAGAGTAGTAAACGGCGTTACAGGATACCACGACATGTCGATTGACGAGCAGAAGAATCAGATAACGGTGAAAGGTGCGATAGACATGAAGGCACTGGCCGAGTCGCTGAAGGTGAAGCTGAGGAAACCGGTGGAGATAGTCCCGCCGAAGAAGAAGGAGAAGGAGAAGGAGAAGGACGGCGGCGGCAGCGAGAAGAAGGAGAAAGGCGGCGGGGGCGAAAAGGGCGGTGGCCAGGGAGGGGAAATCTGGCAGTGGCCCCATCAGGTGCAGTACGGGTACCCGGACCCACAGTACGTGAACGGGTACGGGCCGGGTTATCCGGGCGAGCTATTTCATGCCCCGCAAATCTTCAGCGATGAGAACCCAAATGCCTGCTCCGTTATGTGAGGAGGGGAATCGGTGTGGGTGGAAATAGTAGTTTTGGAAATACTGGCGGACTAGAAGATGTAAATAAAATTGCGTACAGAGAGATAGGAGTATCAGATATGGGGTTTATGGTAAAGAACTAAGTTTAAGTTAATTAGTTAAAGATCAATTAGAGGGATCTACTTTGTCCCGAATTTTGATGATGTTAGCTACTCCAGTATTTATGGTAGTGAGATTATGGCTGTGATTAAGCCAGGTACTAATCTTGTTTCTGAAATTCATGTTTTGCCACTTTCCAATTCCTAGCATTTCTGTCTCGTGTTTTTCACACTTGGTGTTGTAGAATCACTTTGATGTGAAGGTTGTGTCCCAATCACACACATACACGAGTGTCAAAAATGTTTCGAGCCATGTGGACATTACTTGTATTGAATTCCTTGAATTTGGTTCCCATGCATATATATGAATTAGCAATAGTTGAAGGGGGAATTAACTCCCAAGTCATGAACAAGTTTTTTTGGAATAGCATCAATATGAAATGGAAGAAAGATATTTCCCATACATGAAAATGGCAATGTAAAAAGACTAATATATCCATACACATTTGAAATCCCAAGAATCAAGCATCTTGAATCAAAAATCCCAAATCAACTGTTCTCTCTCTCTCTCTCTCAAAACAGCTCCACGGCAGGTCATCTTGAATCAACGACATCGTGTGTACGCCGCCGGCATTACTTGCAACTCGGCGCCGCCGACGAGCTCACAGGCGGCGTCGCGGCGATACAGAGAATCGGCCGGACCCTCTTGCTGCTGGCGAGCAGAGAGTATCGCATGGCCTCGTGTATCTTCGGCAAGTCCCTCAAAGAAACGACGTCGTCGAGGGCCTTGTTGACCGAAACCGCCTTGTTAACCATGTAGGCCTTGAAATCGAATTGGGTTTCTTGTTTCAGACTCTCTGTTTCTTCCCTGGTTAGGACAGCAGAGATTGGGGCGTGAGGGAGATATGGGTTGGGTTTGCTTCAGGGTAAACGGGTGGGCTGGGGAATTGGGTGGTCTTTACTACTAATACTTAAGGTAGTCTTTTATAATTAATAACTTGCTCTTTTATACCTCAAACAATAGTCAATTATTTTGGACAAAATTCTCTAAAAAATATTATTTGGTCTATGTTAACAGAAATATTAGTCTTTACTCATACCCAATGTAGTCTTTTATAATTAATAACTTGCTATTTTATACCTCAAACAATAGTCAATTATTTGGGACAAAGTTCTCTAAAAAAATATGATTTGATCTATGTTAACAGAAAGATTAGTCTTTACTCATACCTAATGTAGTCTTTTATAATTAATCACTTGCTCTTTTATAACTCAAATAATATGAACAAGGCACCAGATCCTATGTCCGGTGGTGGTGCGGTCCTACTGGCTGTGGTGGCGGCGGCAATTGGGGGGAGATGCCTCCTGGTGGCGCCGCAGGTGGTGCTCGTGGTGGTAGTTGTGGTGGGATCCGGTGCCAAGAACAAAGGGTATGAAAGTGAAATGATTTTGGGAAGGGGGCATTTTTGTCTTCAAAACCATGTATTGGCAATTAATATTTTCCTTTCCATGACTTTTCAATTCTAAAAAACTACTCCATAAATTGAGGATAAAATACCCCTCTTTCCACTGAACGCTAGTTTCCCCAAAGTTGAATGTGAAAGGACATCTCCAAAGTTTTCCTTTGAACTGGGTAGCCTAGTAGTAAAAAAATTGTTCCTTTTTGTGTCCAATTCAAGGCTCAAATCCTCATTCAATATGTGAAGTGTGAAAATCTCAGTTGTGCATATATAGTGTGCCAAATTCTAGCTTGTTTGTCAAAATTTTGGTACTTAAAATACTATAATAGCCTGTAACGTTTATGTTAGATACGATTTTCTAGCAACCTAAGAGGTTAGCTTGGTGATGACACCTGAAATTAATTAGGAGCTTGCTCCTTAGATCTCAAATTCAAAAGCTCATAGGTATTATAGGTCTTCCGCTGATAGAAAGTGAGATTGGTTCTCTAAATATTAGATAAGGTGTATCTAACTTGATCTGTTCCCTAAGTTATCTAGAAGAAATGCAATTTCCCAACAGATAACCACATAAAGGCATGAAAGAAATCACGGTTATTCGAAGTTTGTGACCTAATCATATACTCAAGTTTGTATATCAAGCATGCCCCAGAGACAAAGGAGAATAACCCTGAGGGATAGCTTAAGTGGCAATAGCAATGAGCTATAAACTTAGACATCTTGGGTTCAAAACTTAGCAACCTCTTGGTGCAACTGTGTAAGGCTATGAAAGAGAAATCTATTGTGAATACCTTAGTCCCGGCGTGGATAGCCTTCCTTTGACCAGACCGGGGAGAGGAATAATCGAGGTACGCGTAAGCTAGGTCGAACATCCCCCGATGGTTGGAAAAAAGAAGGGGAGAGAGACAGAGGAGAATGGTCGGGTGCAAATTTGTGACAGAGATCTCAGATGGTATTGTTTGCTGCTGTCCTTTCTAGTATTTGTCATTTTCTCTGTTAGGTTTTGGGGGCAGAGGGCATTACGCGAACGTGTTGGTTTAAGTGGAGCTTAAAACGCCTGCACACAACGGTACACCCAGCTTTATTCCCCAACTTATCGTAGACCAAATTGCCCTCCTCTTTCAGTTCAATTTACATTCTGTATTCAGTTTACAAGATTTCATGATGCAAAGCAAGAAGAACAAACAATTCTTCCTGCTCGATTTTGGTTTGAGCTTCCCGTTTTCTGGGTTCTCTACCGCCTCACCTAGCTTAGACTGACGTTGCCCCCGAACTCAATATGGATCTCCTTAACAGAGCACAGGAGAGGCTCACGTCTAGATGATAGTGGATTGGGTTCTTTCATCCTTCTATAATGCCACCGGGTATCTTGAATGAATGATATCGTTAAAAAAATTTAAAGAAGTGGGGACTATTTTGTTCCCTCAATAATCAAGGGGACCAAGGAATGGTAGTGGTAACGTTTTCAAAGCTGTTGGCTGCTATCAAAAACAGATAAACGGAGAGAGAGAGTAGAAAAAACTTGGCAATTTACTTCCCAAAGCAGTTTTCCGTAAACTTTTTCGAACAACCTCTAACTTCGGGAAACATCATTAGCTTCTTTTCAAATAAATGTGGAAGCAATTGATTTTATGAACTGTTTTTTGTTTCAAAAGCCAGAAAAATCAAGAATGAGACATGAAAACAATGTCAAAAACAAACACCTATTTGCTTGAACAAACATTGTATGCATCTGCTCTGAGATTGGGAATTGTATATAGTGGGACATATGCTGTATAGCTGCACATCATATAGTGTTGTATTATCTATCTGTATTTCTTGTACGAATCATTGAAGTGTCCTCAGAAAATGGAAAGTAATCTACTACCCTAGAAAGTTTTTTTTTTTAACAGAACTACCCTAAAAAGTTACCACAACCAAGCACTCTGTAGCCTGTAGGGTGCCAAAACCTTTTCAATTTTTGGTGAAACAGGCCACCCACCAAGGCCTGCGCACTTTTTTTCCTGTCAAAAGGTATTTGCAGAGGGACAGAGTTGGAATGAAAATATTGTTCGGGTTTCCAATGATACTTTGCTCTAGTGCCTTAACACTAAATGGGGTCATGGGTTGGACCTCAATATGGCTTGTCCCTTTACAGGAGTTGCACCTTGCTAATGCAAATTAAAGTATTAAACCATGCACATTGCGGTGAAAGAGAACTGATACAGGAGCCCACCTTGCTTATGGAACAAGTTTCATCAACAAAATTCAAGCACATAAACACGTATTCGGATATGGAGAGAACGTCTTTGCATACATCCGTAAAAGTATGTTCAACGTGGTCTTGAATGGTAAAGCAATATAACCTAAACTTCATCAACTTTAGTGTCCAGACCTCAGTTCGTTTGTGTAAAATGAAGAACGATACACACTTTGCATTTTCAACGAATTCCGACAACTGGGACAATTCAGATACAAAGTTTAAGGATAATCATACAAAGTTTGAAGATCATCAGCAGATTGAAAATTGACGATGTCACCCAGAGTCAATTTCCAATGTCGAAGTGAAAAAGGCTTGGTGCACAAATGCATGCTCCATACAGAAAGAGTTAGCCTCTAAAGATTTGGTAGAATAAACTCCCGGTTTATGCTGTGTTTGGACCATCAATTTCTATTTTGAGGAGAAAAGAAAAGGTAAACAAAATGATAGAAAGACAATTAAGTGAAGAAGCTATATTATTTCTTTTGCTTACTAAATCAGGTGCACAAATGTATGCTCCATACAGAAACTTACAATAACTTCAAAAAACAAAGCACGATATCAAGGGTCCCTTATTTGTCCAGGCTTTCTATCTCTATCATCAACAGAAAGACAAAGAAGAATCTTCTAGATACATAATCAAAGATAGGGCCGTGAAGTACCGTGGTTGTCATCATCATCAAGAATGAGTTTGACTCCATTGTTCTTAAGAGAATTTACGATGGCCCAAATCTTAGTCCTGTTCTTGAAACCTTTCTTCTCAACCTCTTTGTTAACATCAACATGGATACCCCTCCCCTGTCCATGCTCTAGACCCTCCACCTTGAGCCGCATTGCCAATACATCTCCCACAACTGCCGCTGCCTTTGCATTGCAAGACCTACCACACTCCAATGTGCTCTTCAGGGAATGTTCCACTGTGGACGCTGTTGCGACAATCCGTCCGTTGTTTCTGTCTACAACATTTGCTGTGATGTACTTTAGCGATATGAATAATCTTAGCACGTACCTCTTCAGATCTGTCATGTTATGGACCTAGAATGCTCTCTTTCACAATGGAAAGTAACCAGATATGAAAGTGAGAGGGATGCAAAAAGCAAGATAAGACAATAAAGTTAAAAACTTGAAACAATTTTTTTTTTTTTTATAATTTCAGTTATCTAAAGTTGCAAAGAGAACAAGTGGTGTTTAATTTAACTGCTTAATTTGACATACAAACAAAATCGGGAATATACCAAATTGTGGTAAGTTGCACCGAAACAATTAAATATTTAAATCTATTTATAAATCCTCCCAGAAATGACAAACACCATTAATATAGCCGAGGTCTAAAGGGAGTGGGACTCAAATGAGAATGCTGGAAATGCTACAAAAGGTTAATTTCAAATCAAAGCCTGAAACGGACAGTGCTTTGAAATTTCGAAGAAAAATGGCTACCAGGCTATGCAATTTAATTTGCTACCCTGATTGTAACAGCAGCACCGTAGTTATCCCAGAAACCCCTTCTCTATAGACTATAGTAGATGGAAAAAGGTAAGAGCAAAATATTTGAATTTCATTACAGAAAGGCCATGCAAATGATTAGAACATAGAAACTGATTCCATGAATACTGGACAGAAGTCAGATCACATATCTAGCAAAAATTGTACTTAAAGTCTGCAACACAGTTTAGCATAGTGAAGCTTCAAGTGAAAAGATGGAACATGTCGTATTTATTCCCTTCCCGTCTTGCTAATTTTGTTGTGTGAGTTGGAATCATTACCACATATTGACCACAAACATATTTGAAAGCATGCCAATTGTCAAACAAGCACTTCCCATTTTAATGACTAATCTCAACATTAAAGTATAATTGGAGTCCACTGAGCTAATTGTTCAAGTCTTCAAGATGACTTTTTCTTATTGTACACTGAAATTATAAAGCAGCTTTCCTGTCATGATTATTTCTGTACCTGTGAGTAAACTAAACAGCTAGAATAGGCTTTCTCCTGGAAGCAAAATGGAGATGAAAAATTGTACGAGATTTGGTTAGTGAAAGCTCGCTGGATTTCAAAAGAGGTAATTTACGGTCTACAATGGGAGTAACTTGGATTATGGACCGATAGGTAGGAGAAGGGGTAGTGTTAATTTGTGTTGATTGCAGACATATTGGGGCTGCAAAGTGATTGTTTGAGGGTTGTGACTTGTTAAGTTGTGAGTACCAACCCAGAAATAGTATTTTGACTGATTCACTCGTAAATAAGAAAGAACAAAAAAAAAAAGCCAAAGAGGAGAGAAGTGCTTCACTCATATTCACAGATATTCAGTCCCAAAATGTCATTATTAACCACTTTCGAACAGTACCGGCATGGGTGTTCAGAGGCTAGTAAAATTGTCCACTTCTCCTGTTCACAATGACTAACTGGAAACAAGAATTCCACTAGTAGACATTACGGATCCTAGCAATCTAGACCTGCCAAAACCACGTATTTGACAGTTTGACACCAAATCATAACTTCATCTAAATTAACCAACAAAGAGCTATGTTCAGGAAATCACAAAACTACCATAACACCGATAACACTTACCTAGTAAATCAAAATTCATAATAACAATCCATCAACTCATAAAAACATGAATTGAAAAAGAAACATAATCACAAAATCATGATTTTATGTTGCCATAGGTTTGCTACATAAAATCTTCCTGGTTCTCTAGTTTTTCCCTTCCTTCCATGCTTGTCATCACCTCCCTTGAGAATTATAACTAGGACGTATAATATAATTACACAAACCAGAAATTCATTGAGCCAAGAGAGAAACAAGAGACAAGGAGAGGACCACCGTCTACGACTAAGGAGACAAATTCAATAACAAATTAAGAGTGACTCAGAAAGCAGTGATGACACGAAAATAACTAGATGGAGTCACAAATTGAGTAAATACTAGCTCCGCTCTACGCTCTTGGCCAAACGAGGCATCAAAGAATATCTTATATAGATTTATTGACATGGTATATTTATCTTCCCTAGTCCATTTAACAAGTGGATTAGCACTAGAAAACCAAAAAGCATCCCAATCTACATATTATGGCAACAGCTTCCAAAATGATGTACTCTTAAGAACCAATGACAACTGTAAAACGTCCCATGTCAGAAAGGGATACAAGCAAGTCGGACAGCCCTTGAAACTTGTCGAGACATCTCATGTTTCTCTTACTTCGGAAAAATGAGAACCCACACTACAGAAACTTGACAGAATAACATATCAATTGTTAGAGATACTCGAAACACCTCGCGAGTTATAACAAATTAACCAGCGAAATTTAATTAAAATTTAAATCCAACCAATGTGAAATTGTTCATATAAATCTCTCCTCCTTTAGGTTTCTAATCTTACACTTACAGTACCAAAGCCCAAAACTTCTATTTCCTTCCCGACCTGATCATTCGATAATAGATAACCGACCTTTTCGTTTAATATTTTAGCCTACAGTGTGTGCAAACATCATTTCCTTACTCTTTTGAAACAAAGAATTAACGCATTGGCAGGAAATTGGATTTCTCCACCAAATAACTTAAGCTTTTCACACGTAATCAACATATATCAGGCTCAGGCCGTCTGCATGTCCTGGACTAGCGACTCTTATCTATTCCTTCAATCAGTTTTGGGTACGGGAAATTGGCATGCATACTTCTTAAGTACCCATCAAAGAACTAGAAAATTATGTAAAAATTTACATCAGTGTATATGAAGCTTTATCATGAAGTATGAAAACAGAAACCAGAGCAAAGAAAACTCACCATAAAAAGAGAAGAATTCAATCGGCTGGTTGTACCGGTAACCCTAACATAAACCCCAAAACTCCCCAAATGGCCCCTTCATGACGAATCGAGTCAGAAATACCCAATTCTAACAACTGGGTTCCCACTAATTGGTTGAGTGAGTGTCGAATGAGAGAGAGAGAGAGAGAGAGAGAGAGAGAGAGACGGGGTTCCCCGGTTCAGTGACAGCTTGAACGGCGGGGTGAATGTTTTTTTTTTTGGTCAAACGGAATTTCGGGGTGTCATGTTATCAAAGAGGTTCCATTTCGAGCTATTGGGGTAAAACTACAGTTATAGTCCATGAAACGTTTGCTTCTTGTCAATTTGGTCCTTTGTGTTTTATTTTTATCAACCTTGTCCCGAAAGCTTTCAATTCTAGTCAATTTGGTCCCACTTTTTTTTTTAACCGCCGTTAAAGTCATTGACAGGAATAATTGGCAACACACTGTTTAGGTAGTGTTCCGGTTTCTATAAAAAGTAACTTTTAGAAAAAATGTCAATTTCAAGCTCAAAAATCATATATTTACGCAAATAATTTTCCTACCAATATGGATCTTGTTTGATAGATCTCATTG
>JAOTQK010000001.1:21562486-21590861 GCA_025642025.1 Rhododendron ferrugineum
TCTTTTATACGGTGCAAAAAAAATTAAAAAATTATTTTTTATTTTCATTATATTTAAGTTTGAAAATTGAAGAAAAAGAACTTTTTAAAAAAGAAGAAAAACTGGAACACCCCTTAGTCTTTGAAGGATTATAGTATGAGTTTATCACCATTCCTTAACTAATCTCAACCTTCTACCATATATTTTTTTCTTATCCCCTTCTTAGTTAATCCTTCAAAACTAATTCGGCTAACAAACAGGCTCTGGCTCTAGTGTAATGGAAAAACAAGTTGGACTGTTGGAGATTGCAAATTGCAATTACACTAGAGAATTGAAGTAGCTGATGCGTTTCAAGTTCCAACCATGCACATATACGCTTTCTACTTTTTTCAATCAACACATGTACATAAAGCTGCAAACGACCCGAACTGTTCGCGAGCAGATCGTGGCTCGGCTTATTAAGGTTCGACTTGAACCAAGCTGAGTTCGAATTTTAGACTCGTTTAGTGTACGACCAAGTGGCTGCTCCACATGTTGACATGGGTGGTCACTCGAACACCCCGATTTTTAAATTTTTTTATAATACATGTAAACTTTTTAGTTCTTTTTATAGTTTTCCTCTTCTTGATCACCCTACTCAAAAATAATTGAACATTCTATCTAAAAATGTTTGAACACCCAACCCAAAATTAAGCCCACAATTGAATCCAATGGAAACAACCCAATCAAAGCCCACAACAAGAGTACACGGGCAAAGGCATAAGTAATATGCGATGTGAGTTCAATGGTCTCGAAGCTTTAATTTTTTTAATAGGCAACAAATTTTATTGAGAAACTTGACAAAGGGTACATCAAGTTGGGAAAAGGGGAGAGGGAGTCCAACAAAAAGTTGGAATAAACACCTGTCCATTACTTTGCTCATAAACTGCATTTTATGTCCATTACTTTGCTCATAAACTTCAATTGACTCTTGTTGTTGTTGTTGCTTAAGAAGCATGTCGATGATGGGTGAGATTATTTATTGGCCGAAGTACCTTCATTTTCAGCAAACATAATATTCCTTTTCCTATCATGAGTAAAATATTTGTATCTAGTGATCGGCCACAATGCAAAGCCCCAAAAATCACGATTTCGCATCATTGTCGCGTTGAGCTATTTTATACAATCTCAGATATGCAACTTCAAGAGCTAAACAATCGTGCGGCAACACACGGAGTTGCTACTTTGTATGGCTTGAATCCTAGAAATTCATTTTTCTGCTTTTGATAGGAAAAAGTTGATTCGTCTTGTGAAACTCTACTCGTCTGACTTTTCTGAGGTGGACTTAGTGACATTAGACATTCAACTTCAAAATTTCATTGTGGATGTGAGATCCGATGAAAAAATTTCAGAGCTCAAAGGGATTGGTGATCTTGCTGCAAAGTTAGTGGAGATAGATAAACATGTCTTATATAGATTGGCTTATTTGCTTGTGACACATTAGTGTTGAATCTTTCTGTTGCCACTTCAACAGTTGAAAGAAAATTTTCAACAATGAAGTACATGAAGAGCAATTTGCATAATCAAATGGGAGATCAGTGAATGAATGATTGCTTGGTTACTTATATAGAGAGATGTATTTAATACAGTTGATAATGAAGCTATTATGCAATAGTTTCAAAATGTGAAATTTCGTCAAGAGCAATTATAATATCCCATATACTTTGATGTTTTTGGTGGCATCGTTGATATTAATGGATGAATTTTTGTTTATATAGTTATTATGTTTTGCAGAGGTAATAGAGAATTTTTAACACTTTTTTCAAAATTTTAGAAAACGCCACTGCTCAATTCGTTCAAAGAGGCTTGTTAAACAAATTAAATTGGTACTATAGTCAAACCGACCTTTGAGTTGCAAAAATAGTTACCCCTACTATTTCCAGTGAGAAAATTCTTTAATCTGGAATCCGGGAGAATTTTTTTTGTGCCGGGTGGATATATCTCACGTGATATCCGCTCTTCTCACTTTAAAACTTTATCTCTCATTTTTCTATCTCCAAATCTGAGCCGTCCAAAAAACGCAATGGACAGCTCGAATGCGACACAAGTACACACCCAGTACTGAAAAATTTTCCGGAATGTGGATATCACACGCAACTTACTTAAAGTAGGTGCTAATTAAAACATCACCGTTCCATATCGCCACGTGTTCCCCCCTCCTTTTCCACACACCCTTATAAATATCGAAAAATGTCCCCCCTATGATCTCTCTCTCTCTTTCTCGAAAATTCTCCCAGAAAAGTAGAGAAAACAGGAGAAATCAAACTCCACTGAGAAAAAGCCAAATCACAACTCTCTTCTGATTCTCTCTCATCAACCGATTCCGATCTCTCCCCAATCCATCAAGGCACGATATCCACCGCCGTAATTTTCTCTATTTTTCTGCATGAATTTCGTGCGGATTTTGATTTTTTGTTTCTTTGTTTGTTTGTGGGGGATAGATGGTGTCGGACGCAAGCAAGAAGAAGGCGGCGCAGAAGAAGGCAGCGGCGGCGGCCAAGAGAGGAGGGAAGGCGGCTGCAGCGGCGGCATCGTCGAAGGCGGCTGATTCGCAAGCCGTTGATAGCTTGGCGAACGGAGTGGACAAGCTTCAGATTTCGGATCGGACTTGTACTGGCGTGCTCTGTTCGCATCCTCTCTCTAGGGATATTCGGGTGAGTTATTGGATTGGCTTAGCTTTGTTTTGGCATGGAGATATTACCCCGGTGGCTTTATTTTGCATTTGGAAGAGTGTTGTTTTGAAGTGTGTTTTATAAGCACAGAAATGCTATACACACAGATGGTATGTGCACAGATCGTGCACATACAATTCTGTGGGGCCCACTACAGGGTCCCAAAAACAATCCAAGCCGTCTATTAGCTTTAAAATGACTTTCTAAGTCATCACGTTAAAAATCAGCTCAATTCGATACTTTTAAATGCTTAATGTAATCATTCAAATTTTTGCTTATACTTTAGAATTTTGAAATCTGAAGAAACATTTAGCCGATTAAATCACTTAGATACTTAGAGATATCTGATTAAGCTGATTTTTTACGTGATGACTTAGAAAGTCAATTTAAAGCTAATGGACGGCTTGGATTGTTTTTGGGACCCCATAGTGGGCCCACAGAATTGTATGTGCACGATCTGTGCACATACCATCTGTGTGTATAGCATTTCTCTTATAAGCATGCTTTGATTTCTACGAACTAGCCTTGAACCCAACTAAAGATGGTGATGAATCGTTGATTGAACCTTTTAATAATGTATGCATCAACTATTCTCAATCGCCGTTTGCAAAATTCGTGATAATAGTAGATTAGTAGTATATGTGACCTGTTGCACTTGTCTCGGTATAAGGACTGGCCAAGGGGAGGATGAGCCCGGGCGACCGCCCCACGTACAATTCAGATTTTTATTGGAATTATAGTAGTAGCTTTTTTCTCAAGAACTTTACAAGTATGTAAGTTTCCCCGCCCAACATCATTTGAACAATGCAAAACCTGCCCAACCAAGAAGTTTTGGAAAATTGATATTATATGTAGTGGTAATACTTTTAGTTTTTGCAATATTATTTTGATTTTTAAAAGGGACATGGATGCAGAGGATTCTGTGCAATTGGAGTTTTAGATGATCATATCTTGCTAATCTAAGAGTTTTATTCTTTTGGAAGTTCATATATTCGTATATTACAACTTGTATTGACAAAATTGATATCGCCTTTTATATATTACAAATTTGACTTCTAATGTCCGCCCACCAACTGTAAAATCCCGTGTCTGCCCTGTCTGGGGAGTTTTAAAATTTTGTTTCAGGAAATGTAGATAAAGGTTTCTGTGTTCCATTGAACGGGCTGTGGTAAAGAGGTATGGAGTCGGAGTTCTGGATGAACAACTTGGAATGTGGGAAGGTTAACTGTTGGAATTTGGAGGAACTTTCAATGATTGGAAGGAAAGTTAGTGTAGTATGCTTTATATACAGCTATGCCGGAGAGGTGGACACAGAACTGATTGTAGGTATAATACTAGCAGTTACTAGGGAAAGTGAAACATTGATGCTTTGTAAACTTTTCATCGTCGCTGATTGACATTATAGTATTGTCTGTGAACTTTTAGTTGGAGAGAGAAAAATGTAAAATGGTAACCTTGTTCACAACTTCTCGCACCGCAAATAGGATTTGATGAACATGTTGCAGGGGAAATATGTGATCAACTGGATGAGTTAATGCAAGAGATACCTCCAGGCTCCAAGGGATGAGATACTTATAGGTGGAGAATTCAGCTGTCATGTAGGACAGGTAATGAATGGGGTGAGATGGTGGCTGCTATCTCCTTTTTACCTTATGTAGCTGATTTGGTGGGATCAGACCCAAGAACTTTTCAGTGAGTGGAATCGTTGGTCTTTTTCTTGAAACTAGGTTTTTTGTCTGGATTGTATAGGTGGGTCTTGGGGTCCGTGACACGAGCATGAAATTATAATTGATTTTGCTGATGGAAAAAGCTAGTATTGGTGGTTAGCAAGACCGTTCCTTAATTCCCTTTTTTTTTGCAAGCAGTCTTGGTCATTTACCAAAAAAAGAAAAAAGAGAGGAACAACTAAGGGTTTAGAACAAGATGGTATCCCAATTGAGTCTTGAAAATGCTAACTTTGATACTAGTACCCTCTGTGGCTACACATATTCCACAATCTATGATCTTGCCCGAAGTAAAAATACTGACTTTCAAGTTATTCCTGGAAGTCTAAGCGGAGGACATGATTGTAGAAATATGACATCATGTTTTAGGGGATTCACAATCAAGACATCAAATACTTACAGAAACTAGTTTCTTTGTCGCAAACCGGTGGAAAAGCCATGGAAGAATTAGTTTCTTCATGGCTTTGTATATATGACTCCATTTGTGACCACTGTCAACTAAAGGCTCTTTAGTGGACCGTGGACGATACTTGAGAAATAATATTATAGAGTAAGCCTATAACGAGAGAATATCTAGAGCCATGAATTTTTATCTTGCACTTCTTCCTCGATCTATCATCAGGGAGTGGTTTTTTTTTCGTGGAGATGATTGCAATAAGATTTTCTATTACCATGGAAAACATTTTCTGCAGAGCTATTTACTTCTAGAGAAATGTTTCCCGGGGAAAACATTTTCTGCAGAGCTATTTACTTCTAGAGAAATGTTTCCCGGGGAGCATTGTTGTAGTGTGGTCACACAACCCACAGTAATAAGTTGTATTAGGGAGCTTTTAGAAATTGTGGGGAGGGCGCCGATAGTATATTTCTGCCGGACAACTGTAAGATATTTATACCATACATAGGGACTTATCGAGAAAATACGTGCACTCTGAAAGGGGGTTTACAGAGAAATAATGGGGTGTCATGGCCTCCTTCGACCCCACTACTTTTGCACCCCTGGACATCAGGCATAGTTTGGTTATATACCATTGTGTATTGGTTTAATTCAACGAGCATATAATTGAGATTGAATTGTTAGATAGACTTATCAAAAGAAAAAAGAGATTGAATTGTTAGATAGAAATCTACTTATCAAGGCCTGATAAAGTAGAAGAACACGCATTCTCGTTAGTAACTTATTCGGACTGTTTTAGCATAGCTGCAACCAACAAATCACAAAAAAAGGGGGGACTCTTGTCAGCCTGGCTAGTTCATGATCTGATTTGGAGTTGGTTTGGGCATATAAACTCTCTTTAATAGTTTGGTGGCAACAAATCTAGTGACTCTCTTTGAGTTTATTGATGCTTGCTTGTTGCTCCTAGATAAGCACCTAGGCCTGCAGATGTGACCCAAGTGTTCTGCCAATCATGTTGCCTGGGTTAATTGCATGAACACTTCTTTTATACAACCTCTGGCAAAGGAGGTAAATGTGTGAACCTTTACATCTTTTCTTAGAACTGCACTAATTATCTTTTGTTTCTTTAAGCTGCATGGTTGTTAGTAATGATGATAAACTGATCTGTATGTCTGGCCATTGCAGATAGAGTCTCTATCGCTGACTTTTCATGGACATGATCTGATCGTTGATTCTGAACTGGAACTCAATTATGGCAGGTTTTTAACTTATGCATGACCATTTTGCTCATTATAGTGCCACTTTTACATGTATGTATGATTGTATATATTTATTTCTTTTTTGCATTTTTCTTTACAGACGCTATGGTTTGCTTGGATTGAACGGGTGTGGAAAATCTACCCTTCTTACTGCAATTGGTTGTCGCGAGCTTCCTATTCCTGAACACATGGATATTTATCACCTCTCTAGGGAGATTGAGGCTTCCGACATGTCTTCACTTGAGGCTGTCATAAGCTGTGATGAGGAGAGGCTGAGGTTGGAGAAAGAAGCTGAAGCATTGGCAGGACAGGTGTGTCTAAGTGGTTAATGAACATTGTGCTTTAATTTGTTATGGTCAGGAATTTAATTGCAGACTGTGTATTGATTGGGTGGCTTTAGGAGGATGGTGGTGGAGAAACTCTTGAACGCATTTATGAGCGTTTGGAAGCCCTTGATGCGTCAACTGCAGAGAAGCGTGCTGCTGAGATCTTGTACGGTCTTGGGTTTAACAAGAAGATGCAAGAGAAGAAAACACGCGACTTTTCTGGTGGCTGGAGAATGAGAATTGCTTTAGCACGGGCTCTGTTTATCAACCCAACCATCCTGTTGCTCGATGAACCAACCAATCATCTGGGTAAGTGCCAATCGCTCTAAAGCTGCCCATGGTGGTTAAAATTTGGTTGCCTGCCTTCATGCTTTTTCAATATTTGGACTCTCTTAATGTTCTGAAGTTAAATAACGTGTTTTTTTAATATAATTTTCCCTCTTTTTGCAAACAACTTTCATAGAAATACTAATTACTAATTTACTATGATTATATGGTGGCATGGTGGAACCTTGTCTTAGTAGTTTGTAAGCTATTGCAGCACTTTCAATGGCCTTAGAGTTGCCAAAAAAAAGTTGTTTTGCATTCAAACATTCAAAAACTTGTTTTGCACCTTTGCTTAGTGGTACCACGTCAACAAATTTGGCTAGTTGTTTAGAGATGAATCAAATAACAACATGTTCATAGATTTTTTATTTAGTTTTACCTTCAGGTCAAGATTTTCCCAATCCAAGTATCGATTTTCCTGTTTGTTCTGTAGTAGTTGGTGATTGATATTCCGAAAATTCCCTGGTCTATTGGTTATAAACTGACTGATTAGCACGAATGTGATGTTGATGAGACACCATTTTCTGATGACAGATTTGGAAGCTTGTGTGTGGTTGGAGGAAACTTTAAAGAAATTTGAGCGCATTTTGGTCGTGGTTTCCCACTCCCAGGACTTCTTGAATGGTGTTTGTACCAACATCATCCACATGCAAAGCAAGAAACTGAAGCTTTACACAGGGAACTATGACCAATACGTTCAAACCCGATCTGAGTTAGAAGAAAACCAAATGAAACAATACAGATGGGAACAAGAGCAAATCGCTTCGATGAAAGAGTACATCGCCCGGTTTGGACATGGATCTGCCAAACTAGCCCGTCAGGCCCAGAGTAAGGAAAAAACCCTGGCGAAAATGGAGCGTGGCGGGCTCACAGAGAAGGTGGCGAGAGATAAGATTTTGGTCTTCCGATTTACCGACGTGGGAAAGCTTCCCCCTCCTGTACTTCAATTCGTGGAGGTAACGTTTGGTTATACACCCGATAACCTCCTCTACAAGAATCTCGATTTCGGGGTGGATTTGGACTCCAGAGTGGCTCTTGTAGGGCCCAATGGAGCTGGGAAGAGCACATTGCTGAAGCTGATGACGGGGGATTTGGTCCCACTTGATGGCATGGTCCGGCGACACAACCACCTAAGGATTGCACAGTTCCATCAGCATTTAGCTGAGAAACTTGATCTTGAATTGTCTGCTCTCCAGTTTATGATGAAAGAGTATCCTGGAAACGAGGAAGAGAAGATGAGGGCAGCGATTGGGAAGTTTGGGCTCACGGGTAAAGCCCAGGTGATGCCCATGAAGAATTTGTCCGACGGGCAGAGGAGCAGGGTGATTTTCGCGTGGTTGGCATGGAGACAGCCCCACATGCTTTTGTTGGATGAACCTACAAACCATTTGGATATCGAGACGATAGACTCGCTGGCGGAGGCTTTGAACGAATGGGATGGGGGAATGGTTCTTGTTAGTCACGATTTCAGGCTCATTAACCAGGTGGCGCAGGAGATTTGGGTGTGTGAGAATCAAACAGTGACCCGATGGGACGGTGATATTATGGACTTTAAGGAACACCTGAGAAGTAGGGCTGGTCTTTCTGATTGAAGCAGATTTGATGATTCGTCGTCATATATATTTGCTAGTTATGTGTACCTCGGCTGATGATCCTTCAGCGTGTTTCGATGGGGATTATGACGAAAAGCCAAGGAGGAGAGGGGAGGCGACGAGGTTCTGGAGGCTGGGTTAATGCTTCGAGCTCATCGGCCCGCTACTCTTCTTGACTATTGGGAAATTTCCTGCTTAGGTGTTTATCCATGTATTCTTGGCCCGGACCGAGGGGTATATTTAGGGGTATTTTCTTGTTGATTGGAACACATGTACAAAACCTCTACGTTTGTAATCTGGAATTAATTAGGAACCTATATTTATTGAATAAACAATACAATTTCGATTGTATTTTAAAAAACGGTAGTTTTCGCGTTACCTTGTCTCCTACCAAGTCCTTTCACTTGGACCTGGTTTTAGTCAGGTTTATGGACTATATTAGCTTGAAATAGATTATTAGCTTGTTCTTTTAATCTAAAGAACCGATCGAACCAAATCAAGCCGAGTCTTGTGTCCCAATCTGATGGGGTTCAGATCAGCTACATGTGTGTTTTCTTTATTGAGTGGTTTGGATCGGCTACATGTGTGTTTTCTTCATTGAGTTATGTCGAGGGCAAATCAGGTTATGAACTCGGCATTTTGGATTTAGTTCATAATCTAACGGTGCTGTGTAAAAGATACATGACACACAAAGTTTTCCATTCCATCAAAAGAAATGTCATAAATATTCTCGTACTCTTCTTGTGAGAGGCTAAAAGAAAAGAAAGAGAGCGCGAGTCTGAACTCAAGATTTTCACCTAGTTTTTTTTTTTTTTGATAAGTGCACACTTTTATTAAGCTCAAAACAAGGATTTCCAGGGAGTCAATCCCTTTACAGAAACAACTTACATCAAAAACAAAGCAAAAACAACCACTTATCAAACTAGAACTCCTAACTATACAACCTCCATGACTCTGTTAGACAATCCCCAAATCGCACAAATAATCTTATTTTGACCGGATAGTTTCATATTTCTTCTTCAGCTGAGAAAATTTCGAATTGTAGCTTCAATCCCATCAGCCACCTGGGTATACCCCTTTGCCATTGCTCGAAAGATTCTGGAATTATGTTCCTGCCACAATCCATAAACAAAAGCAGCCAAAGTGTTTTTAAGGCTAATGAAACTCAGCTCAGTACTAGTGCCCCTTCCATTGGAGAGAAACCAGTTAAGAATTTGCTCTAGGCTCATAGGCATCCCTTGAATTCTGTTCTTAGATTATCATATGCTGCCACACTGTGGAAGAAATTTTCACCTAGTTACTGTAACATAAAGATAAAAGGAAACTTAGTCTCCATCAATGGAGATAACAGGAATATGCTAAACTGTCTTCATGATAATTGATAATCACTCAAAACTGCTCTGTCAACGGGTAAGTGCGTGGGCGGATATTGGCATCCCGTTCACATTCGTGCTCGGTTGGCCTGAAAAAAACGGTCTCCAATGACGGACATCGCGATAATCACCCAAAACTGCTCTGTGCTTTTAACAAAAAAAAAAAAAACTCAAAACAAAAAGATAGGGGTACGAAATCTAGATCACGGAAAAGCGCAGGAAATTCTCAGAACGACGTAATCGTTCCAAGTATTTCATGCATTTTGTCAGTGATCTAATTCTATGCACGTAACCAAAACGTTTTTAAGTTCTAACAGCTCTTCACGAGGGTTTTAGAGGAACTGCAATTACCGTTGGCCATATATCCTCTCTCCGTCTCCTCTCCCCACTGCTCCGCCAGCATCCTCTCCAACTCCTTCGGCCGACAAGGAACCATAACCACACCCTCGTGATCAAACCCATATTCCTCTGCTGCTTGCTCCAACAGCCTCGAGAAGGAAGGGTGAGTCAAATAACTCAATGGAACGACGAATCTCTTGTTCTCACCATCATCCACTGCAATCACAGCAAAATGCCCTTCTTTGACATCTTCGGGCACGTTAGTTGAGTCGCTAACGTCTTCGAAATCATCAGGTTTTTTGGCTAACAGAAGACTCTTTTGAAGCTTTTGCACCACAACCTTGAGCTTTACAATGCTGTTCTTCTTTTTACCATTGCTTCTAAGCTTGGCCATGACTTCAATTATTTGTCTATTTTTTCTCTCGCTTTACGAATTTAGTGACTCTTCTTAGAGTTGTAGCGCGACTATATAGTGTGGAGAGAGAGAGAGAGAGAGAGAGGACATGGGACTCGGGATGAAGAGCCATGAAACTTCCCTTTTTAGGTAGTCACATCTGCCTTGGAATTCTATAGTAATGACTAATGAGCACTGACTGAGTATTTTCTTTTGATTATCAACCTTGTCTCGTTATGATTATGGCTAGCTTATGGTCATGCCTTGGTTTCCTACATCAATCTAGAAACACACGCTATACTATTTCTAGTCTTTTGTTAGACCCATTCTTATAGAAAATTTCTACGTACTGTTTTTCTTACAAGAAGAAAGAGAAAGAAGTTAGAGAACAGAGATCCGAGGATTTTGCAGAGCACTCCCTGTAGTGCACCTTGCAGGGCAGATTCAGACCGTCAATCCCTGGTTGCCGAATGGACGGTCTGGATTTGTCCTGCAGGGTGACTATAAGGGAGTGCATCGAGATGAACAGTCTAGATCTGCTCTGCAAGATGCACTACAGCTACAGGGGAGTGCACCATTGCCCCGGAATTGGAAATCTTGTGGTGCATTCCCCTATAGTCACCCTGCAGGACAGATTTAGACCGTCCATTCGGCAATCAATGAATCAGATATGTTCGTTATCTTTTACCGGTCAAAGTTAATTATTACCGATAAAAGATAATAAACATTTCTGAATCATTAATTGCCAAGATGAACGGTATGAATCTGCCCTGCAGAGTACACTACAGGGAGTACCTTGCAAAATGTGCATCCCATTTGACATCATCGCATTAGATAAATGAACCTTGGTCTATAAAACATGAGATAGCATCAAAACACAAAACGTGATTATTGATCATGCTTTAGTGGTCCAGAAAATATATATGTAACAAATGTGATGACCTCGACATGAAGTAAAAATTTAATGTAATCGTACACTAAAACATACTCGATAGATTTGCTTGGTACATTACAGAATGATCATATCTCATTAAACGAAACTGCGTTTGATTTTCGCAATGAGTGATTGTTCTCTTGACTGAACTTTCAAAAAATTGAGTGTGCACGGCACGTCGTGGAAGTTATGGGCCTCAAATTTGATCAGTACATGTCCAGCCACAACTTTGTCTTAACCTGTTTTCTGTATCGTGCCCAAAGAAAATGACATACCAAGTATACCTTTTTGCACAAAATGTAAGGACATCTAGTCCTACGACAAGTGGCAGAAAATGGATGATTGATCTTTTCCAAAGAATAAATGGACTGAAAGAGGTTGAACTAGTCAAGAACTTAGAAAGACAAATTAATCAAGTTGCAAGTCAACATAGGCGCACATATACCTTTAATTTAACAAATCAAAGTGATTGAGTTGTGAAGCATCACCTTAATTCAAGAATTTAGAAAGACATTTTTCCAATTGTAAGGACTACATTCTGTATGTACACTTGAAGTGAGTAAAAAAGACAAGAAATCAGGTCTAGAGAGAGAAAAAAGAAGAAGACAGTTTTACATCCACGATTCAGGAAACTCGAGTTTGAGGAAACTCGAGGGCAAATAGCATTTGTCATCGCTCGACACAAAACTAATCAAGTTGCAAGTCTATTTTCCCTTGTTTACAAAATAATGTGGTGCATTCCAGATAAAACAACAAAAAAAAAAAATGTATAAAAAAAGTTCTTTACAGTTCCAAGAGCCAACATCTCTTGCACTAATAGAAAACAAGAGACTAGCAGCCGGGGAACAATAAAGATGTTGCAAAGGAAAAGAAGGAAATAGGATGAAAAAAACTTCACTATGTTATATTGACTGTTCGAAAGTTTTCTACAGCACTCAATCCCTATATCTATAGAATCACTCTCTCCATCCTTCCCAGACACAAGTATGTAAAGGTTAGCACTTCGTATCTATACAGAACGCAAAATCCTAAGTAAACCACGAAAAGATTAACCAAGTTATATCTATTATCTACTAACAATCAAGAAACACGGCTCTTGCAAAGAATTTGGTTATTTCCCTTTCGAAAGTTCCTGTGAGCTTATTTTTAGTGGTCACCGAAGCTTCAGTTACAGACAGAGAAGGCTGTAGAAAACGAGCGGTATGAAGGCATTATCAAGTTGTGCTGTGTAGGCCTCCAACAAACCACTCACAGTCACGGCTAAGAGAAGAGACAACCAATGCTGCACAAAGTGGCATCAAAGACATCAGCGATAGTAATTTAATTTGTACCATAAAGGGGTCAAGGGAATTACCATATGATTTATCAAAATGATTTTAGCATCTTACATGTGAAATCAAAAAAGAGGAGCAGGACCCCTGTGCATAAAGTGCACAAAGAACTCCTTACATGGATTTTGATGAAAGCATTGAACCAGCGCCAGTCTAAAGTGAGTGAGACCCCAGAGCCAGTTCGATTGCTTCACTGAACTAAAATTCTAGTAAATCCGTGCACATGTCCAAGAATGCATTCCTGTGTGTGTGTGTGTGTGTGAGAGAGAGAGAGAGAGAGAGAGAGAGAGAGAGAGAGAGAGAGACCTGAGTGAAAATATAGCCAGTCGTTGCTAGAAGAGGAAGTAGAACTGAGCAAGCCGCAAGGACCGATGTTATACCAGCCGCAGTACCTTCCACGGTTTTCTCTATGAAATGAAAAAGTGTACACAAGTTATACGACTTCAATGGAAGAAAAACCCAACCAATGGAAGAAACCACACTTACTGCCTGTTTTGCTCCACCTGAGGACACCATACTTGTAGCCAACCATTGATGCCTAAACATAAAAGGAACACAATACAGTTTCTCATGACAATTTCAAACTTCCAACACAAATGAGTATCTAGTATGCTGTCAGTCTCATTAACCAAACGGAAGTATATAATAGATTCTCATAATCTGCAAGCAACTAAGTTCCTGCTAATCCATAAAATCATTGACAGAAATAGTTCCTCTCATCAATCTCTTGCTAAGTGACAGTAAAACTAGAAAATTTTGACGAGTTCTCGTTTCCATGGCCACACACATTTCTCAACATTTGCAAACACAATAAAAATGAAATAAATCAAATACTCAGCTAAATTCACAACCCAAATGTGTGTGTGTGTGTGTGTCTAACATACAAAGAATCATAAGCAAAGATATATATGATTTCCAGTTCAACTTCCTATGTAATCCAAATGCACGCAGTAAGCACTTGTCTGGCTCCAAAACTGCTAAAAATTATCAAGGTACCGCAAATAATAATTTCACTTTGCTTTAGATGGGTATATTTAGTATAGGCGCCAAGCCTTTATTCATCTACGTGCAGTGTGGCAGCATTCAAGTAGAATAAGCAGAATGTGGAGAACAAGTACAACAAGAAGACATTGAATTCCATGAGAAATTCCGTTACGGTGTCACAACAAGGGGCCTCATATTATAGATGGAGATTAGAAGCCGATAGTTACAGTCACAAAAATTCTCTTCTACATGAGGGCTACACATGTATAGTGAGCAACAGAGGTGCACAGTGTGCTTCCAACAATTATCCCGTCCCCCATACAACAACAAGCCATGCAAAACTGACTTGGAACATCAACATATGATGCTCAAGCGTTTGAGACAGCTAAAAGTGAATTCCACCCTATTTTAAGCTTAATAAAGATTGCAATGCCACCACAATGTAAACAAGATACATCCAGATAACTGACCATCGTATCTCCAATTCCGAGACTCAAAATTCCAGCAAAAGGGGCAAGAGGTCGATCGTTGAACCCAGAAGACATCCAAATAGGAAGTGCACAGCCCAATAAGAGTGAAAAATGGCTGAACAATGAAAACGGATCAAAATGTAAGAAATAATTCGTTTTACAATGAACAAAAATCAAGTTGTATATGAGTGCAATAAGGGAAAAATGACAGACCTGACAATAAGGAGATCCGAATCACGATGGTCCGTAAAAGCATTCATGAATTGGTGCACCAGCTGTCCCAAAGGCCAAATTCTCCATACCTGCCATATCAGGAAGAAAACAGAGGGGAGCCCTTAGTAGAGTTGTCAATCATCTAAAACAACTGATGCCCAACAAAAACGATCACCACATCCTTTTCAAATAAGATAATTGCTAAAATGATTTATGAATTTTCATGGTATATAGTTTTTGAATCAACTTCTTGGATGATGATGATGATATGCAAACCCTTGGAATATTAGACATGAGAGGAATGAATTTGAGCTCTGACATTTTTCTTTTATACAGCAAAGAAAAACAAGAAAAATTCTACACCCATTTAATGAACTTACTCGAATAATTTCCAACACCAAGAACACTGCCAAAGCTGCACCGAATGCCAGATCAAGAAACTTAGGCTGGAAACAAAAAAAAAAAAGGTCAACATAGATTCAAAAACTACTAGGAACCGACTTGATTAAGAGTAGGGATACATAGAAGTTCACTGACTGAATGCTAAATACCTGGAAGATTAGAGCAGGCAGAAACATTAAAACAGCCATCAAATGGTAGTACTTTCGAAGAAGGATCCTCTCAATCTTACTATTCTTTGAGATGTTGTAAAACCGTTGGACAGACATAAGTATAACAGCAACCCAGTAGATACACAATGAAAGCCTCTTAAGTGGTTCTGAGACAACAAAATCAATTACCCTGGAAAATACAGAAAAAGAATAAGATGACATAATTGTCTTACCCTGACTAAATTCACAAATTAGATCAACAAGAAAACTAGGATTCATTAGCCACAATATTACAATGTAACTGGTGTCCATTGATACCATTCATCCATAAATTGCATGATTAAGGCAGCGAGTAAACAAAGGTGGGCCTTAATTCTCAAAGAATTTTATCTCAATATAGAAGGATGTTCTAATAGCACTTGAAAATCTTAAGTACACAGAAAAGTCTGTCATACCATAATAAAGGATGCACATGAAAAGTTTGAACAATTTGCATCCACAACGGAACGATTACAATCAAGACTGAAGCCAGAGAAGCATAGAACATAACAGATTTTCCAATCTCGTGATAAGCCCTTCCATTGGAGTTTGCTGAAGTTGTGAAGCATTCCCAAATTGGTAGAATAAGTTTAAGGAATATCGGAAAAAGAAGAAGTCCAAGTACCATGCCCTGCATGAAAGGGACAAATAAACTTTTGGATCTAGCTGCACTACTCATGATGGCCTCCTTTTTCAGGTATTCTTCCTTCGCATGGGAATAACCATACCTGAATAATGATACTTATTTCACTTCTTTTGATTCCATATTGCACATACGTCAACTCTGATTGCGATAAGTATCCATGAATCTGCTCAAAAGAAATTGCTGCGTCTAAGATTTAAATCAAGTGGCTAGCTTGTCTGAATGAATGAAGTAAAAACTATCAAGCATGTCAAAGAAACTAACCTTTTATTAAGAGATTTTTAAAGAACTGACCTTCGCGAAGGTAAGTGCAAACATGTCCCCAAAATAGATAACAAGACCGCCAGTCACCAAAAGTGCCTCCCCTAAGAAGAAGGAAAATGGAATTAATTAGTAACAGAGAAGAAAATTTGACTAAACCAACAAATACTTCATAATGCATGCATTATAAAAGCTTTACAAAGCTGTAAGTGTAATCCGTTCATATCTATCTGTCTGATGACAAGTGGTTAACTGCATTCGATCACTAAATGAAGATTGTAGAGTAGCATAACATACCAATGGAAGCACAAAAAGGGAAATTATGAACCACGTGCTGAATTAACTTCACTGTAGCAAGACCCTGACTTAGCACCCACAATAACTTCAATGCCGCAGACCAGCCTGTGAAAGTAGTATTAACATGTTAGCGCTAACTAATTCTGTAATCTCAAATCTAACACTCAATATGTTATGCATTGCAATAGGAACTTAAAAGATAGACAAAACCTTTAAAGCAGAAGAAGAATCGAAAGGTTACCAATATGATATTTCGTAGCAAATAACACACAACAGACTGTTCCGCACAACGCTAGGCAACTTAAGATAAACTTCACATCCCGAGTAGTACGCGCAGAAATGGTCTGTATATTGTTGGGTAGTTGCCAAAGACGGTAGCCAAGGAAACCAAGCACACTGAAGCCACAGGCAAATGTGGCCCAATATTGAAGCCGCAGATATTCAAGATCTGTTGAACAGAAAAACTGAACGGAACTTCAAAACATGCAAAACAATAGTAGAATGAAGTACATAAAATACCTGGAAAAGGAAACTAATCGAAAATATGTTAATGAATAGCCATGATGAAACAACGAATGGTCTACCAAAAACCACTTTTGATGCAGGACAGGATCAAGTATGAAACAACTTTTGATCTTTTCGAGAGAGAGAGAGAACTATGGTATATCCTTGCAATTGTTTTGAAGTTACCAAACGTCATATCTTTGATATTTTTAGCTGCATTCACCACTCTGGGTTCAGTTAAAGATTAGTTAAACACATGTTTACCTTGTCATTTACATTCAGCATAAGACATGCTCACAAACTGACAGTGAGAAATCTCAAAAAGTGCTATTTATAAGATACTCACAAGTGTAAAATGTGAAGGAAATACGGAAACTATCCTAATTGGGAATACAAGATCAAATCCCTCCAAAAATTCATCCGCTAACGTGGGTCTGATATAGCTAAACACCCCATATCAAAATCCCCTCCTGAGAGTTTGTCTTGGTAGGGAACTGTACCATTTTTTCCCCTATAAAATTCTCGGAGATTAGAAACAAATGAAGTGTGCTCTGAAACCTATAATTGACTGATTAACTAACGCACCACATCTGGATAACACCATGCCCATATGAGCAAGAGAATTGAAATGCACATACTTGTACATGATTTTGTACTACCAACACCAGTCAATTTGATTTAACGAGAACTGGGTACCTTGAACTCCAATTTCATGTAAAGACAGAGCTCTCGATAGCTGTATCAACCTTGAGATCATTAGACAGGGAAGCGTAACCGCCCCAAGTAGAATCCCAGATGAAGCCCCTCGCCTGAAACAGAATACGAAAAATAAGACCACAAAACAAAAGGCAAATAAATCAACATATCGGTTCTAGAGACAATACTTTTGACAATACATTTTTCGGAGCCCCACACGAATAATCGGAGCCGTTCAATTTGTTTAAAACATGTTTTTAAGGGTTCCCGTAAAAAATAAACTCATTTGGATATTGGCAAGGGCTTGATCGGCTCATTCAATTTTATCCTGTCAAATTTGACAGGAATCAACTAAATGAGCCGATCAAGCCCTTACCGATATCCAAATGCGTTAAGTTTTTACGGAACCCCTTAAAAACATGTTTTAAATACATTAAGCGGCTCCGATCATTTGTTTGAAGATCCCATGCGGGGTTTCAAAAAATGTATTGTCAAAAGTATTGTCTCTAGAACCGGCCCCATCATATATATATAATTATATTATATTACCAGTACAAACGGAACACCCCTCTCGGTGTGAATGGAAGCTATGAAGCTGGCTCACACTTCTAATTTCCTAAACTACCCCTTTCAACTACTCAAAGAAACTACCAAGAAGAGGAAAAAACATGCCACCCTAATTTGCCTCTCCCCTCTTTTCTACATTCACATCTCAGACTTCATTACGGTTTAAGGGGATTAATCTCAACGGAAAGATTTTTTTTTAATTTTCCTGTTTCACATAATTCGATTTGCACACGCATCACAGCGCCCGGGCGTCTAGTAACCCTAAATAACGGAATTCAACCCTGACAAGAAGAAATCCACAAAATCAAGTAGTCAACATAAACCCTAAACTCCAAAGAGGGAACCCTAAAGTAATGAAAAATGTAAAATTGGATGAGAGAGAGAGAGGGAATTATACCTGGTCTTGAATTGGGCGAGTTGGGAATTGGGGTAGGAGTCGGCGAATACCTCGATGACGAGGGCAAAGAGGGCGAGGAGGGAGAGGGAGAGGGCTTCGGGGAGGTGAGAGAGGGGCGTGGCGTGGAGGATGGGAGCGATGAAGAGCAGAACCACGGCTCGCTCGCCGTTCAGCAGCGACGAAGCCATGATTGACCGGCAATGGTGGGGGGAGGGGGAGGGGGGTGTTGGAGAGAGAGAGAGGTGGGTTTGGCGCGCACAGGTGGAGTCGGTAAATGAGCCGTTAAAAGTTTGGCCTGTGGTTTCTGGTTTCTGATTGGCGGAAACAGCGTGTCTTGGGGTGCGTGGCTGCTGACTTTTCTTAATAAATCCTCTTATCTTTTTGGAATTTTGGATTTTTTTTTGTAGGGTCCTCATTTAATTTTTTTCGTGATTTTTTGTTTTGCGAATTGGGGATGGTGTTGTACAGTGATGTGTACAGCACTTCAAGCCGTTGGATCGTATATTTGATGACTCGGATCTCACATCGGCAATGAACGACTCTCGATCGATCTGGTCAGTAATTTTTACTAATTAAGATCGTATCAATCCGAACTATGAACACCACTTATAATTGTACGAATGGAAATATTTGTGACAAAAGAACAGAGTTGGTGACCTAACAAAACTAATTAAAGCTGATGGGCGCCGTGTGATTCAAGTTAGATGGAAATTTGGGATTCTACGCTGATGTATAACTTGGACTTCTTGTTATTACTTACCAAAAAATTTCCTCAAGTCTCGAACCAAACACGGCCTCAAATATGGCCTGAGGTCGTGTTTGGTTTGAAACTTCATGAAGTTTTTTTTGGTAAATTAAGTGCTAACAAGAAGTCCAAGTTATACATCAGTGTAGGATCCCAGATTCCCAACTAACTTGAATCACACGGCGCCCATCAGCTTTAATTAGTTTTGTTAGGTCACCAACTCTGTTTTTTTTTAATCGGTAAAAGACGAAATTTTATTAAAAATTGGAAAAAAGGGAAGGGGATACAACAAAAATTAAGTTGGATGATACACCAAAAGGCCACAACCCAAACACCCAAAGGTCTACAGGGGTCCAAGACAAACAAAACAGTACAGCTCAACCCAACACCCAGATAAGACGGAGTAAAGCCCAAACACCCTAGCCTGGTCCAACCGAGGACTGGCTCGAATATTTCCATTCGTACAGTTAGAAGTGGTGTTCATAGTTCGGATTGATGCAATCTTAGTAAAAACTACTGACCTCATCGATCTGCTGGAATTGAAACCAAACCAGATCAACGAACAACTAAGGTTTTGGTTCGGTTCTCTATTACGGTACGTCGGTGTTCGATACCTTAGAACAACAACTAAATAAGATAGCTGTATAATGATGGTTCTTGAGCTATTGTATACTAGTTAACTTGCTCATGAAACCTGATTTTCACAATACTTGTGAATTATTGAAAAATGTCAGTTTTTTTCACTAACCAGTATGTTGTAAATGAGATGCGAAACTTATTGCTCAGTGTGAACGACTTATCAAAATGTAATAATTTGGAGTCCAAAATTGTTAATGGAAACATGGCCTCAGTCTATACATTAAGGGTAGATTTGGCTTTAAGAGTCAAATAGTAACTTATTTTTTGTCTTTATTAAAAAAATTTGCGTTTGTTAGCTTTTGCGTCAAACTTAGTTTTTTAACTTATTTTTGTCTTTATTCAAAAAATTATGAGTTTCGATGATACTCTTTTACTTTTTCGATTCCTCTCGACGAGACAAACAAATAAGTCACAAGAGTTTGATACGAAACAAACAAATGCAAAAAAAAAAAGAATAAACACAAAAAAATAAGTTGCCTGACTTTTTAATCCAAACTTAATTAATGACCAAACCAAATAAAGTGGTCAAGAGATTAACACATCAAGGTCTACTTCAAAATAAAAATGACCTACTAAAATGTGGCCGAGTTTCTGGTAAAGTGAAGGGAAAGGAGAAGGGACTTGGCCTCTAAATCAATTGGCGCGGAGAGACTTTTCCCCAGGGATGGAGTCAGGGAGAGGCCAGTAGGAGCGGTCGCCCCTACAAGAAGAAAAAAAAACTCTACTTATTATATGTAAAATAAAAATTTCCTATGAAAGTATAGGCTCGCCCCCCTATAGTATTTTGAGAAAAAAAAAATCAAATGATAGTAAGTAGTTAGTATCCTTTGAAATACAAGATACCAACGTTAATTTCTAAACGCTACGGGTTAAATATAACGAAACATAAAATTTGAAGGTTAACATAGTGAGTACTCAATTATTTGACTCCCAATTTTTATCCACAAAAATCCCCAATCGTTAAGAGGATTTTACACGTTTTCTTCTCTCTGCCTAAAAAATCTCCATGGCACACCAGACCCCTCCCTCTCTCTCTCTCTCTCTCTCTCTCTCTCTCTCTCTATCTCTCTCGGCACAAAAATCCCACATCTTCAAGATTTTGAAGGCAGTTTCAAGAAAATAAGAACACTAGGAGAAGAGATTTTGGGAACCTTAAGTAATCTTGGTGAAATATAAGTTGTAACTATGAAATGTGTAAATGCTAGACTCCGCAACACGATGGGGAATAAACTTTTAGCAAGTTTCTAAATCACTTACATAGAGAAGGATATTGCGAAAAGGTTTCATGCTGATTCTATAATCGATATTTTTAATGACATGAAAGAGTATCGAATGCAATTGAAGATGCCTGGTTTTACTAGATAGGTAGGTAAGTCGTTAATGCTTTTGCAATATGTTAATTTATAAAAAGCATAATTAAGTTTAGAGTGTTGCTATTTTATACATTTTTTAGTTTTAATGTATTCACGTTGTTATGCATGTTTCTCTTTATTTTTTTGTCTCGCGTATATAATCGCCCCCGTGTAGTGAAATTCCTGACTCCGTCCCTGCTTTTCCCACACTAGGTCCAACTTAACGAGAGAAAGAATTCAATCCTCCTAGCTAGACATTATTGGTGGAATAGCAACCATTCAATTTCTCTCCTTGAATCTTCTTCTTCTTTTCCTTCTATCGCCGATGTTGCGACCTGTTAGGCCGAGTCTCAATTTCTGGTACTACCTTGGAATCATCTCGTCGCCGGCATGAGTTTTCTCGTTTTTGGCCATGGATTTCGTGAAGAAAAGTACCGGCCTCGTCGCCATCCTCCTGATCTTCACACTCGTAATTTCAAGCTTCATCTGTAACTTTGTTCAAAGCACTATTTTGGGTTGCAAAGAAACCCGGAAATCGGACTTTTCTTCTACGGCTACGAACGTGCTGGCAAAACTACCGGATACGTGCTTGTGCTCTTCGGTAACATCGGCCTCTATTACTATTCGGAAAAATCCGTTGCTTGCATGCTGACTTTTCTCTCTCTCGCTGTGTATTGTCTCTCCACTCTCTTGTGCATCCAACCGTACACGGATTTTGGGGTTCTAGAGTTCCTTTTGAGCGCAAGTATGAATCAGGCGTTGAGTCTTCTCGGGATTCATTCCTATTGGTCGTGGCTCGTTATAATTGCGTGCATTGGTATAGACTGTATGCGGTATTGTCTAGAACCGGTGCATCCTTGTGGTGAAGGTGTTGGAATTTCACCCATGTGGATGATGCACATGGGCTGCTGGCTGCTTGCTGCTGCAGCCTTTGTTGAAGATTTGGCTACTATGGAGATCTCTGATATCTCACGCATGGGAAGAGCACTGAATACTCTTTGGATTTTCTCCCACTGGTTTGCCTATATATACGTGTGTAGTGTGTAGGTTGTGGTGTGTGGGTAGCAGAATGTCCAAAAAAAATAAATAAAAAAAACCACGGTCCCAATTATTTCGATTTTTTTCACCAAAAATCTTTCCTTGGTCGTGGCTTTTCATCGAATTGGACAGTCCTAGTTATGTTTCGTAGTATACTTTGTTACTCGTAGCATAATCGGAAAGACAATAGAAAAATCTAGTGGATAAATTATAGGATTGACACTTCACTTTTTGATAACCAAAATTTAATATTTTGAAAACTAAAATACAAATATTGGAATGTGATTATAAAAAAATTAAGTGCCAAAATTAAGTACGTACCTAGATTATACTTGGCCCTTACAAATGATGCATGTGACGGGCAAGAACACCGATTCACAATTCCAATTTGCTCGGCCGTAGGCCCATATATGGCCAAAGTCGAAAAGACGAAAACCAAGTCCAAGTGGATTTGAAGGCTGAATCCCCCAAAAAGGTCTGGATGAACGTATTTTCTCCCCTTCAACGCATGGCCATTTTGATGACTACATGTGCAGAACAAGGTAAATTTTGATGACTACATGGTGAAAAATGGCCGAAGCTCCGGCCATATATGGGCCTATGGCCGAGCAAATTGCAATTGTAAATCGTCGTTCTTGCCCGTCACATGCATCGTTTCTAAGGGCCGAGTATAATCTAGGTAATTAATTTTGGCACTAGATTTTTTTATAATCACATTTCAATATGTGTATTTTAGTTATCAAAAATGCACATGGCGACAACACTAGAAAAAAAAATATTATACTTAGATTATCAAAAAGTAGAGTGTCAATCTTATAATTTATCCATTTAGTCTTTCTATTGTCTTTCGGATTATGCTACGAGTAACAAATTAAGTATACTACAAAACATATCTAGGACTGCCCAATTCGATGAAAAGCCACGTCCAAGGAAAGACATGTAGCTGATTTTTGGTGAAAAAAATGAAAATAATTGGAACCGTCGTGTTTTTTTTTTTTTTTTGGACAAGACTAATCCTTGTTCCTAATCTCATTACTGAAATCAATGGATAACAGCCTTCCAACATTATAGCCAATGCAAATCCGACTATTATGCTTAATCACTCTTTTTCGAATCCTTCATAATCCCGTTAAAACTACTTATCTCTTAACACCTCTCTCTCTCTCTCTCTCTCTCAAAGAACATGGAGGAAACGCACCAAAAACCGCATGCAATCTTCATACCCTACCCTCTCCAAGGCCACGTTATCCCATCCGTTCACCTGGCAATCAAGCTAGCATCAAGAGGCTTCACCATCACATTCATCAACACCCACTTCATCCACCGCCAAATCACCGCATCCTCCTCAGCCGCCGACATCTTCGCCGCTGTCCGCGACTCGGGCCTCGACATCCGCTACGCCACCTTGAGCGATGGCCTGCCGGTGGAGTTCGACCGGTCGCTCAACCACGACCAGTTCATGGCCGCCCTTCTGCACGTGTTCTCGGCCCACGCGGAGGCTGCGGTGGCGGAGGTAGTGAGGTCGGGGACGACGCCGGCGCCGAGTTGCTTGATTGCGGATACGTTCTATGTTTGGCCGTCGAAGGTGGCGAAGAAGTTTGGTTTGAAGTATGTGTCGTATTGGACGGAGCCTGCATTGGTTTTTACTCTCTATTATCACATGGGGCTTTTGAGGCTAAATGGCCACTTTGGTTGTCTTGGTAAGCGCCCTCTCTTCCCCCTCTCTCCTACCCTAACCGCTAGCTAGCAAATAAGAAAGTGCACCGCTAGCTAGCAAATAAGAAAGTGCACCGCTAGCTAGCAAAAGAAAGTGCGAGCAGTGTTACGAATACAGATGTATTTAAAGTCGTTTGACTGGTGGATGTACATGATGCACGTGAAGTTCACACGATGCACATTAAATCTATGCATGTGAAGTCCTTAATTTTAGTTTGTTACCTTTTCATTTAGGAAAGGCTACGTACATGGACATGCATATCTCAAATTTGCAAAGAAAAATAAATAAATAAAAAGATGTAATAGTGCTTCTTTAATTTGATAATTAGGTGTCCGAGACAGCTTACGCGCACACCTTAACTAATCTTGGAGGATCATAAATCCACCGTCTACTAGCTGGTGCCTGACTTAAAATCGGAGCAAAATGCTCCCTAATCACTTTAATCAATAAATAAAGTAACTTGTTAGGAAATAAAAATAAGAATGAAACTTCACTATATATAAAAGGTGGCACCACCAAAAAATTGTGTATAAAATTTTGCTTGTATAGTCCCTCCGTCTCAATTTATATATCCAATTTGGGGAATACAACTATTAAGGTGACATAATAATTACACTTTAAAATTTTGAAATTTCAAAAAAATGCCCTTCAATTCAAATTCCAATTGTTGCTCAAATCAAGATACAAGGGTTAAAATATACTTTCATGCGACTTTATTATTAGGGATTTCAAAATGGAATAACAATTCGGTTTCTTAAAAGTCAAAAAGTTGACAAACAATATGAAACAAAGGGAGTACATAACATATTAGCTGTCAACGATCTCAAAAACGTCTTTTGAAAGGCGATCCACCTATTTATCATTGGTCACATACATAACTAGTTTCGTGTGTCTCTTCTTCCAATTTACAATCACACTTAAATCTTTCAATGCATCATGGGATCTTGCAATAACGTTATACATTCATTTTTCTCATGATCAGAAGCCAGAGAGGACGCCATAGATTACATACCAGGGGTCCAATCCATCAATCCAACAGACACGACGTCGTACCTCCAGGAATCAGACGGATCATCGGTGTGCCACCAGATCAATTTCAAGGCATTCGAAGATGTCAAGGGTGCAGATTTCGTTCTGTGCAACACAGTACAAGAGCTCGAGCTCAACACCATATCAGCTTTAAAGACAAAAATGCCCTTCTACTCAATAGGCCCGATTTTCCCGACCGGGTTCACCAAAAGCCTCGTGCCCACGAGTCTGTGGTCCGAGTCGGACTGCACCCAGTGGCTCGACACCAAGCCTCGTGGCTCTGTTCTGTACGTCTCCTTTGGAAGTTATGCCCATGTCACACACAATGATCTAGTAGAAATAGCAACCGGGCTTTTGCTCAGCGGGGTGAGTTTTGTTTGGGTGCTTCGCGCGGATATCGTGAGCTCCGAGGACCCCGATCCTCTGCCCGAGGGATTCAGGGATGAACTCGGTGACCGTTCGATAATTATACCTTGGTGCTGCCAGATACAAGTCCTGGTACATCCGTCCGTAGGAGGGTTCTTGACCCACTGCGGATGGAACTCGGTACTGGAGAGCATGTGGTGCGAGGTTCCAATGCTGTGTTTTCCTCTGTATACTGATCAATTCACGAACCGAAAATTGGTGGTTGATGATTGGAAGATTGGGATTAACCTTTGCGATAAGAAGCGGATCATGAGGGTGGAAGTTTCGCAAAAGGTTGGCCGTCTGATGAGCGAAAAAACCGGGGATAAGTATAGGAGCGCGATCGAGGATGTGAAAAAGGGATTGGAAAATGCATTGAGACCCGATGGATCATCCGAAATGAACCTTGATCAGTTCATCAAAGATCTGAAGTTCAGCATCCAGAAGAAGAGTACTGGGGGCACATTGGGTCAAAACAAAGACCGGTTATCTAATGGAACTTAAACCATCGTCTGATGTATGCCTTTCGTGTAGGTTGGAACCTACCCGACAATGAATTTTGCTATCTTAGGACCGTTATAGTTACAGCCGCCGTTCACTGGAGCTTCGGTCGCCGGCTCTCTTTTCATCATATCACCAACTTTCTTGACCTTCCGGCACTGCACTAGACAGGCATCAGACCCTATACATGGTCTTACGACTTTGCGGAGATCTGTGTTTTTGATAAACAATCGCCCCGGCCTGGTCACTGTGACCCCCTAGCTAACAAATTGCCAGTATTTCTTTCACCTAATTTTGTTAGATTTAGTGTGTAATTTGCTAAACTTAATCTTCATGGAGTGGTAAAAAAGTTACCACTTGGGAAAACCTCGGACGCACAGAATCTTGCGTCCGAAATTTGTATGTTTCTTCTATATTTCGATCCGATTTCTTTGATTTTTTAGCTACTCGTGTAAAAAGAGAACAACATGATTTTTCAAATCTGAGGTCGATAATTAATTGATAATTTTAATGACATATAACGATAAACGACATACAAACGTGTGCAATATTAGTTAGTCATGAATAAAATGTTTTGGAGTTAAAAACACGATCTATAAACCAATACTATATTTTAGGTCAAGTGTGCTCACTTAAACTAACGGTTTGTTTGGTACGTATCAAGAATGGAGCCATGGAGATCTAGTGGCTGTCATGACAAGAGTTTTAGAAAATGCATTTATTACATGTAAAAAAAATTTATCCCTAACTTGTACTATAGACTTGCCACCACTAAATTTTTTTATTAATTTTTGCTATATACTTAATCCTCTAGTTTTTCTCAAGAAATGATACCCAACAAATATTCTCAAACGAAATTCAGTGGCCCAAAGTAAAATATTGTAATGATCTAGGACAAGATTGGAGGGTTTCTATATTTTATTTCTATTACTTTATAATAAGGCCCCGTTCGGCTAAATAAGTCAACTGGCTTATTTTTTTGTCCTTATTCAAAAAAATTCCGTATTTGTTAGTTTTTCGTCAATTTTTGAAAATTATTGCATCTTCATGACAAGAAGAATCTAAAAAGTAAAAAATTACGATCGAAATCTAATTTTTTTGAATAAAGACAAAAATAAGCAAATAAGCCAATTTTTTCATCTTTATTAAAAAAAATTGGATTTCGATAATAATTTTTTACTTTTTAGATTCCTCTTATCACGACAATTAATAATCTCCAAAAAAATTGATGAAAAACTAACAAATACGAAAAAAAATTGAATAAGGACAAAAAAAATAAGCCAGTTGACTTATTTAGTCGAATGGGGCCTAAGTTTTTTACTAGAAATATTTTCGTTTAGGTTAAAATTATTAAGTTTTCGTATTCGATTTGATTTTGATTTCCAACTTTAATAGGTCTTGATGAATTAGAATTTTATTTTAATTAATTAGAAATTAACTCTTATTTAGTACTGCCTGTTTCGTCATAATTTAAAATTTCTTTTTCAAGTAGAATTTCTAAGATTTGCTCCTATATAGAGAGATTGTAACCTAATGTTTCTAACTTCTTCATCCTTATCAAAATTCTAACTTCTTCATAAATAAGTAATTTTCTCTCTTATTTTCCTTACGCGCAAGGTTGCTCTTGAGATAGGAGTAGTACGCAAGCTTGTTCTCTCTCACCCCCTACCGCGGCGAGACCAGATCCCCTCTTGAGATAGGAGTAGTACGCAAGCTTGTTCTCTCTACCCCCTACCGCGGCGAGACCAGATCCCCTGTCCGAGCTGAATTCGGACAGGGGCCTGTCCCATTTCGCGGAGCCGTTGATCTCGCAAATCAACGGCTGAGATGTGCCGGATACTTTTTGTTTCAAAACGACGTCGTTTTGGCTCGACATATCTCAGCCGTTGATTTGCGAGATCAACGACTCCGATGAGTGGGACAGGCCTCTGTTCAGATCAACTACTCCGAGGAGTGGGACAGCCCCTGTCCGGATTGGACTCGGACAGGGGATCCTCGGTGCACCGGCGCCACCGCCACCGCCCATGAGCAGCAGAACCAAAAACTTCCGCCGCCGTGTCGTCCACCCCCCAATGGGACTGTTCCCCCCTCCACCAGAACCCCCCACCACCAAGCCCCCCAAAAACTCCTCAGCTTCGCTCAAGACGAAGACGACTCCTGCTCTTCTCGACTCAACAAGATCAAACCCTCCTCTTGCCATATCCACACCTCTTCCAATGACCACCCTCTCCCTCCCCCCTCCAACGTCCAACCCCTCTCCGGCACCTACACCCCCGAAGCCCTCCTCGAACTCCGTAAAAACACCAAAACCCTAGTCCCCTCCTCCTCTCACCACCGCCTTCCCCCCTCCGAACCCGTCATCCTCTTACAACAAGCCGACGAATTGGACCACGACGACGACCGAGAAGAAAAAGCAACCCCGGCCCAGTTGGCCGGGATAGGGCTGGGGAAATCGATCCCGGATCAAGCGACGATAAACGCGATCCGAGCCAGGAGGCAGCGGCAGCGGCAGTCGCGGGCTGCCGCGCCGGATTTTATATCCTTGGACGGGGGGAGTAATCACGGGGAGGCGGAGGGGTTGAGCGACGAGGAGCCCGAGTTTCGTGGGAGGATAGGGTTTTTCGGGGATAAAATCGAGAAGAAG
>JAOTQK010000001.1:21590961-21622636 GCA_025642025.1 Rhododendron ferrugineum
AGGCGGAGGGGTTGAGCGACGAGGAGCCCGAGTTTCGTGGGAGGATAGGGTTTTTCGGGGATAAAATCGAGAAGAAGGGTGTATTTGATAATGATGATGGTGTTGGTGAGAGGGTTGTGGCTATGGAGGGTGTTGGGTTTAGGAAGGAAGTTGATGAGGAAGAGGAGGAGGATAAAATTTGGGAGGAAGAGCAGTTTAGGAAAGTGTTAGGGAAGAGAATGGATGGTGCTTCATCTAGCGGTGGTAGCGTGGTAGGGACTAGTAGTAATAGTGTGGCTTTGCCAGTTGTAGCTCAGAGCATTATTCCGCAACAAAAGTACGCGTACGCTCCTGCAGTAGCTTCGTATCCTTCGGTCCCGAGCATTGGAGGAGCAGTCGGTGGATTGCCAGGATTAGAAGTGATGTCGATACCGCAGCAGGCTGAGGTTGCTAAGAAAGCTTTGCACGACAACCTGAAGACGATGAAGGTATGCCTTGGAAATTTCATTTCTTTGACATACTTTGTAGTTCTATGGAATGGTATGAGGTGTTGATGCCGTTGTTGTGCAAAATTAAGTATATAAAGTCGAAGTCATTGAGGGAAAAGAACAAGAAATTGCATTGAGGGTTTGTTTTTCTGCATCATATTTGTATGCTAGAAAACTGACTTTGCAACTTGGAAATGGTATCTGGTCGTTCTTATGTTAAGTCAAGTTGTTGATTTGCATTGTACGACCCATCACTACCACAAAGCATAATTTAGGTGGCATTTTGGTTAACTTAGTGCGGTGTGCCGTATGCTCGTACCAGTTCAACACCTTCATACAAAATGGTTCTTGTTGAACAACTTAATGGAATGCGTAGAAGTAGTTTTCAATGTTTCTTCTGACCAACGTTTCTATGAAGTGCATGTGATGCAAATGATGCAGACAGATGAAAGGTCGTTGTATGAGCTCTAGTTTCGATAGTGTTCCCTTTCGCAGAAAACATGGATATAGGCACCCTTTTGTTTCTTCATCGGCAGGAATATCATATGATTTTCTTATCCATATTCATCTCCATGTAAAAATGGATGTGGCATCATGAAATTCAATTGGCCAAATGTGAACTCATTAGAGACGTTGAGCACTCACCATAACCAAGGAAAGGAACTTTGTGATGATTGATACTAACTTGTATGTGGGACATTTGGTGAATCTGAAGTTATAAAATTCCACTCCAGCCCCAGTAATGAGTTACATGTTAACACTCTGAAATGCTAATTTAACCTTCCAAAAAATTATATAGACACCCTTCTCATATTGTTTTGGGGTTCTCATAGTCATAGCTATCTGTAGGTGGTCTGTGGGTGGTGGGCCTATGGTTATCATTTTTGGGGAATCAGTCTGGTTGCTCGGGTCTGACTTAAGCCCTTCTCACACCTCTCCTGATTTCTATTTCTGCTTTCCAGCCAACCATTTCACATGGCACCTTGCCAGTGACTTTTATGTCAATATATAGTACCTGGTCTCAGAGGATACTTACAAAGTCTTCGTTGAACAGCCTGATTGAACTCCTTTAGTAGGGACAGCATATACAAGGTCTCCCTCAATCAAGAGAAAGTATTTAGATTGCCAATTACCAAGTGTTATCAAATTTGTTCCCCATACATTCCCCGTTCCTTCCTCAATAATTTTTCCTTAGTACCATAAGCTTGGTCCACCACTTTTTTAGTTTAGTTCATTCAGCAACCTTTTGCTGTTCTTGATAAAAATTGTTTGATCATCTCGTTTGTATGCCAAGTTCTTTTATAGCTATTCTTATAACAGCTGTTTACGTTCCTATTTTATCTGTCCACATGACCTCTTCTGAATTACTTCTTATTTATCTCATGTCTTTGCATCATTAGACAATTAGTGGTGGTACACAGAAGTATTGCATGGATTTAATTAACTGATGCCAGTGTTTTTCATGTTTATCTGTCTCCTTGTCAGGAATCCCATGGCAGAACCATGGCATCATTGGTTAGGAATGATGAGAACTTGACCACCTCGCTGTTGAAAGTCACTGCTCTTGAGAAATCTCTATCTGCTGCTGGTGAGAGGTTCATCTTTATGCAAAAGCTTCGTGACTTTGTTTCTGTTATATGTGACTTTTTGCAGGTATAAATTAATCTGATGGGTTGCTTCGTTTTGTAGCTATGTTGATTATTTTCACAATAAATGATGTATGGAGAGCTGTATCTTTTTTGTACTCCTGATTTTTCTCTTGTAATATAAGTCTGCTTCAGGAGTAACATGACTCATAATTCCTGTTTTATTTTTCGAAATATCTGTCTGATGCTGTGGTAGTAGTTTTAACCTAACTTGGGTTCAATTTCGTATATCAAGTCTGTTAGCCTATAAGTTGCTTAGGGACCTTCTATCCTGATGGATTTAGAATGTCTTCCAGTTAAAATGCTGAATATGTAAGTTCTAGAAAGTCTAAGCGTTCCTTTAGGTTTTGTAGCATTCATAAAAGTGGTGGCTTGTTATAGAAAAGGGTGGGAGTTTATTGAATGTTTTTTCTTGATTGATCAATTACTTTGTCCCTCTGCTGTTGAGCATTGATTTCTATATGTTCTTCATAGTCCCCTGAGGAGAAAAGCCTTTCTCTTGTCCACTCTCCTCTCTTCTTCTTTTTGTGTGTGTTTAATCCTCTTTTAGTGCGCTGTTTATAACTTCTTTCATTATCAATATAAACCCATTGTTAGAACTTTTTAGAAAGTTTGCATCATAGCTGATGTTACAGGTTTTAGTGAGCATGGATTAGACCTTGTGAATGCTAGTTTTCATTGTAATGTTAGATCAATGAGGTTATCACTATGATTGCAGAAAACACATGCATGTACATCTATGGGTCCAGTTAGGAGGTAAGATTTCATAGGCAGAGCCACAGAAGCTTCTTAAAATTACTGAGGTTTGCGCGCTTTGGCCCATTGCCCGTTTAAATAATGGGTCATAACGTCTAGATATGTAAGGCCTAGTCAAATAATTTGAGTAGTATTTTTACACTTTGATATATGGTGGACAAAAATTGGAAACTCTTCTACTTACACATTTCTCTATTAAATTAACCATGATCAGATATGCGCGTTGCAGCTTTTCATTGCAACTTGAAGATTTCTAATTTTTTTCAAAGGCATACAACCTAAACCAAATATGAAACTCGTTCATAAACTATACAGTAATTGTTCAATTTGCCCATATGCATTTATGCAGCTCATACGTTTATGCATGTTTACACCTATTATGTGTCAATCACATTGGCGTCTGTCCCAAAGTTGCCCCAGGGGTAAGGGTGGACTTGCGCCTCCGACGTGGCAGGGTTCGATTCCCCGTGGGGGCATTCGGGATTTAAGTGGGGGGCCGTGGCAGTGGGTTGCTGCGCTAGTTCCCCTTTACATGGCATGGGTGGGTCCAATGTGGCCCTGCCATGGGGTGGTTCCTACGTTATCAATATAATAATAAAAAATAAATAAATGCATATCCAGATATGATATTGTACTGAGATATTTGTGTTGATGCATAGACTTGCATGATTCATTAGGGTTTCTTCAAGTAATGCAGTAGAAACTCCTATCCAACTTCGTTCATGTACATTCCATTAATAGGTTGGCGAGCTTCAATTTTCGACCACCAAAACAAATAACTTCACGTTCCAAACAGAGGGACTTTCCAAGTTAATTTTCATATTGGTTACCTTTCATCTGAAATCAATTTCCTTAAAAAAGAAATCTACTAGGAGCTAGAATTTTACAGAGAGAGGAGATTAGGCTTTCAAAGTTTCAATTATATTATTCTTAACTGACTGGGGTGGAACAAAATGAAATCTCCTCTCTGTAACAGCAAAAAGTACAGCCTAATCCACCAAAGAACGAATATTTTGGTTTAGGTAGGATATAAATGACTGAAAATTGACGAGTTTGAAGTAGTTAACAAGATTCCACTTAAGTGTTCTAGTCTGGTTGAAGATATAGAGTGGTGAGAGCAATCGGTGGTGCGAGCTGTCAATTACCAGCAGTGGAACGGAGGTCGCCTGTGACTGTTGGCGCTCTTGTGCACAACCGATAGGACTGGAGAGTTTATATTGGATAGGCCCCCCTCTGCGGTTTACGGCGAGAACAAATAAGATTTGGAAAGCAATTTCTTCCTATCTAAAGGCTCTACATATTGACAACCAGGAGATTATGGAGAAGAAACACCTCAGATTTGTGAGGAGCTTGTCGTTCTTTGCGTCTTTCAAAGAACACACAAGGAAAATTGGGGAAATGGTGAAGAAGTTGAGCCTTCTAGAAGAACCTATGGACGTGCATAATATACTTCTAAAAGCTGTTACATTTACCAAAAGACCACATGAAGCTGTAATAGCCATTAATGGGTTTATAGCTTCATTTTCCAACAACTAAAAGAAAGAACTTGAAGTTATGATATGAGACAATGTAAAGAAAGTAAAACTACTTATAGGAAATTCTCTTGAAAATTACGAACTGTTTTAGCCCCCTTTTTTTGGCTGGGTTAGGAACTTAGGACTTAGTTGTGTGGTGTTCAAAAAAAAAAATGGACTTAGTTGTGTGGAAAATTTTATAGTTCTTCTTAGCTCTAGCCTTCATTGTTGTATCCTTCGTTCTTTTATGGTTTTGGTTCCAAATGTTAATTTCGCCATTTTTCCCATTCTTTTCTACAGAAACCCCTCTACAAATTAAGAACCAACCATAAACCCCAAAACGCCCAGAGTAGGTAACTAAACCCCTCCCTTTACACATCTGTCACGATGTTTTGAGCATGGCTGATAAACATCGGTGCACAATGTTTCGATTCGGCAAAAAATGTTGTTTACGAAAATTAGGTTTCAAAATTTAGTTAAAACATAAGAACTAATCCTAAGTTGCGAAATGAAATCAAACAATCGAATCAACACCCACACTACATAAAAATAACGAATTAAGGCAGGGGTAAAGAGAGACACACCATTAGGAAACCATATATTGAGTGAGAAGAAGAAGACGGAACCAGATAGACACTCCTCCCTTGATAATTGCAAAGAAGAAGACAGAACCAGCCCTATTTAGATTGAGAAAGCACAAAAATAGATTTATCAGAAATTATGAATCAGTCAAGAAGAACAGCTCTTCTTGATCTCTTCTTGATTCTCTTCCATTTTCTCACTCATGAATTTGGGAAAGTGAGGTTGGGGAAGTCGAAGAGTAGCTGAGTTAAAAGAGAACCCTTAACATCCAATTACAAAAATGAGGCCTCGTTATTGTAGTTGGCGTGGGTCAAAAGGGTAATATTATGGGGACAAAAATTTGAGGCGAAAACCGTCATGGCCAACGAAAAACTTCAGCCTCTTTATTTATATTGTTGATATTCAGTTTCAGAATCAAAAGTAGTTGTGTGAATTCAATATGTGTGTTTATTTGATAAGAAAAATGCATACATTTTCTGGTAGAGAGAGGGAAAGGGAGGGAGGGACCCCCCAAAACCAACCATTATCTGTACAGTTATAAAGGATGGACTATACAACATCAAACCAAAACCCAAAACCCAAAAGCAAGACCAACCAGAATCCTTGCTCTGATAAAGGAGAGTGAAGTATCATTTCCCATTGCTATACAAGAAAGAGGGAGTGTAAAACTTGACGTGAGTGTAAAAATTCTTTATCTAAAAGATTGGAACTAAAATGATTGTATGCCAATCTATGCTATGAGTCAACAAACCCATGTTGGTTGAAAAACAAATAGCTCTGTTATTGGTAGAGGTGCTGATCCTACATCGATCAGGAAGCTACCTTGTTTCCAGTGTATAGTAATGTACAATAGCTGACAACTGTTGGACAGTGAACCTGTGGTTGGAGGGACCAGAATGTGGTGGTCTATATATGAAAAGACGAAGGCAGAGATAGGTTGATCACTGTGAGATGGTGAACCTGGGTGTGGAAGGGCCAGACCGATTGTCCATATAAGATCCAGAACCCCAATTATTGCTCAGATTTTTTCAACTTCACAAGAGCCATGGCCCCCCTCCTCTCGTCCTCCCCTGCACATCCATGCTCTTAAGCAGCTGCTTCTGTGACCAATCTTTTATGATTTGCTGTGTGAGCACTGGTGTGGTGTTCATGGTAGGTGTCTGTTCCCATGCAACAGTGCTAACATCTCCTATAAATGGATGTCTATCCATTGGATTCTTAAGATACATGGTTCTTGGAATATCTTTGACTATGATGCTTTTTTTGTTCATTCCCCTGACCCACTGTTCTGAAAGTTTGCAACGCCTTGGGCAATATTAAGTCATTATTATAAAGACTGAAAAGGAAAATCAGAGACACAGTTACCGAACTGTTCCTGAAAGTTCTAGTGTATTGATTTTCTTGCTGTTGTATTTGCAGCTTCTATTGCTCAAACGATATGTTTTAGCTCATAAATGGTCCTTGCTTCTTGGTCTATTCTAAATGTAATGTTGGTTTCACTTTTTCAGCATAAAGCTCCTTTTATAGAGGAACTTGAAGAGCAGATGCAGAAACTAAATGAAGATCGTGCAGCAGCAATCTTGAAAAGACGATCTTCTGATAACGATGATGAAATGCTTGAATTGGAAGCAGCTATAAATGCGGCAATGTCAGTATTCAATAAAGGTGGTGGCAGTGCTGCTATGATTGAAGTGGCTACAAGGGAAGCTAAGGCTGCATCTGCAGCAACAAAAGAACAGAGAAATCTTCCGGTGGAGCTAGATGAATTTGGTAGAGATACAAACCTGCAGAGACAGATGGATATGACTAGAAGAGCTGACGTACGACAGACCAGAAAAGCTCGATCAGATGCTAAAAGACTATCATCCATGGGAAGTGATGGTCCCTATCAGCAAATAGAAGGGGAATTAAGTACTGATGAGAGTGATAGTGAGACTGCTGCGTACGAGTCAAACCGTGATTTGTTGCTTCAGACTGCGGAACAGGTTTTCAGTGATACAGCTGAGGAATATTCTCAACTTGCTGTGGTTACAGAAAGGTTTGATAGTTGGAAAAAGGCTTATCCTTCAAGTTACCGCGATGCTTATATGTCACTAAGCGAACCTGCTATCTTCTCTCCATATGTAAGATTGGAGCTTCTAAAGTGGGACCCACTTCACGAAGATATGGACTTCAATGATATGAATTGGTTAGTAGCCTCTGCCCAAGTTTGTTAATATTGCAGTAAAATTTCCTTGCCTGTACCACCCAGCAGTTGAGTGGCGACTACTTGCATTTTCAGAGGTTTAAGGATGGACTGGAACCTGTAATCAAACATATAAATGAGGAAGGATTTCTGATTTAGCTGGTTTGGTGATGTGTTAGACAACGAATAGTTTCAGATAAACCAAGCATGAATCTTTGTTCAAGGATAACAGGCTAGAGGTGAACTTTCACATCTCTTTATCCTCGCTGCAATATTTTTTTCACATTAGCAAGTAAGTTACATCGCCTAATATCTACGAATGCGATTAAAATCAACTCCTATGTACAAGAACATGGGGATATGGGAAAAAACATCGTTGATATTATTTTGTTATTTTAGGAGAACTTGTATTTACAAGGTGATAGAGAGCATTGCATGAATGTATGGGAGTGCTCTTGATAGTTATATAGTGAATGTGTAGTACTGGGAATGCTTGCTGGGTGAGCGGACAACTGCAGACTCGGATACAAATCATACACTTACCCTGGATTGTCCGGTATTGTGTGCTTCACAGATTTAAAGGAGTCCACGTAACAAAGTGTGTATGGAGCGTAGACACTTTTATTTTGAAGCAATTATGTATAGATGGGATTTTAGAACTTTGATTATTGTATGGACATGCTAGAGACATATACATTTACCTTTTGTGCCTGTTGTGCCCAACTCTTCGTACATTTTGAAGAGGCCCCATAAATTTTTAACTGCAAATATGTTGCTTCCTATTTCCTTGTAGTAATCTGATATTAAATCTATCTTTTGCGATTGCCAGGCGTTTGTTGCTTATTGACGATGAAAATGACATCAGCCCTGATGATGATGATGATGCTAACCTTATTCCTCAACTGGTGGAGAAAGTTGCAATTCCTATTTTGCATCATGCGATAGCTCACTGTTGGGATATTCTGAGTACCCGTGAGACGAGGAATGCTGTCTCGGCCACTGAGTTGGTCGTCAGATATGTTCCTTCTTCCAGTGAGTCTCTCATTGAATTAGTAGCGGTTCTTCATGACTATCTAGCTGATGCTATTGCTGACTTGTGGTATGTATACAAAGCTTTTACACCAACCATATCAAACTTGCTTTTTTAATTTCTACTTCTGTGGAATTATATTTGATTCGGGTAGTTGGGATGGAATATAGAACGGATATTTTTGGGGAAAATACTGTAAAGGTTTTGAGGTTTTCCATTTCCCTCCTTTCTTTCAGAGAGAGGAGGGAAATAAGAGAACCTCTAGTAGATTTCAGATTTCTTATAAACACTTGGGGTACTGCCAACTGGTGACATGTTTCCTGTTATTAATTTTTCCATTTTTTGAGTGAGTTTTCCTTTATCGTTTTTCACCATTTATGCTCTTATTCCATTTTCAGCAGTACAATTTAGTTTTGCTGCTTCTGCTTCCCTTATGAGAACCTCACCCCTTCGATCTCAAGGGACTGAAGTGGCTGTTGATTGTTACCTTTTTGTTGTAATTATTTGCCAGTTCATCTATAATAGATTCAATTCATAGGTCCCAACATGGAGCCCACTTGTACTGAAGGCTGTGCCGAACGCTGCACGGGTGGCAGCATATAGGTTTGGCAGATCTGTTCGTTTGATGAGGAACATATGCATGTGGAACAAGATTATTGCATTGCCTGTTCTTGATGACCTTTTGATTGGAAAAGTTATTCCTCATCTACGAAGTATCCAATCAAATGTTCATGATGCCGTCACGAGAACTGAAAGGGTAATTGCTTCCTTATGTGGAGTATGGGCAGGTCCAAGCGCCACTGGGCAGCGCAGGTACATTTATTACGATAGTTCATACCCTTGGCTTTTTATAGTTAGTTGTTTCTAAGTTAAGGACGGAATTGGCTACTTCTCATGTGTCATGCAGTTAATAAACTCTAGTTAATAACCGCCAGGGGTAGATCATTTGGTTAGTGACCACACTTAAGTGGAGGTCACGTGTTCAACTCCTTGGGGCCATCTGCTTCAACAGGTTTCATACTTGGCTTTGATTATGTGTGCGGTTGTGCATATGTAGACCCCTTGTTGTGAAAAGACAAAAACCTAAGAAATGATATTTGCACATTTTAGCTGGTGCAATTAGTGCTTGATCCTGGCTTATATCAGTGCTCTGCCTTCTACAAGGCATCCCTCAAACTGAATGTCTTCATGGCATTGATAATTTTACTCTCTCTGCTTGCATGCTGTATATTACTGTGCACTGTTGCTGAAATGTGTGCTTCCTAATTTTGTTGGAGTTATGATTGTATTGGTTACTGATGTTTTGAGTGTTGTGGAGCAACTGATTGAATGTATAACCCGACCAACGAAATACTTGACCCTAAAAAACCCCAACAAATGAATCTTAAAGGTCATCTTTCATTAGAGCATAGGCTTTGGCATCCGACTATCTTCTTTCTAAGAAATTAGATTGCTTATTGTGTCCTTACTGATGTTTGGCACATTTGCCCGTATGCGAACCCAATTCAATCCTCTCTCGTCTCGGACTGCTTGGTGTCCTTGAAATAGGAAAAATATCCAGTTCTGAATTCATGAGATGGGTTTCCTGTAATGTGTTATTCTACTCTGCAGGCATATACTGCCATAGGTTGGCTATTAGATGCTTTCTGCACGTGCTTCTTTTTCCTTTTTCCCACATAGCTTGATTAGGAACTCTTGTCTCTAATTCTTATTATTGGCGTGCAGCCCAAAATTGCACCCACTGGTGGACTTCTTGCTGACAGTAGAGAGGACACTGCAGAAAAAGCTTGTTTCGGGGGTGAGCAAGGGCGGAACTAGTGGACTTGCTCATCGATTGAAGAAGATGCTGGTTGAGCTCAACGAATACGACCATGCCAGGGCAATATCGAGAACCTTCAATCTCAAGGAGGCACTATAATCTCTCTCTCTCTCTCTCTCTCTCTCTCTCTCTCTCTCTCTCTCTCTCTCTCTCTCTCTCCAGTAATGCTGCTTCTAGAACGCTGATTGTAGGAAGTTCTGGAAAAGTTCATGACCATTTTGCTAAATTTATAAATGAACGTTGTCTTGCCGTGGAGCTTGATGAAACCCTTTGGCTCCGTTTGATAAAACTCTTGGCTCTTGGGATTGGATTACCAATCCTAAGGGACTATCAAGCCCTTATTTGGTAACCAAAAAATGTCCGGACTATTACCCCCATGGGATGAACAAGCCGGACTTTAGGAGGTATTAGCAATACCCTGTGGGACTTGCTATTCATAGTCCAATCCCAACCCCTTCTCATTACCAATTTCTTATATCAATTCAATCTCATCATCTAATCTCATCTCAAACAAACATGATATTAATAATCTCATCATTTAATCTCATCCCAAACAAACATACTCATTATCAATCTCATCTCATTACCAATCCCTTCTCATTACCAATCTCAATCCTAATCTCATCTCCTTACGAATCTCATCCATCTATCACTGTTATCAAGCGGGGCCTATAATCTCTCTCTCTCTCTCTCTCTCTCTCTCTCTCTCTCTCTCTCTCTCTCTCTCTCTCTCTCTCTCTCTAGTAATGCCGCTTCTAGAACGCTGATTGTAGGAAGTTCTGGAAAAGTTCGTGACCATTTTGCTAAATTTACAAATGAACGCTGTCTTGCCGTGGAGCTTGATGAAGCCATCTGGAACATGGTAGGTGATTGCGATAGAAATCCAAAAGTGAATTAGTGCTATGTGCTCTTTTCTTATAATCAACATGCTATGTGTTCTCCTCTACTCTCCCTAAAGTATATTATTAATATTAATGGTATGTTATGTTAGTTTTAAAGTTTGAAAATCAAAAGAAATGAAATCGTGTTTCAATTGGTGAAACCCATTTTTTAAATTTTTTTCCCAATCGTGTTTCAATTGGGCTGGCCTAACCATGGGTATCAAAAAATATGGATCCGCGTAGTATCTTAAGTCTTAAGATAGAAGAGTGAAGGAGGAGATGCATTAGAGCTGTTTTCTAACGAATAGAATATGCTTTCATATTGAATTCGTCATTGTTTTCTTTAGGAAAAATGATAGTTCAGGACATGTTTTGATAATTAATACCCGTCAATGACATTTTCAGCATTAACAAATATTCTCAGCATGTCCTTGGCGGGTATTAATTATCAAAACACGTCCTGAGCCGTCATTTTCCTTTTTCTTTATATCCGGATGTCCAAACCAGTTTGCGTGTATCTGGATTAGTTTCGGGATCCTGAAGTTAACGACCGGACAAATCATCTAGTGGCCCACGTAGGGCTACAACTAAGCCGAATCGAGTCGAGTTTTAGAATGTTTAGGTCTGTTAATTAAGTTTTTAAATGAACTCGGGTTGAGCTTGAGCTTCACAAAAATTTGACAAGCCAAGCTTGAGCCGAGTTTGTCTAGGTTTGAGTTGAAATCAAACTTGTTCGTGAGCTTTAACGAGTCAAAAATATAACTGGAATAGATATTATGCTCTCATGCAAGTCTAGAACTGCAAGTACAATATTTGTTTTGTACATTTAACTTCTTTTTTTATTAGTGTACACGTAACTTCATACATATATAAAACTACAAAAACATATTAAAATTTAAGTTTATATATACAAGTTATAAAATTTTCATTATGTACATGTAAATGTTCATACATATTCAAGGTTATGTGTGAAATTTTTATAAGATATATACATATACTCCAGGTTTGCGAGCCGAATACCATCAGGTTTGGATTCGGCTCATTTATTAAACGAGTCTAAAATTAAAGCTCAGGTGTGGTTTGTTTAATACCCGAATCGAACTCGAACGAGCCATTACTGGATTAAGCCTCGAATAGTTCACGAACAGCTCGGTTCATTTGCAGCCCTAACCCCACGGTTTGGAATGTTTGGTTTCTGTGAGATTAAAACATGCGACTTCATAGAGATTGGAGGATAAGCACTTTCTTTGTTTTCTCTTGCCCACTTGACCAAACTCCTACGGATTTTGATTTCAAGAATTCATCATACGATTGACATCTATCATCTTAGTTTTTTTCATTTCGAAAGTAGAATCTTACCACTCATTTAATTCACAAATCCATCTTACGAGATCCCATAGATTTCAGATCTTTGACAGCCTCGGGCCTAACTACACACAAGTGGCTTGGCCCAATTCAGGGCTATCCTACATAGGAACCGTAAAATTTCTTAAAGTTCCAATATCCGTGGGAACCCCATTAAAATTTTGAAGTTATCAATCATTTTTAGGTCGTATGTATAAACTTAAATGGCGTCTACGCACATTCACACTAACTCGTCTCTTCCTTAGACTTCCCAAGTAGTAATTTCTTGTTATCAATATAGAAATACATGTTGTTTGGGCCCCTGCTAGTCACAAATTCTGCATTCGCCATTAAGGGTGTTCGTGTATTTCGCACGCCTCGATTATTTTTTGGGTATCAATTCCACAATGTACTAGCAAGAAGCCAAATTTTAATCGGGGTTGAACTGGCCCGACAAAAGTTGATAACATGTTCTCTCTCTGTCTCAACTAAGACAGGGCATGGGAAGATCTATAATATTTTCTATGATCTCGAAATCTTTGTTTAACAAAATTAATTGATATCTAGCAAATAAGATTCATATTGAATATAAAAAAATAAAAAGATAAAGATAATTTTTCGAGAGTTCCCAAATAGTGAAACAGGAGCAACAATTACGAAAACTAAATTGATCGGATGAACATGCCTTTTTCCTATAATTATCGAAACTGACTTGTAAGAAGTTGTAACGTCAATCATCTCCTCCAGAATATACGGGAGAAACTGTTTTCGCAACCAAAAAAACTGGCTCCTGATGGGTCGAAAAAAGGGCAAAACTGGACGTCCCAACTCTAGGGTGGAGTTGTTAGCTCTGCATTGAAGATGATAGGGCTGCAAACGAACCCATTCGGTAGAGGCTCGGGTCATTAAGGTATTAGCTCGGTTCGACTCGTTAGTAATCAAGCCAAATTCAAGTTCGACTTTTAGGCTTGTCTAGTAAACGAGCCGAGCTAAATACGAAATACCCCAAAGCTCGGCTCGTTTAATAAACTAACTGAACTCAGATTGTTTACAAACAAACCAAGCTCGAACTCGGGTTTTAAGTGCGTTTAGTTAACCAGCCCGAGCTCGAGCACTGCACCCAAGTCATAAGTATTTGAAGAAACCAACATCGGCACCATTAATTGAGTTCGGATCCGCTGTCCGACCCCATCCGAACAGGCGCCTGTCCCGCCCTTCTCGACCGTTGATCTCGCAAATCAACGGCTGAGATGGGCCGAGCGCTTCTTGCTCAAAACGATGTCGTATTTGAGTAAAAAGTGATCGGCCCATCTCAACCGTTAATTTGTGAGATCAACGGCCGAGAAGAGGTCGGACAGACCCCTAGCTGTCCGGAAGGGAGTCGGACAGGGGATCTCGTGGCCTATTTAATTGCTTTTTCTGAAATTTCTTTGAAAATTTCACACCCAGGTGGGCAAAAGTCACACGACTTTGAATCTTCCATTGTTGAAATGTACTGTAGTTAAAACATTTCACTTTCATCCAACCATGCACGCTTCCACACCTGACAACTTAATTAATGCCTATTACTTTGTGCCTTCCGATAGTGGAGTGCCCTAAAAATGGGGGAACTGAATGGTTTTTACAAAGAGGTGTTGGTGTCTGAATATGGTATATAGTAGGCTCTGGACTCAAAATTCTTGAGAAAGAAAGAAAGGGCTTATTAGGCGACCTTAGATAGATTGGGTAAGAGTGTCTTCAAGTACCCTTCACAATCTAGTCTATATATAACAATAGAGGAATTAGGGTAATCCCAAAAAGAAGAAGAAAAGAGAAGTTAATTAATTACGCCACACTGTTCCCTAGCCTTAAATAGCTGAGCTTGCATTATCAAACGTCACCTATGGTCCCCAACTGCCACGTGCTCTTTTCACGCTTGCATTATCAAACGTCACCCATGCTCCCCAACTGCCACGTGCTCTTTTCACGACATGAAAATCATACCGATTGTTATTCAAAGGTGTCAACTTGTTTTAGGAGATTCCTTTCTAATCGGATCATGAGTTCTTGAAGTCGGGTTGTACCAACGGTGTAGGGTATAGAACCCTGGATGGATACAAGTAATTATTCGGTGATCTTGGAGTATCGCCACATAATCTTCCAAAACTTTGTTTTAAAACAGATTTTTGTATGAATCATACGCTCAATACTAGTACTATAAGTTGCACAAAAATGTCTGGTGCAAAGGTGGCGGTGCCCGAGTATCATTATAATTTTTCCTTGAGTCCCGCTATTTGCACCTAACGGTCAACAGACTCAGCACTCCACGTGGTGTGATCAATTCTGGTGATGTAAGCATTGTTATGGGTGACGCCATCAATGGTGGGGGCTGGTTACGTCACTGCAGATTCGTGCAGCGTTATAATCCCCTCTTTTTCTACACGTATATTATGTGGTGGGCATTGCTCTAGGAGTTCGCCCTGGATATCTTAAAAAATAAGGAAAAATTAGCCATGAGAACGGTAAAAATAATTTTCATTTAAGAAAAAGACGCTAGCAAAATAGTTTTCAGTGGAGATTCTTCAATTTTTTGAGTTTTTTAGCCATAAGGCCAAAACATGTTTAGGCAATTTCACAGGATTTTAGGTTGCACTTTCCTATTATAGGGCTTTAGTAAATATATGTGCCCCAGATTTTCTTAGCACCAAGTTTGGTTCCCTTTATTACAAAAATTTGTTCACAGAGGGCATACCAATTGCTCAAAGGTTGGGTTTTCAATTTTCATCTCCAAAATTATCAATGCACCTTTTTTTCTTACTAATGTCATGCTCGTTCAATGCACTGTTAACAGAAGAAAGAAAGAAAAATTCACAAAATTTCAGTGATATTGGTTCCGTTCCCGAATATCGAATGAGCAAAACACTAGTTCCGTGTTTTCACTAAGGAAAAACAGAAAATAACTTAGGTGTTCTTTGCAAGTTGTTCACACTAATCAATAAGTTTCAGCATTTTACCATCTCGTTCACATTAACAAAAAAGTTGTTAGCAACTTCTTTCTTGATAACTTTAATTCACTCACATACCCATCACAGCTTTTTCTATTTCTTCTTCTTCTTTTTTTCATTCAATAGAAGAGATCATTTTACATCAGATATGAAGTAACCCGGGGGACACTACATCTACTGTTAAAGTCCACGAGACAACCAAGCTCAACAACTCAACCAATACAAGAAATAAGCTCATTATAGGGTAGAAACAAAAAAAAGAAAAGAAAAGCCTTTTAAGGGAAGAACACCCACACGCAGGTGAGGAGATTCGAATTCCTGACCTCCTAATAAGATGCAAGAATCCTGGCTAACTGAGCTAGCCTCAGTTGGTTAACAACTTGACATTTCACAGCAACTTATTCACCACCAGAAACAACTAACAACTTTTCAAAATCAAAAAAAAAATTTCTCCAAGTTTTTCCTTGGTGGAAACTCCCCTCTAATCTACTAAAACAATAGCACTGCACCATCCCATTCGGTTGCTCTAGCACGCGGGGGAGGTTGATCTGTCTCGTTTACCTCCACCAAAATTCGACATTGGCATTGACGAAATTTTATTTTATTTTTGTTCAAAACAATTGTTTTTGTACTATATAGATAGGCTATAGCGCACACACCCAAATATTTGAAGTATTAAAATTTGGGGAAACAAAACACTTGGATTATATTTATCATGTTGTGCTTGTCCGTTGCTGTAGTACGTGGGGTGGGGAAGGGTTTTTTTTTTGGATCCGCTGGAGTGGGGAAGGTTTGATCTGCTTAGTTTACCTCCACCGCAACCCGACTTTTACGACAAAAGAAAATTTATTCCGAAAGTGTTTTGAAAGAAGGAAAAAGTGGTTGAGATTTACTTTGATGATTGGGTCTTGCACATCAAAGTAAATCTCAACCACAATTTGCTCTCTTCGGGGCACTTTCGAGGTAAGTTTTTCTTTGTCCCTAGCATTAATGTTGTTTTCTTAATATTTGTGCTAAAAAAAAAAACAAGAGAATTGATATTCACACTCCTTTTTTTTTTGTTATTCATACTCACTTTTTTATTTTTTTAGTATTGAAAATGTGTGTATTTTATTTGCTAGAACAAAAAAGAGAGTGTGGATAACAAAAAAAAAATGAGTGTGAAAATCAATTCCGTCAAAACAATTGTGTTTGATAAACTAGTAGTAATACGGAACCAAAGGGCTTGTAGCTCAGCAGTTACCTCTTGGTACTCTCACAAGAGAGGCCAGGTTTGAGCCTCAGCAGAGATTTGGGGTTCAGGGCTATAGAGACAGCTTCTGGATCCCTTGTGAATAAACTAATTAACTAATTCTTCCGCTAATCCCCACCGATGAATTAATAATAATAAAAAATTGCACACGCAAATAAAATTTAGAAACAAACTAAGTGAAGATTTTTCTTCTTTTTCGTTTTGAGGTAGTTGAATTAGAAGCGTTTCCGGTAAACTAGACGTTCTAAAAGCTATTTAAAGTCAAGTTTATTTTTACTAAACCAAAAGTTGTAGAAGATGCGTTTGGATATTTTCGTTTAGTGGATAGATAACCTTTCGATAAAAATAAATTTAGTTTAGTATGAACTTTCGCAAAAGCCATTATAGTCAGTGCAAACATTTTTTGGCTCTGTTTCGTTAAGGTTTTAATTTTTTAAGTACTTATTTCCGATTTATCATTCTCTATTATCTTTAATTTAAAAGAATAAGTACTTACTATTTTAGATAAGTGAAAACGGAAGCAGTGCGGATCAAAAAAAAAAACGGAAGCAGTGAATAAATATTTTACGCAAAAAGACAGGCGGTGGTCGGCGTTTGGGGCCTCTGCACGGGTAATTCACGTGGCATAGGTGGACCCACCCCCACTCCAACAACTCCCCGTGAAAACCATGTGATTGGGGCCCACTCTGTCCCCCCTCTCATTCTCCCCATTCGTAACGAGGAGTTTTTCAGTGCCGAGCGGGTATTGCCGACGTAGTATCCGCTCGGCGCATCTGAGCCGTCTGATTTACTTTTGGACGGTTCGGATTGAAACTCCCTCTCTCCTCTCATCCCAACACTTTCTCTCTCCTTTTTTTCTCTCTAAATCTGAGCCGTTTAAACAGGCAATGGACGGCTTGGATCCGCGAGCGGGCACCACGTGGTACCCGCTCGGCACTGAAAAATTTTCCCATTCGTAACAATTTCTCCATCTCACAAACATGTCCAAAATCACTAGTCACATCTCTAAAAAAAAAAAAAATCACTATATCTTGTAGTAACTTATTAAGGGAAATGATTTTACCACACCCTTTTTTGATAACGCCACACCCTGCAAGTGTATTTTTTTACCAAAAATACACTTGAAGAGTGTGGCGTAATCAAAAAAGGATGTGGCAAAATCACTAGCCCTTATTAATTAAGTATTCTTTATGATTTTAGAAATTTATTTAATAAATTTAAGTGAGATCGACCGGACGAGATTCATATTGCATCTAAAAAATTATTATAAATTAAAAAATATGGATAATTTTTTGAGAGGTGCAAATAGTGATTTTGGACATTCTTTGCGAGACGGAGGGAGTACTACGTTTGTGATTTTTAATTCTTGCTCTCGTGAATTTCAATAGTTTAATTTATGTTTCAAAGACGTTTTCTCGCTCCTGCACGCACACACACAAATTATGTGATTTAGCTCACACCTATATAGATTGTCTGTCTCATCTTTAATTTGTTTAATGATTTTTTTTGAAAGAGAAGAGGGGAATTTATTAATTTTTGAATAAAGATTACAAGGATTACTTTGGATTCAAACTTGGAAAAAAAATTCAATTCAAAAAACACTCATTAGCTATATTTTTAATCATTACTTTCATTTCTCTCTCTACTCATTATTTATAACTCCAATAATTACTCTTATTTCTCTCTCTATCTCTCTCCACTTATTACGTACCACTATCCAAGGATGGGACCAGGGGGGGTCTATTGGCGGCGACTGCCACGACAAAAATTTTAAAAAATGCAATTATTATATGTAAAAAAAAAAAATTATACTCAACTTATGTAGTCTTGCCACCACTACATTTTTTTAGTACACATTTCGTCACTGCTAGGGTAAAATCCTGGTTCCGTCTTTGCCACTATCTCCAATTATTATCCTAATTTCTCTAACCACTCATTACCCCCAAAAAACTCAAATTTGAATCCGAACAAGGCATATTAGCCTTAGGCATGACCTAGATCGACCATCCAACTAAGTTGGCACCAAAGGCAACCCAACAATCATATGCCACCTAAAAACCATGCAGAACACCATATAAAAGTTGGCCAAGATACCAACCAACACAAGAAACAAGGGCTATTCAATCTCAAGCTACAACATCAACAGACCACAAAACTCCCAAATGTGCCAACATCTAGAAGCAGCAGCAAGCAAGCAACCCCCTCCCAAAAAATTGTGCATCCAAGCCCACCCAAAACCCGAGACAACCCAAAAAAAAAACTAGCAATAGCAACAAAGCAACCACAATTCTGTTGTACACCAGCTGTTCGGGTTCAATTTGTAATACTCTCTCCGTCCCAATTTAAGTGTCGTGCTATTTTTAATTGTTTATATTTCTCGATGTATATTGTTAAAAATATGCAATATGTATCTTGTTTGATAGATCTCAATTATTTCTATAAGACAATGGTTTTGAAAACATAAAAACATAATATATGTTGAGATATATAAGCTATTAAAAATGGCATGCAGAACCGTTGTGAACACTTAAATTGAGACGGATGGAGTACAAAATTAAATTTCGAACAGTATAGGAGCTAATGCAGAATTTCGTGTTCTGTCATTGTGGTTTTTTTTTTTTGTTATCGTGTATATATTTCGAACACTATATTTCGTGTAAATCCTAGTAAATTAGTATTTGTGTTTTATTGTTGGCTATTAACGCATTCTAAACTACTCCTATCAATTAAGGAAAAACTGCTAAGTTTTCAGTTTAAATAGACAAAGAAGTAAACCGTGTGAAAATCATATCAATTGGAAAATAGCTGCCATAAACTCCTAAATTTTGCTAGTAATTGTGCAAAATCACGGTGATACTACTAGTACTGCTATTAAAGAGGGCAGATATTCGACTGCTCTGCCTCGCTCTACCTGCCATTCCATGGTGATACTAGTACTGCTATTAAAGAGGGCAGATATTGAAAAAGGTCTCCACAATTATGAATAGAAAAGTTAAAAGAAAAAGTTGAGCCCCGTTTTCGAGTGTGTTCCGGAAATGAAAATAAGTACTTATTTTTTAAGAAGGCAATTTTAAGTTCAAAAATTATGTGCTTACGCAAATAATTTTTCTATCTCTATGGATCTTATTTAATAGATCTCATTGAGATCTTTAATACGGTGTAAAAAAAATTAAAAAAATATTTTTCATTTAGATTATTTTTGAGTTTAAAAATGTGAAATAAGCTGCTTATTTTTTAAGAAGGTTTTTGAAACAGAGCTTTTAAATAAAAGGAAATGAACTGGCCACATCATATTGTACGGAAAGCAGGCCCCACTTTTCCTTCAGGTGGGGGTCTGATGGCAGAGAATCTCCCCACAACCACAAATATCTCCCGGCTTCCACCACCACAAATAATAGGAATATCTTCTTTCTGAAATTAACTCCATAATTGAAGTATTGAACCCTTCGGATCCGGGGGTGCTGCACCCGTGTACTGCGCTACATAGCGCATTATACGAGATGCACTGTAGCACCCCCGGACCATGTTCTCTGTCACATTCAAGTACTCGATCCTGTGATATTACAATACCATTATGCCATTGGCAGTTTTGGATTGTCAACAAGGCAGGAGAATATTAAAAAACATTTTGTTCGTTTGGCATTATTTTATTACTCTCTTCAATTATTATCATATTTCTTCAATTATTACTTTCATTTATCTCTTTATCTCTTTCTACTCATTAACATTCTCTCCAATTATTATCTTATTTTTCTCTTCAGCCACTACCAAAACTAAAATACCAAAAACTAGCAAATGAACAATGCCAAAAAAATTTAATGTACCTTTTACACTTTAAGGCACTTTCAAGCATAAAAAATTACTCACTTCGTTCCATATTGAGAGTCCACTATGAAAAGTCGTGTCATTTTTCAAATAAAAAAATCAACTACTTCCGCGTATAATTTTTTAAATTTTTTCGCACCAAATTAAAGTACTAATCGAGATCTTTAAAACGGTGCGAAAAAATTCGAAAAATTATACACTGAAATAATTGATTTTTTGATTTGAAAAATGGTAAGAGAGAAAAAGTGAGACTCTCAATATGGAACGGAATAAATATATTTTTGTCATTTTTCTACCTTATTAACAGCCCAATATTACTATTTTATTACATATGATATGTAAGTAGATGCGTTTACGAGATCCGAGGTGAGAGGTTAAGAAAGTTGAACTTTGCGAAATGCAAAAATTAATAGATACTAGTTCTTTCTTTTTATGAAGCTTTTGCTTGTAAGGTACCTTTTTAATCCGACTATTTCTCGAGTTTAGTTTGGTAGTTAACGTTGTGTTTGGTTTCGTTATTGAAATTTTTTTTGAAAAATAGTATGGGTAATAAGTGGAGAGAGAAAAATAGAGAAATGTTAAAAGTAGGGAAAATCTAGGAAAAAAATTTTGAAAAATTATTTTTGAAAAATAAAGAGAACACAGCATAATGTAATCAGTTGTTACAGACTCCTACATAGGTGGAGTACTGTATTAAGTGTTTGATCTAGAATGGTTTTCTGCACTTCTTGTAATTTATAAGGGGGCGTTTCTACTAAGTTTTTTTTTTTGTAAGAAAACGTAAGTCATTTTGCCATCTTGTTCATTCTAATCAACAAGTTTTAACCTTTTAGCTTATTGTTTCACACTAAAATTAACAACTTGTTCATTATTTCACTTGCATATCCATCAACAACTTATTTACTATCGGAAATAACTTACATTTCTCAACAACTTCTTCACTTCCGAAAACAGCTAACAACTGGATTCCCACAAATTTTTTTCTCAAAACTTATTCACTACCTGAACCGCCAGTAGAAATAAGTGTGAGAAACAAATATCTTATGGGCATGCACCAATAGTTTTAAGGTCGTATGCAGTGGGACGATAAATTAATGATGATGGGAGTATTATATAACCCATGATCTACTACTGTGCCCAACGAGTGAAATAAGTCGAAAATTGATTTTCGAATAAATCGTGCGCAACAGACGAGGGTTCCCCTTATCTAAGAGTGGATCTGATTAAAAATGTTACTAGTAAAGTAGTAGTACTACCATACATGATACAGCTAAGCAACATCCAATAAAAACTCTCAGACCTTTTTTTTTATTTTTATCCGCCAAAACGCCCCTCGGCAACTCTCAGACCTTGAACATTAGAACGCAAAACAAAATCATAAAATATACACCTCCGTTCATAAATTGTAAAGTCTTGGAACACTTTTCTTGCATCCTGTCTAGAGGAAGTAATTTTAATTTTCCAGCGAGAGTTATTGTCGAGGGAACACACAAGTACTCCGTATTACTGTAACCCAAGTATTCCAAAAAAAAAAAAAAAAAGAACTTTTTCAAGGTTTTGTTTTTATTCAAAAAAAAAAATCGCGTTCGTTAGTTTTGCGCTAAACTTTTGCAAATTATTGATTTGTCTCGACGACAGAAATCAAAAAAGTAAAAAAAAAAATACTTTAACCCTAATTTTTTTTTTTGGAAAGTGGTTTTTTTGTTTTTTTTCCCCTGAAAAGTGGTTATTTTCAAAATATTTTGGTAAAAAAAAAAATTATTTTTCTTATTTCTCTCGTCAAGACGAATCTATAATCCATAAAATTTTAGAGCAAAACTAACGAGCACGATTTTTTAAAACAAGGATAAACCTCCAACAAGTACTAAAAGTTAAGCGAGGTCTAAATAAAATTTCTCTCATATAATTAAAAAACGCAAATGGCGTCATATCTTTGTGTATATATCTCCCCAAAGACCAAAGAAACCCTACCATACATACACACAAACATACGCATGCGATTTTGGCCAATTCCTCTCTCTCTCACACACACACACACACACACACACAAACATACACATGCGATTTTGGCCAATTTTCAGGTCTCAGTCGTGTTTATAAATCTGCTTCCTCCCTTCTTCTTCTGTAGTACTACGACTATTTTCTGGTTTGTACTTTGGAGCATGTATATATTTACAGATTTTTTTCGATTCCTTTAGTGCATATTGCCTTTTTCAGGTGAATCTGAATATATATATATGGAGTATACTATTACTACGTTTTTTACTTGATTTGTTGATTAAAAGCCATAAATCTGTCAGCTGACTCAGCGCTAATTTTTGTTCGGCCGGCCGGAATCCGACATGGGTTTTCCTTTTTGTCACCGGAATCTCACCGGTTAATCTGATCCAACTTCCAAGTACTTCAAAAACAATCCCCAGAGCTGTTTGAAAACTACTAATTTTGTTTCAGAAAACAGGAGTGTCTGATTTTATTTTTTTAATTTTTTTTTTTGTTTGGGTTTCTCGTCATGTTGTATCAACATGACCATGAGTTACTCGGTATATTTTTTCTTTTATAACTCAGGTTTTCCGGTCAACTTACGCGCACCTCAACTGATCGGGAGACCATGAGATTCTGGTTTGCTGCAGTCATTTATTCCTAAGCTAAGTTTTTTTTCTGAATCTATGGTTTCTCTCTGATAGTCTGATTATACAAATGCTTCTCGTGTTTTATTGATTTTTTTCGTATTTTATCCAATCGGGGGTTTCTGAATATTCGCCAATACACACCAGAGAATATTTTCCCAATACGAACACAATAACGGGATCGGAGGCCCAAAATCTTGATAGATAGACTATATATCCGCCCAAACATCGAAAGTAGTAAAGTTTTGATTCGCAGCAATCGAGATTTTTGAATCCTTCCCTTTCGACGGCGATGCTGCGGGTGGATTGATTGACACAGTCGTTGGTTGCAGATGTAGCATCATCAAGATTCACATGCAAATGCACACCCCAGGTTTGAATACTTTATTCCCCAACTCTCTGCCGAGGCTCCTTAATTTGATCACAAATAAAGGAAAACAATTTTCACACTCCACCCCTAATGGATGTTTCCATTTTATGATTTTTTGTGAAACTTCATTTTTTTTTTTTGGACGGAGAAACAGCCTGCAGTCAGGTCGTCTGACTACACAACTCAAACCTCTGGGGAGCTAGCACGGCCAAACAAACCCCGGCCCCCACTTAGTACTCGATAGGTAATCGAACCTTAGACCTTGAGGAGAACTCCCAAAGCATGGGCATCATCTACCTGAATAACTGGGGCAATCCCAGGATGTGTTTTGTGAAACTTTTGTTGGTAGCATTTTTACAAAAAAATGGTAAGAAATAGTGTGCATTCCTCAAAAAGAGGACTGCGACAAATTTACCGAAAATAAGAAATAGTGTGCGTTTGTCAAAAGAGGACCCGCAAAAATCAATACCCTGTAAAACAATCGCGTAATAATTAAACGGGCGGGTGAGAAGTTTTTGGACTGGGCGAGAAAGTTTTTGGAGGTGAGAATCTTGATGATGCTGCATCAGCAATAAACGGCTCATACATAAATTTTCATCAGTACTGTTGCCAGTTTGGTTTGACACTGCAAGCAACAGTTTGCAATATTTCAACGTAGCCGTGATTCTGTCAGGTGGGTGTAGTTGCGCTAGCTAGTTTATTGGAACAGTTTGGCAATAGATTCTGGACTGATGTTTTTGGTGGTATCTTTTATCAGTGATTTGCATTTTTTATTTGGATCCCATGGCCGGAGGACCAAAAACACTGGGGATTCCTGATCACATGAATAATGACCATTGGAGGAATTCCAAAGGGGTTGCAGAAGTGTGATTATTCTTCTCAACAGCAAATGTGATCGAGGATTGGAGAAGAAGAGATCGAGTTGCAGAAGATTGATCATGAAGAGCAAAAATTAATAATCAAGGTAAAATTTTGTTTTTGAGAAATTAATCATGTGTCATCGATTTATTTCATATTACTTGCATTAATTGTTAAATTTGACATTGGCGAGGATCGTGAGATATGAAAATTGGATCATGTTCGAGTCTCAATTCATTAGTATATTTCTAGAGAAGCTCTGTTCAAATTATGCTTATGATAGCATCAGCGCGCTTAGGATTTGTCAATCTGATCGATGAATCTTGTCTGCTAATCATATCGTAATTAGGCCGGCCGGGGACTTGACGACACTTCTCTATGACCATATTTGTCCCCGAAAATTATGTTTTAGAGCAAAAAGTTGCGGCCCATGTAGTTTATAATGTAGTAGATGCATTAATGGTAATGCATACAAATAAAGAGGGAAATTAAAAACATCTTCCATCATGTATATATTATTATTATTGTCTTTCTTGCAATGGTGAGAACAAGAATATGAAGGATGGATGAGTGAGTGAGTGAGTGAAAGATATCGACGTATGAAAGATGTTATTCATGGATTAAATTTCGATGGATGAGTGATTCGTATTTGATGCTTGAAGGATGGATGAGTTAAGACCAAGCAAATAGCTTTTTGATGTTTGAAAGATGTTATTCGTGGATTAAATTTCGATGGTGATCGAGAACAAGAATATGAAGGATGGATGAGTACTGAAAAACATCGATGTATGAAAGATGTTATTCATGGATTGAATTTCGATGGATGAGTGATTCGTATTTGATGCTTGAAGGATGTATGAAGGATGGATGAGTTAAGACCAAGCAAATAGTTTTTTGATGTTGTTCGTGGATTAAATTTCGATGGATTCATATTTGATGCTTGAAGGATGTATGAAGGATGGATGAGTTAAGACCAAGCAAATAGTTTTTTTTTTTTATGATGTTTGTGGATTAAATTTCGATGGTGAGAACAAGAATATGAGGGATGGATGAGTGATTCATATTTGAAGGATTAGTTGTTAAAACGCATCGATCCTACCTGAAGATTCACATTGACTCTTAGGTCCTGTTCCATTTAACTTAAAGTGGAATAAGTTAGTTTTGTTTTTATTTGAATTTCTTTCGCATTTGTTAGTTTTGCGCCAAACTTTTGTGGATTGTTGATTCGTCCTGATGAGCGGAATCGGAAAAGTGAAAAATTTTACTTTTACCCAAATATTTTAGGAAATAACCATTTTTTAGCAAAAAAAAGTTTACTTTTTTGCTAAAAAGTGATTATTTCCTAAAATATTTAGGTAAAAGTAAAATAAAAAAAATTTACTTTTCTGATCCCCTCGTTGAGACGAATCAATAATTCGCAAAAATTTGGCAAAAAAAATTGAATAAGGATAGAAAGTGGTAAACATTAAACGGAACGGGGCCTTTAGATAGTGACAAATAAACTCTCTTAAAATGTTGTGATAGTATCCCTAATTAAGGAAATTGATTTTGGCACTCCACTTGTTGTGTTTTTTCATATTTGAAATTACAACAATATCCTTTAAAGTGGATGAACACTAACAAAATAAAGGGTAATTTGGTAATTTCACATAGGATAAAGACAAAAAGTGGAGTGCTAATGACTAAATGTGGAGTGCCAAAATCAATATCCTGCTCGTAATTCATTGTGTATGAGAGTGATGTGCATAATAAATATCCAAAATTAGTGGAAGGTACTTAAATGGAGTATGTGTTTTGCAGTATAATTTTGGCTGCTTCCATACTCAGCAAATATGCTTCCATCGATGTTTTTTGTACTTAGAGCATCCGTAATGTAATAATAAAAAATGAATAATAAAAAATTATCACGTCAGCTTTTGATTATTCATTTAGAGGGTTGTTAAAGTTAGCAATGTGAAGTCCTACATTGTTACTTTTGATTATTCAAATGTCCAAATTTGATTATTGCTTAGAAGGTTGCTAACTTTGATTATTATAATGTGAGCATTTTTTTAAGCACACGTTGCTAACTTTAGCAATTTTTTGATTTTGATTATTACATTGTGGATGCTCTTATATGTTGTGGGTTTTGCTGATATACAGTATATGATATGATCCACCCAAAAATAGCAAAGAGCTTTTCCCATTTTTTTCTTTCTTTACAAAAGATCGATTTTCAGTCTCCTTAAGTGGTTTTTTGTCCATGGAATTAAGGAGTAGATATTTTGTTTGTAAAAATTCATTGGAAAACTGTCAACTCGATTGCAAATATATCCCAATGGCTACAAGCCAAATCGTCACTCGGTTTTTCTATTTTGGTTTGACGGTCACGGGTGTCTGGGTCAGTTTATGCACACCTCAACTATTATATTTTTCGGTCCGGTCAAAGACAAGCGTAATTCCACACCGGAATTAGTAGATTCACAGAAGATTTCATGTCAAATAATGTGACCGTTTGTTGGTTAAAATTATGAAGGACTTACAGCGCTTTGAATAAAACTAAGAGGACCATACAAAACGCATCATTCTACATATGAAGAACTTTCTCGATCACCCTTCGACATATGAAGAACTTTCTCGATCTGCCATCATCACTCTTGTAGGTGGACCAGCACTGAGAAATCTTGCATCTTGATGAGCGCTTGACTCTCTCTCTCTCTCTCTCTCTCTCTCTCTCTCTCTGTACCAATTAAATATGAAAATCATCCATAAATAATAGTGGTACATATTATTGATGACAGATATTATTCAGCTAAAAGTTTCAGAAAATATCTCAAATTCTGGCTTTATTATTTTTCATGACAGATATTCAGCTGCATATTTATAGAGATCTGTGCGCCCTGCATCACTATATCCAAGTCTTGGTTCGGTTCTTGTTGTGGGTTTCAATGGGTAATAGATCGATGTTGCCCCAAAAAATGCACTTGAGAAAGCCTACACATTTTTTTTCCAATCGATCGAAGAGATCATTTCCATCATGTATACAGTATAAAAGTACAAAACCGGAACACTATATCAATTGTGAAAGCCCATAAGATAACCAAGTCTAACAACTCAATCAATACAATAAATAAGCTTATCTTAGGTAAGAAACAAATAAAGTAAGGAAAAGTCTATCTAAAGGACAAACATGCATACACAGGTGAAGAGATTCGAACTCCATACTTTCTTATAAAATAGTACAAGAGTTTTGGCCAACCGAAAACCCACACGTAGTTGGTTCTATAAATTGAGACACTAAAAATCTGTTTATTTGACGAGAGTATTAATAGTGAAAGAATATACAATCTAATAAGATATGCAATCACATTCGACTAATAGTGATTATTTTATAATGTCACACCTTCTATAATACTAGCGGATGCCCGTGCCTAAAAGCACGTCCAAACGAAATACAGTCCTAACTTAAATAAATTATTTGCTCTACCCGTCTGCTCTATTCATCCAATATAACATACTTACTCTCTGCCTCATTTTAAAAAGCTTGTCAAGGTGGAGAGAAGAAATAAAAAAGAAGGCAACAATTTACAGGTTAATTATCAATCCTCTTGAAATAATATCAACTTAAAATGGAAAAAATCAAAATGTAATAAATTGGAAAGAAAGTATATACTATATTACCACAACAGCAGGTTAAAGTATCACTTAAGGAAACATTCCCTTAATCAAACGGCTACGATCTTAGCTTGAAGGCAACTAACGGCTGTAGAGATGCTCATATTTGTATGTGTAAATAAAAATCACTCTATTTTAGTAATATAGATTGTATACTTCACATTTTGTGAGATTCCATATTTTAGTATTCGATATTTGGTCTAGGTCATAAACATCTTAACCAAATACTATAGGATATGTGGTCCCATTGGATTTTCCCTCCTAATATCTTGTTTTTGGTAAAAGACCTTCTAATATATTGAAGGTATAAGTAATAAAATTACTCCCACCTCTAACAGCTTTTAAGCTTTTAGATGAGTTGGTGATTAACAATAGTATAATATAATACTATCTTGTTTTTGGTAAAGGACTTCCTAATATCGATCTTATTTTTGTGAACGTATCAAGATTGATATTTCTTGGCATTTAAGCTACCTTAGTGCTAGAATCAATATTAAATGCTTAAGAATTGTAATTTCTGAAGAATCGATGTATTGCAAAAGAATGATCGATTAAGGTTCGAGCCACAAAAATAGCCTTTGAAACCAATGAAGGTAAGTCACGGAAACATAAAGGTGAGAACGTCGTGAATCCATATTGTTTACGTCTTTTGCATAGTCGATGACTCGATGGTACTGATAGCTAGACTGATCGATCGATAGTGTCCATTGAGGGAACAAATTGATGTGAATTTAAGTACATCTTGATTGAAATCTCATGTAATTTTTTTGGCGTCGTCGGAAAAGAAAAAACGTGTATGCATGCGATCCTTGGGAATTTCCTACACAGGACAGGAATTCAAATCATGCATCCTCCTTTATTGACCTATCAAAAGCTTAATTGACAAATTGATTGGATATTCTAGTGTCCCCATTACTGATTCAATAGTCAAGCCTTTAATGAGAAAATTCCCAAGCCCAAGGGGTGTTAATTTGCAAATATATATATTCTTTCGTTTACTAGTACTGGAGCTCGGCTCGATTAAAGATGCTTGTTTAATAAATGACTAAAATTGGCTCGTTAAGGCTCGAGCTCGAGTTTTTGGCTCGTTTAGTAAACGAACCGAGCTCGACAAAATTCGGCTCGGCTCGGCTCGACTCGTTTACAGCCCTAGGCGTAAGGAAGTACTACAGTCATCCGCAACTCTTGTGTACCATACTTTTGAACCTTTTTTTAGTTGTGTGTATTTTTTATTTTTATTTTTATAACTCAAGTGTCTGAATTTGCTTACAAGATCACAAACCCTCCTAAACCAATCTCTTATATATGACTATTGTTTTCTTAATTTATTGATTGATCGATCTGTGCAGATGGCCGGAGGATACAAGAGATCACAAACCCTCCTAAACCAATCTCTTGGAATCAAGGTTGAGAAATATAGTCGCAGAAACCCAATCTCTTAATTGGTATTGTGCTCCTACGTCCTAATATTGAACACTAGCACATTTTATCAATGTCATCTTGGAGCATCTCTCATGGTTTTCTTCGCCGTTCAAAAAAAAAAAAAAAAAAATCTCTCATGGTTTTCGCAATTACAAATAATTGCTAAAATTTGGCTTGCTACAGTGTTATGTTATCTTTCTTTTCTTTTCTTTTTTTGGATTTTTTTGCTATTAGTTTTATGTTGTTTTAGAATGACTACTTATCTTTCATCATTGAATCAAAAATATTAATTTAGATATCAAATTTCGAGCACTAAATTCGGATGACATTGCCAAAATTTAATACTCCTAGTAAGAATTTTGGCGTGTCAATAGAGCTTCTATGTTGATTAGTTATAGCTTCTTCTTTTTATCGACAAGTTAAGAATATAACTCACTACCGGAGCACTCATATTGTTGCAAAATGCTCCTCTGTTACAAGTTCGTTTAAATGTACGATGTCACGATTGCCACCGTTGGCCGGCTATTATACTGTTGCATTATGTATCGTAAATTAACATCTGCGGTTGCTTTTTTGAGAAAATTTGTTGCTATTTCTCGAAAATGGAAAAAGAAATGGCGACTACCACCCCACACCCATAAATTCAAAAGTTCCTCAAACATGACAAATGCCGTTTTATTTGCTAAATTAGAGATTATATATGGCAAAGTTGTCGCTTTTTACTAAGAGAGGGAGAAAATTAATGAGGATGGCATTATGGCATACATGAGTTAGCACCCAAAAATGGCAAAATAACACTATTCATTGGCCAAACATGAGAATGGCAAGGGTGAAATGACAAACACCGGTGTGGATGCTATTTTATTTGCCAAATTTGGCATTTGTTCCTATTTATGAACTTTTGTTGTCCGACACTGTAAGATCCAAATTTGTTCAGATGTAATCGACAAATATGTGACCGTGTATTTATACAAGATCATGGTAAGGAAGCAATACGACGATAACGAAGTAAAAAGCAAGTATACATTTTTGAGGAATGTTGCCTACATTCCTACCGACCACTTCTCTCTCACATATGTGTCGGCACATATGTGAGAGAGAAGTGATCGGTACGAGTGTTCCTAGACTTATTATACATTTTTTAAAGGTGCTTGTAAAAAAGTTACATTTGATTTTGCTTTGATTCTGTGTTGTCGCCTCTCTTTTTGTTTTTTTGTATCAAGCTCTATATAAATCCATGCACAACTTCACAATCCAAATACAGCCTAAAAGGTTCTGAAGGCAATTTGGTCCCCATGTCCTTTTATGTGGTCCCATAAACTCCATTGACATGGAATGCAGTAGCTGGAGTATGAGAGAGAGAGAGAGAGAGAGGGGGGGGATTTATTCTATGGTCTTGCCCCAATACCCTCCTTTCACCACACACTTCTACTATCATTCTATGGTACTCAATAGTCATACTACTAAATGTACGTATCCTGAGTGAAAAGTGGTGGAGAAGGAGGAAATTGGGCACCACCAAAGACCACTTGGGCCATCAAGAGATTTTGAGGTACAAGCAAAATCTTTTCTAAACCGAAGGACTTGATGACTCTGAAAAAGGAACAATTAATTGCTAGGTCCCCAATGGCTTTTTTTACTTTTTCCTGTCTGCCTGCCTGCCTGCCTCCAGAAGCACCAGGAACAATTTATTCTCTTTTCCCGGAAAAACCAAAAACATCTGCGACAAACCCTCTGCTCTACCCGAATTGACATGCTCGATCCCGTCGGTCGATACTCATTTTAGATCATATTTGGCTTGAAAAAGTTTGAACGAATAACTCCTCCCCTAGAACCACATAGAAAGAGACGACAGATATTAGCGTCCGGTCAACTTATATTTCTTTTACATGGCTACTTATATTTCTTTTACATGGCTACGCACTTGACGACTCCCTACTCCAGTCATTGCCCGGGTTAAAACCCATTTGCATTCGCATCACTGCTGCCACAGCAGCTCCCATTGTGCGTGCCGTTTAGTTGATGCGTTCAAATCATCTTTCCAAAGTACTTTCTAAAACAGTTTTCGAAAACATCTACGGGGTCACAGTGGTTCTGAAAACAACCAAGCAAGGAAACAACTCAACAAGCTCACAGTTTTTTTCTTGATTTGTCTGATAGAACCAAATCCTGTGTGTGCTGTGGTCAGAAAGCATTACTAAGAACGTTAACTGTGTGTGCTGTGGTCAGAAATCCTTCCATGCAAGACAAAATTTGATTAGTACGTTAACTCCACGTCAAGCATCCGAACTCATTGACATAATCTACACAGGAGGGAGGTAAATTACCCCGTTATTCTTTCCCACTTCCCCCGCAAGTCCAAAAGGCAATGGGGCAAAACCAGAAAAAAATAAACGAATATTCCTCTACCTCTTTGGGGTTCCAGAGAGAATGGGACCCTTCATCACCGAACCACGCTT
>JAOTQK010000001.1:21695991-21708932 GCA_025642025.1 Rhododendron ferrugineum
TTAGGCCTACCTACTCTTGGAGGCATGTTTCTTACATTTTATGTTGGGACAAAGGTAGAAAGATAAATCTCATCTATTTCTCTGTTGCCTTGTGAGTTTTAGAAATTAACTCGAGGGGCTGGTTAATTTTGCAGCTTATGTTCCATATCCGTGACGCCAAGCAAAGGAAAGACTGAAGTTATAGGTGACAAGGTTTTTATTTATTGCCTAACAGTGCAGAAAAAATACTACTTGCCAGGCCATTTGGAGTAGAAAGCATGTTTGAAACATTTACATAGCAAATTTTGTTTGGTAACAAATGGTTGTTAGAATTTGCGTTCAACGTTGTGCACAAAATAGGGTATGAACTGAACTGAATTGAATAGTGCTAGAGTATTCGATTTAGTTTCGATGTTTGCCTCGGTTCCTTTTTCCATAATTTTTGCAGATCTCTATATACTTTTCTAGTTAATGATCTGGCAACTTGGTTTTTTGCGGCATTGCACAACGTGCATTTGAAACCACGGATTGTCCAATCCATTCATTGTACTTGTGTGCAGATTGTGAATGAAATTAAATTGGTCTACTAGTTGCCACAAAAAACAAAACAAAATACAAAACCGAATTCATATAGCCAACCCTATTGATTACGACTGACTTGAGGCTCTGTTTAGTTTGGTTTGATTTAGTCGCAAAAGTTTTAAATTATTAGATGATCTATTATCATATCCCATCATTTTGATGACAATTTATGTCCTTGAACTATTTTCATTTTTATCAGTTTTTTTTTTTTTTACTCCAGCATACAAAATGAAGAAATTGCTCATAAAATTAGGCCCGTAGGCTTACGAGCCTGATTTTGACGTTCTTGTTTTTTTTTTTTTTTTGAAAATGTCAATTCATTCAAGTCTGAAGGCAAAGATTACATCGCAAAATACAGCAGTGCATCAAACTACTTAATCCGGGACCCTAGGACACCGCAAAAGCAAGTCAACATGAGGTGCCGATATGAGAATTCCATCCAGGACAAAGCAGAGAGATCTCAAACGAAATTCCAGCACAAACTATTACACAATAAAACAGATGTAATCGAAACAATGAACTAAATACAAGAGTAAAGGAAAATTGCTTCCATGGACAAACCACAACGACCGCCGGCTAGACTGGAATAGAGGCCCATTCCAGCAGAGGAGAAAACTCCGAGGAGACTCCATGGCAAGCCTTCGCTGGCACGCAAAGCTCCAGGCGCGAGAACCGAGGCAACGCCGGAGAAAAACCCCGACAGGCCCAAGTGACCATGGCGGCTGAGACCAGACCTCCCTTCACCCTCGATTTGTTGTTGACGGCCCAGAGTAAAGAGAAACGCGGGCGAGACCAACTGGAGCTGATACGAAGACCCCCAACAAAGGCCCCACTGTTGCCGTTGCCGGAAAACCACCATAACACCACCGTAACAGCCGCCGACCACAGCCACCCTCAAATCTGACCAACACCGAAACCTAATAAGCTTATTCTGCCCACCACCCAACCACCGGACCTGGGAAAAACCCAGACCAGCACAGGCCAAATCTAGGAGGACCTAGATCGGAAGACCCCTGGACTGACAGCGGAAAAAAATGAAAACAACAAAAGGAAACCCCACCCCCAACCGTACACCTTATTACCTCGACGTCGACCCCAAGCAAAACAGATCTGGAACTACCGAGTGGCACATCGGACTGTGGAGCACCACCGGTCGCCAGACAGAGCCGCCACAAGGGGGAACCACGCCGGCCCAACACCACAAGCGCCCCAAACTGGGAGCACGGGAAGCCCAACGCCTGGCGACGACGAGGCGAGGAGGGGGAGGGAGGATGGACGGAAGGGAGGAGGAGGGAGAGAGAGGTGGAGGCCTCCTCCCCCAAAGTGGCGGCGGCAGTGGCAAGGGTTTTTTCTAGAGAGAGGGAGAGCCAGCTAGACCTTGAATCCTTTAAAGCTGGATGATTCATCATATCCTTCAAAATCAAATTTCCATTTCAAGACAGAATCCAATTCAAAGTATTCTCTTTACCCCTGCAATTACAAGTTCTTGCCCCTGATCTCTCCAATTTCGAAGCGATGAGTAAATCCAACATGAATGTGGTCGTTTAACTGCAAGTAATCAAAGACTAAAAGCTTGTTATTAAGGGAGAAAAGTAAACAGAGAGAACAAGTGTTTCGTTTTGTTGGTTAAAGGTTAAAAGATCAAGATTTACGGTTATCGTACATACCATTCGGTTCATAAAAAGGCCAAATAAAAAGAACAAAAGCCAGGAGATCACATAAAACACATTAAACAAATTGGTTTGTCCAAATCCATGGAACTTGAAAACTTCCACCCGTAAGACAAGGAAGGCAAAATTGTGAATCTGAGACTCGCCACGACGCCAACATGAAAAAACAGTGGCAGTTCAACAGATAAATCAATCACAGCCACTGATCCAATCATAGATATAACCATATCCTTTCAAGAAAATTTTAATCTGATTGAAGAACCGAAGAAGATCAAGATCAAGTCCAAACCGCCCAAAACTAGAACTCAAGCATCGCTACTAACTATGTCAAACTACAACATTAACCCTACACGACATACGAAGCATGAAGTTATCCTGCAGCAGAATTCACATTTAAAACAAAGAATACTTAACCTTGTAAAATGCTATGATAATATGATCCAATACTTAAACCAGACCTAATAATGTCACCACCTTTTTCATTGAACCCATCCAAAGTTAAGTTTTATGCATACGTAAAATCCCACACTAGACTAGTTGGAATACTAATTGAAAATCCACTGATAACAACAAATTGAAGATCCACTAATTTCAGTATAATACCACCGGAGGTGGTAGTCTAGTTGGCAAAGGTGAGTGGCCTATTGCCCTCCCTTCCGTACACGGACCTTGGTTTGAGTCCCGCAGGTCTTCGTCTCGCTGCTGGACTTCGCGGATAGGGCCTTTTGCCAACTATGTACTTAGGTGGTGCTGTGGTGATGGTCTACTCTCCCGGGCAGTAGCTATGGCTCAACTGGCCGGACATTCCACAGCGGGTAGGGAGACCCCATGATCACGCTTAGGGGGAGCTGCTACGCTGGTTGCCCCTCCTACCCTTTTGCAGTTCAAAAAAAAAAAAAAAAACTAATTTCAGTATAATATAATTGTAGAAATACAACGCCAATCTGCAATTCTGGGTAACTATGCTGCAGCCTGCAGCATACCCCATAAATACACAAAAAGATGCATCAATTAATCTATTAACACTCACCTGGTAAGAGTGCAATTAGATCCTTCAGTTTATTCAAGGCTTCAATGCTAAGTCATGAGACCCATGACTATTTCATCTTCCTACCACCGCCAGCTTTAGAATTTTTGTTACTAGTTTACTTGTCATTCTTCTTTGTTGTCTCCTGTCATTTGGGAAAGCAAAAAAGGTTGGCATCGTCAACGAGACATAATGCTGAAACTAAAGCACGAACTAGTTGCAGGACTTTCGAGTTATATAAAATGTTTCGTTTGCCGAGAAAAAAAAAACTAATTGCAGGACTAGCAAGAATCTAAAACACTTTGCTAGTTGCACGTCTTCTCTCCATTTACGTTTCTCCCTTAACAAGCTTCAGTCTTGATTACATGAAGTTACTGATGTAGTTAAATGAGACAATTGACATGATTAGTTGCACGTGATAACCATTATGCTCTCATTCTACCATTTTATTGGAATTGTTCAACTTCCATCACAAAATCTAGTGTTATGACATGACTTTGTTGTCAAAGATAGAGAAAAGTGTTTAGGGTGTTAATTAATCCTAACACTAACGATTGTTATTTATATTAATCATATCTCAGTACAAGACATAATTAATCAATGTGGGACTCATACTAAGGTTAATAATATTCTAACACTCCCCCTCAAATTGGAGAATAGCTATCAGAAAGACCCAGCTTGTTACATAACAAATCTAACCGTGGTTTGAACAATGATTTAGTAAACATATTTGCTAATTGCGTGTCTATAGTCACGAAAGGAGTATTCCAGATTCATATAGTTGGAGGACGTTAAGTGCCAAGTTTTGAACAATAAGGTGGTGAAGTGAAACACAGGCTTAGTTGAGGGGGCTAACTGTAATTTACCCTTGTTCGAATGGAAACAATTATATGTTCTTTGAGGGGCGACTATTCGCAGTCCCGTATTTTCTCCTTTAGCCCACTACATTTCGGTAAATAGTTGTTGAAAATCATACATAACATTTCGGTAAATAGCTGTTAAAAACAAGACTATATTTCGGTAATTACATGTCGAAAATATGTTCAACATTCGGTAAACAACTGCCGAACATACATTTTCGGTAAATTGCTATTGAAAAAAAAATTATATTTCGGGAATTGGATACTGAAAATGTATTTCAATTTCGGTAACTAACTGTCGTTGAGTATAGTTAGAAATTTTTAACGGGCTAAGAGAAAAAATACGGGATTGCGAATAGCGGCCCAATCTTTCAAAACAAAGTTCATGATATGGGAGATTACCAATTTTTATTTGAGAATTGCCAAAACATAACGCTGGTAATCTCTCCGTTCCAACTTTTATAAATTCCGATCAGATATCAATATATATCCGATGGATTTGATTTTTGTTGTGGTTGCTCGAATCGACGACATCAACATGATGAACGGTTCAAATTATTGACGTGAGTCCGAAATGGGCCCATGTAACGCAAACTGGCCAGTAGAGGCGAACCCGAAAGGGGACCTTTCATCGGAATCGGAAAAAAGAAAAGAAAAGAAAAAAGACCTTCCATCTCTCCCTCCCTCTCTCAGCCGATTCGAGCCCTGGGGAACCCTAAAAATTCGTTCTTTCGGAGCTCAGAAAAGACGAGCTTCGATTTTTAACAACTCTCACCGTTTCTGGTGTTTCAAAGGTAGGATTTTCCATTGGCTTATTCTTTCGCAGGATCATCTTAGCCACTGATAGTAGACGATAACCTAGATTTTCTTTTGAAATTCCTTTCAGGCGTAGATAAGGTGAATTTTGATGGTCGTGCTGTCAATTAAGCTCCGGATTGATTTGTTCAGTTTGGTGATTTGAGGCCTCTCATGTCCATGCTTTCTCACTTCGGTTGAATCAGTGTGTATATATAGCTGTATATATAACGCCGAGTATTTGTGTGTCCTTTTGGGTAAAGAGTAACTTCTTCAAGCAAGCCATTTTGCTTATCAATTTTCATGTATAAATATTAAATTTAATCCTCAGTATCTGTAAGTTATTTCTATGGTCATTTGTACCATTTACTTTCTACACATTGTACCTGTATTTTGATAAAACAAGCAAAATCTTCTGATCGTGGTATTTTTCCTCAGAACAATCTAAGCTTCCATTTACATGTCTATTCTTGACAAGGGAGGAGAGGTTTACATGTCTATTCTCTTTTTCTTCAAATCTCGCAAGCCGGTTTAATTACCTAATTAGCATCATCGAAATGTCTCGTGCTAGATATTGGTCCAACTCTTCTGTGTATTTTGAACATATAAAAGATTTTTTTTTTTTAACTTTAATGTCCAGGCCGGTTTATGCACACCTCGACTAGTCTTTCATGATCCCACTATCCATTAGTAGAAGTTGAGGCAAAGCCCAAAATAGTTTCGTAGTAAATTATCACGTGCATCACCTTTGCTAGTAAAGTAAAAAGAACAAAAGAAAAAGGAAAAGGAGAAGGAGAAAGAAATTATGAGTAGCAATGGTTCAATCAACTCTGCCACTGCACCGCGGCTTGGATTGTCGGATCCAATATTTACGGGCGGGCCTACCGAGTTTGACGCGATCAAGACTCGCGAGTTGGAAAAGGTTGGTTTTTTTTTATGCTTCTGCAATGGAATCTATTTGTCTCAATTTTGTATATTTGGTTGCTTGCTGACAAGGGCAAATAGAAGGAATTAAGTTTTGACTATGAAGTTTTAGCGAACTGTGAAAACTATCCTTAGTTTGATATTAGGGGACAAAACATCTTGTTTAGGAAGAACATGAGTAACAGCGCTGGATTCGCGAGTTCCATGAAAGTAGCTGGACATAATAATAGATTCATGTGTAAGAGTCACATAAATTTGAGGGTTAACATTTGTTGTTGGGTTGTGGAACCAGTTTCTAGCTGATGCGGGTTTGTATGAAAGTCAGGAAGAAGCTATCAGAAGGGAGGAAGTGTTGGGAAGATTGGACCAGGTTGAATTCTTCTTAGTTTTTTCTCCTGAATTTGATAAGTTTAGTTAAAATTCCTAATTTGCAATACAATTTGCATTATGAAAACAGATTGTGAAGATGTGGGTAAAGAATATTACCCGTGCTAAAGGGTTTAATGAGCAGCTTGTCCAAGAAGCTAATGCGAAAATATTCACCTTTGGTTCCTATCGGTTGGGGGTATGAATTCTTCTCTTTCTCTCTTGCGTCTGCAAATTGGGTTCCCTTGCATGATCACTTTTGAATCTTTGATTTTTCAGCTGATATGTTGAATTGCTAAAGTATATTGTACTAGAACTAAATATGCAACGCTTTATTTTGAAAACGAGGGTAAGGCTCGTTTCCATCTGGAAGGGACTTGCATGAGGGCTACATCCTTCGTGTTCAGCTGATCTTATGTTCAAGGCTGTATCTTGGACTGTAATCACCTACCGTTACTTCTGTAAGCTCAGAGAACAGTAAAACCATGCATGAAATACATATGTTGAACTGGCATCAATGGACTGGAAACCCAAAATAGTTAAGGATACCCTCAGAACGAAGCACTTCAATTATATTTTTTATAAGCAACATCATGTTATTGTGATATTACAGTAGAAGCACAACAAGAATGACTTTTGATAGAGTAACCTTTAGATACTTTATTATCTTCTGAGTTGAGTTTCTTTGGTTTATGCTTTTCAAATAGGTACATGGCCCCGGTGCAGATATAGATACACTCTGTGTTGGACCTAGACATGCCAATCGAGATGTATGATGAGAACTTTGGCCTCCCTTAGCCTAAATTTGTACTTGTATTCAGTTTTCCTTACTGGAGATTGATGAGTCTAATGTCTCTTCTATAACACAATGCAGGAAGATTTTTTTGGTGAACTATACAGAATGCTGGCAGATATGACTGAAATTGAAGAATTACATCCTGTCCCTGATGCTCATGTTCCTGTGTTAAAATTCAAATTCAGTGGGGTGTCTATAGATCTTCTTTATGCAAATGTAGCCCTTTGGACTGTTCCCGAAGTAAGTTTTTTCCCCAGTTTTTTTCCCCTTTATCAACAATGTATCAACTTTCCAAAGATTTGATACCTAATATTTAGGGGAAACAGCTTACTGGTCGTTGTTCAGCTTATTGATCTTGATTCAGTTGAAACTGCTTTCATATATTTGCTAATGTACAAGCTAGTTTGCATCATAAAAGTAAAGAGTTACTACTAGTTTACACCAACTTTTTTTGGATTATGGTGTACATAGATGTATTTGTTCTGAAGTGAAAATGCTTTGCGTTGAACATTTCGATGATTTGAGGATAAATAGAAGTTAAAGATTTGGGCTCATAAATCTTTGATTCAGCTGTTCCATTCTTTATTGTTTTGTACCGTATCGGATAGGTCTCATAGGAAAACCCAACGATGATCTGTGAAGGGGAAAATCCTTGTCAGATTCCGATTTACTTAACCCACAGAATAAAAATAGGTTGAGTGGAGGGGTGCTTCTGGCTATTTTGTGACTGGAAAAAACCTGCAAAACTAAAAGGAAAGGATTATTGGACAGCTATAAGGCCAGCATTATTATATGGGGCAGAAACACACATAAGATGAGTGTTCCTCAAGTGAGGATGCAAAGGCGGATTTGTGGTAAGACTAGAAGAGATAGGATGATAAATGAAGACATTCGGGAATCGGTAGGGGGTGGCAGTGGCACTAATTGAAGATAAGTTGAGAGAATATAGGCAAAGGTGGTTTGGTCCCAGGTAAGACAGACCCAGTAGATGCAATGCTAGGGACAGAGGAAAGCCTTAATTAACCTGGGATTCAGTTGCATACAAGGATTTGAATTTAGATAGTTTAATATATTATATGGCTCTTGATAGAGATAATGGAGAAAAAGGATTTGTACAGCCGACACCCAATTTATTAGGGCACAAATTTTAGGTTGGTTTGTTTTATGCAGATACTTATCTATCCTTCCTTGATTTTTTTTTTATCACTGCAAAGTTTTGCTGTTGTCAATCATTATTCAAAGTCGAGGCTATATTAGTTTTGTTTGTAGGGTACCAGGCTTCGTTCAGTAAAGTTGTTATGGCTAGTGAAATCTGTTTTTGACAGACTTTCAATGGTGTAAGAGTCCTCTCAAATCACGTTCATTTGTTGCAGGACTTGGATATTTCTCAAGATTCAGTACTACAGAATGTAGATGAGCAGACAGTTCGTAGTCTCAATGGATGCAGAGTCACTGACCAGATTTTACGTTTGGTGCCAAATATTCAGGTTGTGATTGATTATCTGTGCATTACTTGGCTTTTAAATGTTGCTGATTGTGAACTTTTTGACTAGTTCAGAACTTTCGTACTGCGCTAAGATGCATGAGATTGTGGGCAAAAAGACGCGGGGTTTATTCAAATGTGAGAAAATATTTTCTGGCTCTATATTTATCTGTTTTGCCTTTTTGCTCTCTTGTTTCTCTGACTACATTGGTTGCATGGTTGCCTGTCACAACCAGGTTACAGGGTTTCTTGGTGGCATCAATTGGGCACTACTACTTGCTCGTATATGCCAGCTTTACCCAAATGCACTACCTAGTGTGTTGGTCTCAAGGTTCTTCAGGGTCTATAACCTGTGGCGGTGGCCAAACCCTGTCATGTTATGTCCTATCCAGGAAGGTTCTTTGGGGCTTCCTGTTTGGGATCCACGAAGAAATTTCAGGGATAAACAACATTTGATGCCGATCATAACTCCTGCATATCCATGCATGAACTCTAGTTATAATGTTTCCACAAGTACCTTGTGTGTAATGATGGAAGAGTTTCGGAGAGGCAATGATATTTGTGAGGTACTTTTTAAATTGATCTTTTATGTCATCTTTGAGTACTTGATAATTTTGGTTGAAAACGCTTTGTATTACAAAAGTAATAGTGTTATTTTACCTATACCTTTGGTGTTATGGGAGCCTAATGGGCTGATGGATATTTATTACAAAGGGTGGGTGTTATCTTATTTTGACCATTTGGAGAAAAAATTTCATTGGACAACATTTTCAAAGGCCTTCAAGTTTTGTATGTTAGAGCTGGTCTTTTGTAATTTCCTTTTGCTGCTATGATTGTCATTGCAATTTTGGTTTGATTTCATTCTGAGCATTTTATGATATACTATTTTTGTCCTCTTATGATTTTGGCCTATAACTGCTCTCTCTCTCATTTGCTGTGCGAAAAATTGTTCTTACAATTCTATGAATACTTGCAGGCGTTGGAGACAAATAATGCTGGCTGGATGACACTCTTTGAGCCTTTCCCATTTTTCGAAGCATACAAAAACTATTTGCAGATAGATATAGCTGCTGAGAATGATGACGACTTGAGGAAATGGAAGGGCTGGATTGAGTCCCGGCTTCGCCAGCTTACTTTGAAGGTGACATCTGTCTTTCCATTTTATATTTGACTATTACCACTACTATTATCTAGCAGCTCTGTTCTCATGGTGACATTCAAATTGATGTAGATTGAGAGGGACACAAATAGCACGCTTCAGTGCCACCCACACCCTGGTGAATTTTCAGAGAAATCCCGACCACTCCATTATTATTACTTCATGGGTTTACGTCGGAAGGAAGGCACCAATGCCCAGGAAGGTGAGCAGTTTGACATAAGGTTGACTGTGGAGGAATTTAAGCACTCTGTTTGCATGTACCACTCCTGGTGTCCTGGAATGTGGATCCATGTATGTCATGTAAGACGCAGGAACATTCCTGACTTTGTGTTTCCTGGAGGAATTCGGCCTCCCCCTGCTACGAAACCTGCTGGAGAAATGCTTTCAGTTGCGAAAACAAAAGGTGGCTCTGGGAAGAAGAGAAAGCAGGATGAAGTTGCTTTTGGAACTAACCCAAAAGAAATAGCAAGTAGTAGTACTCATTTGGGTTTCCATGCGGAAAAAAGTGCAAAAGAACGATTTGATGCTGATGTGAAGGGTATCTTGAATGATGCGAGATTTCCTGACAATACTTCATGCTATGGTCCTGAAGTTGAAGAATCGGTTAGTTTTAGCCCACCTGTTGTGCCATCAGCTTCTCCAAGTGGTTCACCAGAACCAGGAAAAGAGAATATTGTCAGGGAGAATACTCATGAACCGTTTGTTGGCCATGGAAGTCCTTTGAAAGAACTCGATGAGTTTGAAAATGATCCTGGAATGACTGGTCAAGTTCAGGGTTTTATTGGGACTATGAAAGTTGGTCTGACAGCCAAACAAGAAGTCGCAGCTGAAGGGAAAGGGGACAGTTCTTCTGCCAAGTGGTTGCAGAATGGGAGCTTGGATGAGCTTGAGGTCTTTACTGCCAACTCTTTTTACCTTAGCATGTGCGCCATTTGACAGTGGCTTGTTTTCTTTTTGGTTTGCTGTTATTTTGATACGTGCCTGTATCTCAATGAGGGCTTCTGTTCAATTGTGTGTGATCATTTTGCATACAACTCATTATTCTGGAATCCCAGGGTATAGGAAAAAGCCATGTCATTTTGGGTTGTATTACATGCAAAAACATTAACTTCTCCCTCACAATTGACCAATTGAATTCCTTCAATACAGATGTGAGAGTTTGGGTTATTTTGAGTTAGTTTCAGTCGTTAGGGTTAATTAGGTGTTTGTTTTCTGTCGTTTTGATGGTTCAATTACCAATACATGCTGTCCATTTTTTGGGAAACATGACAACATCATGATTTTCGGAGCCTAGATTAGGCACAGAGAGACGTTCACTTGATAAAATGTAACGGGGATTATCCTTTGTTGCTACAGTATGTTTTATGAATATAGTGAAGTTGATCATATCTGACAGATCTCTCTTTCTGTATTTGAAAAAAGCCTATCGAGCTGACTGGACTGGTCTCCAATGTAGCATCCACTTTGGCATCTGTGGCCCCTAGGAAGCCAAGTATCAGGTGATTTATCTGTCAATTTAGTTTTTTTATTGAATAGGATTCTAGAAGGTTGGCTCTTATTGCAAATTTTGTTTTAGTGATGACGTCATTTTGTTCAACATTCCTCTCCAGGTTGAACTTCACTTCTTTGCCAAAAGCAACTGGCAGTAGCGCATAATTGGACGTGTTTTGTATTTCTCAAGAACGTGATCTTCTGTTACGATAATCCGCGTCTGTGTTCTTGTATGTACTTCCAACAGAATGATAGTTTCTCCATTCACATCGTAAATACTGGGGGTGCATTGGGAACGTGGGACAGACTTTTGCGACAGAGAATCTTGACCATTATTCTGAAGAATATTTCTCGGTCTAGCGAGCCATAATCAACAGAGAATCTTGACCGTTTTTTTGAAGAATGTTGCTCGGCTCCCCTACATGAACGCTGAAGATATATGGAAGAGAGCTGTTCACTGTTGTACTCTGCTTTTATGGTTCAATAACTCTGATACACAACAGTTGTATTAACAATAAGTTGAATAATGAATTGAATGAATTCAAACTACCATTGCAGCTTTCAATTGTTTGCTTTTGGATATTAGAAACGTGTGAACCAATTTCTCACATTGGGTTTCTCAGTATTCACATTAAAAAAAAATACTAATCTGCTTTCAATTCATTTTCTTTGGACCCTAGATTACTCGAGAAAAAAGGAAAATATAACGAGAAGGAATACGTAAATCAAATAGTATATTCTTTGATATTTATGTACATCAGTGTGTCTTTAGAGTATATCAGTGTGTCTTTTTCTATTAGTTCATGGTTTCAGAATCCAAACATCTCGTTGGAAGTTTTCTTTATCAAAATTTCACCTTCTGTAAACTGGAGATTGAGGGAAATAAACTTGAGTTTGCCTTGCATTGTGGCCCTTCGTGTAAAAACCCTACTCCTATCTATTTAGGCGAAGTCTGTGTGCATTGATTTAAATGCACGGATTTTGATATAGACGAGTTAAAGTAATACATAATTTACATGCATCGATTGGTTCCGAGAAATGTTACTATCTATAAGAAAATTTATTTGTGTAGCATTGCTCAGAGATTTGCCTTGTTTGGATGATATTTTAAAAAATTTTGAGTTTGGTTTTTGGGTAATGAGTGGAGAGAGAAAATAAGGTAATGATTAGAAATAGGAGTAATGAGTGGTGAGAAATGATAATAATGATTGGAGAGAGGAGAGAGAAATAATTGGAAGTAAGAGTAATGAGTGTTTTTTGAGTTTGGAAATTTCTTTTCAAAGTCTCATCCAAACAAGGCATAGCATAACATCCAAAAAAAAAGTTCTGGTGTGTATGTGACCGGAGTAAGTATGGAGGTGTGGGTTTCTTGTTATGGTGTTTCTAACTTTAGCGGCTCTTTTGGCAGACTAATTATTGAGATGTGTAGTTTTCTTACCACGTTCTTAGGTGCCGCTCGTGGATATTTTGCGGGATACTGAGTGCAATTTTTTGGGCGTAATAGTATTTCTATTCCCCGTCTGTGTGGCCTATTGTGTACAGGTTCCGTGTTGTTTCAGTTGTAACGATAAAACCCCATTTGTACAAGTTCTCATTTATTTTTTTTGTATCGGTCAGGAATTTAAGCCACTGTGGTGTGATGGCCAATTCTGGTTACGTTAAGATTTATCATTACGAAAAAGCTTTCCGCAGAGACAATTCGCAGAGAACCACGCAGAGACAAACGCGTTTAGCCCCATTTCGGGTCCCAAAAAAATCTAAAAAAATATCCATAAATTTTTGAATATTATTTTATGGGGCCCTGTAAAA
>JAOTQK010000001.1:21717834-21728410 GCA_025642025.1 Rhododendron ferrugineum
CAGTTGACTAACGGTTGGGGGTATGTGCAGCCGACAACTAAACCAGAGGGGAGGTAAGTGCAATTTCTAAAACCTGGTGGGAGGTGTCTGTAATTGTCAGAAATTTCAGGGGAGGTAAGTGAAATTTACCCTAAATTAAATCGACAACATTTTGATGGATTCTGTCAATTTTCTAGGACTCCCTTTTGTTACTTTTTATCTGGGATTCGAGTAGGAAAGAAGAAGCGTGAGAAGTTCAAAATTCAAATGACAATGGGAGGGAGAGAGAGAGAGAGAGAGAGTTGCAGACGACTGGAATTGCTACCGATTCGGTGGAGTTGCGGACGACGAGGAGGAGGAACTAATTTGTAGGGTTTCAAATGTGTATGGGTATATTAGTCTTTTTACATTACCCTTCTCATGTATGGGAGTTTCTTTTTTCAGTTTCATATTTGAGGAATTCCAAAAAAACATGTTCATGGGTTGAGAAATTTTTGCCCCAAAGGCCCACTGAACTGTAAAAACCCCTTTTGGTTTTGGTATATTGTACTCAGCCAACTTTTTTTTTAATTTTTTAATTATTATATTTTTTTATCCTTAAAAACTGCCCACAGCGCCTCAGCCAACTTAACTGAACACTTAATTTGATACTACTAGGGCAACACACTAAAGATCCCAATAAATTAGTGCAAAAGATTTAGCTCGGCTTTGTAGGAGATGTATATGTAGGCCTCATTCTTCTTTTAACTTTTTGCTAGTCTTTTTTTTCAGTTATTTTTTACTTTTCATAATTTTTTGTTTTACTTTTTTGTCATAATTTTTAAAATTAATTAATCGTCTCGGTGAGAGAAACCATAAAATAAAGAAATGTGAGATTGAAACTGAAAAAACTTCATGTAATAAGACGACACTTTCTTCGACAAAAAAAATACCAATTGTTTGGTATTTTCTTGTCCTTAGTGAACCTTTTGTTATTTTTGTCATAATATTTTATTTTTTAGACTTCTCACGTCGAGACGAATGAATATTCAAAAAATTTAATGTAAATCTAACAAAAAGACAAATAAAAATACCAAGACCAAAAAGACAAAAAGTTGAGGAGAATGAGGTCTACGTATTTTTGTTTGGAAAATTTCCATATGAATAAATTAGACAAAATTAAGGAGCTTTGATTTCTCCCGTGGTCAGAGACGAAGTCAGGATTTTATCATAGCAATAGCAAAATGTGTACTAAAAAATAGTCCGTAAAAAGATAATCCCCAAGTTCAGAGGTTAGATAATCTTCAATTGATCGTTTTAACCCCGGATCCCTTATGAAAGAAGACAAGTCAAATTTTTCCAATTCAACTCTAGGACTTTTGAGATGACGAGTTTCAAGTTCAATTGTCGAAATTTCAATTGTGCTTCGTAAAGGTTTTGTGTTTGTATTGTGTTCAACACTCTGAGGACTTCTTTTCTTAAAGAACAAGTCAATTGTTTTCTTGACCATAATTACCTACCACATTAGTTTACACAAATCAATAAACTGTTATACGAGTAGTATTTTTTTTCATATTACAAAATCCTACAGTAACATTTAAAATTTTTAGTCACGTGGTCCGAATAGGAATTCGACATGTCAATTTAATTCTAATAATAAGTTAGGCTATGCGAAGTAACTTGTGGTCCGAACAAACGTGCGAATCCCGATTTAATTTTGTAAACACTGAGACAATTGAGTTACATCTGCTACACAGTACCAGCTACATGACGTCGGGATTTTCCTTTAAAAATCGAACACCACCGGGATGATCCTCGTATTTTTATTAGTCTATCAATCAAACATCCAACTCTACTTAAGGGAATTAATATTCACACTCTTGTTTTTTGTTATTCATATTTTTTTTTGTCTTTTAGCAAAAAAATACATACACTTTTAGTACTAAAAAACAAAAAAAGAAATGTAGATAATAAAAAAAAAGAATGTGAATATCAATTTCTTTTATGAATCTCAAAAAATTACAATTACAATTCACCTCACCCTCTCACACTTCTCACACACATGCATATCAGTGGGGGAGACCCCGCTCCCAGCGTCTCATTCCCTCTCTCCTCTCCTTTTTTTCTCCCTTCTTCCCACTTATATAAGTATTGTATGTGCGTGATCTCTTGGCGTCCGATCATGTCGATTGTTGGGTATGTTCTGGTCTAGTTTGTTTTAGTTTGTTTTGTCAATGTGTTTCTCCTCTACGGAAGTCTTCATCACCCACCATTCGGGGGTGTCATCATTTTTTTTGGTGTTGGTGTGTGTGAGTTGGGTTATGTGAGATATAGTAGTTGGTGTGTTACACTGATGCTCTTCTTATGTTCGTGTATATGAAGTTTGGAGGTGTAGGTCTTTGGATTGCCTATCATCCTGTTCAGCTATTTTCTCCCTCGGAAAGAATATGCCATGTATTGTAACCTCTTCGTTATCGATGGAAATTCTAAACTTTTGGAAAAAAAAATACAGAGAGAGAGCAACCCATAGCCACACATACAATTCATTACTCTCTTTTAACTCACTGAATAACAGTTAGGCTAGGCCCCCTCATTCATTCAATCCCATCTTCTCAGCTTCTTCTTTGTCTCAAATCCCCCCACACACACAAACCCCACTCATATAATTAAGTTTAATTCCAACACTTCCCCAAAACTTAACTAGAGGTCAGGGTGCAAGTTGAATTTTAACAAAATTTGCACAAATGCTTTTCGCTTAGGCTCCATTTGATAACAGTGATAGATGGGTGAGATTCATAAGGAGATGAGATTAGGATTGAAATTGATAATGAGAAGGGATTGGTAATGAGTATGTTTGTTTGAGATGAGATTTGATTGATAGAAGAAATTGGTAATGAGAATAGGTTGGATTGGGTTTGGACTATTAATAATTTAATACCATCTCCCCCAGTGTATTCCTAATTCCACCTAATTCCCAGCTTGCTAGTCCATTGGATTCATAGTCCTAACTCATTTTTGGTTACCAAACAAAGTATTGGTAATCCCTTGGGGGATTGGTAGTCCAATCCTGAGGGCTAAAGCCCTGTTTGTTAATCGGATTCGGCCTTGAGATTGGACTAACAGTCCCTCCGGACTGTGAATTCCTTGTTTGGTAACACAAATCCCGCCGGATTGTGAATCCCATGGGATGAGCAAGCCCCCTGAATGAGTGTATTAGCAATACCCCTTGAGATATGGTATTAATAGTCCAATCCCCTTCCTTAATGGTGTAATGATCAAACTATCCCTGCTCATCCCCTCTCTCTCTCCCAGCACAAACCCAGTGAAACCAGTGAAATAGAAGCAAACTTGAAATGCTTCTGCAAATTAAAAATGGAAATCGAAACTAAGTTTGAGAGAGACAGAGGGGCCAAGTTGTTTTTTTTGGTTGAGAAGTGACTGTTTTTTTCTTCTTCTCAGTAATTGCTTGACTGTTGAGTTGTGTTTAGGGACAGGGCAATGTTGAAAAATAAAGATGATAATTCCATTTCTCTGCGAATCCTATCATCTAATCCCTTCTCAAACAAACATGCAAATTACCAATTCCTTATCATTACTAATCTCTTCTCATTATCAATCCCAATCTCATCTCCTTACGAATCCTATCCATCTATCACCGTTATCAAACGAGGCCTTAGATCACACGTTAGTCTAACGGATAGTAATAAATCGGTTTACGTGTAAAATCTTTGTTTTACTTCTTTGCATCAATATTATCTTGTTACCTGTTAGTTGTAAAGTAAAAGGGGTAGTTGGGTTGGATTATTCTACTAGGTGAACTCTATCACTTAGGTACGAATTGTCTGGCATCCGTGTCACATTTTGTAGAAAACCAAGAGGAGACACAGGACGCTGAAGGTGAGCAGTATTATCCAGAGGAGAATCCAGAGATGGGGACCGAGCCAGAGTATGCTTGAAATCCGTATCAAGCTTAGAAGTCGGCTCTATGTTTTGTCAATTCCATTACCAGAGAGACTACCTAATAAATAAATTGTATTGTTGATTTAATTTTTTGTATTGGGATTTGACCTTAAATAAAGTAATTTTTTTCAAAAATTAATATTTAATGCCTCTGATTTTTATTCGAAAAATTGGGTCGTTACAAGAAGCAACAGCTGCTTCGTCTTCTTCCTCTTCTTTTGAAACTTCTAGTCGTTTGATGACCCCATCTTCTTCCATCTTTGCCAAATCATGTGGATTCGTTTCTCCGATAAACTTGCCACCAAGGCAAGAAACATCGTTCAAAATGGTTATTTGGTTATTGTCACATCTTCGGTGTTAAAATAAATGGATATAATAAATAATATCGTGATCATATTGTGATATTGAGATTGAGATTTGATTGTAATTATAATTAGGATGATTATCTTCCATAGTTAATTGGTATGATTTCCTTCCTTAAGTAGGCTCCCCCTCCTCTATAAATAGAGAAGCTCATAGTATAGTGTTATTGAATTCAATAAAATATTATTCTCTCATATTTAATATGGTATCAGAGCTATAAGATCTAGGTCCCGTGCATATTCGCTCCTGACGGGTGGCCTAAGCCTTGCTGCCGTCCGCCAGGTACTTAGTTACCTTGTCAATCTCCTTCATGCTTTTCAGTTGCCTGCACCCACCATGCCTCTTCTCCACCAGCACTCGTGGCTTTTCGATTATTGGCTTCTTTGTTTTTCGGCTTTTCTTGGTTTCTCTTGGTTTTCTTCCCAGCTTCTCCTGTTGGTTCCTGGCTACTCCTGATTTCTTGACTTGGCTGCTCCTGATTTCTCTTGACTTGGCTTGGTTATTTATGGTTTTTCTGGACTTTTTCAAACTCAAGTTGGTAGACCTACTTGAGTTTGAGGGAGGATGTTAGAATAAATGAATATAATAAATAATATTGTGATCATATTGTGATATTGAGATTGAGATTTGATTGTAATTAGGATAATTTTCTTCCATAGTTAATTGGTATCATTTCCTTCCTTAATTAGGCTCCCTCTCCTCTATAAATAGAGAAGCTCATTGTATAGTGTTATTAAATTCAATAAAATATTTGTCTCTCATATTTAACATTCGGCAACTAAACTCCCTTTGATTTTTGGATTTGGAGCACTTGGCGAAGACCTTTGCTCCCTTCACGTTCTTGAGACCACCGTGGTCGCACTTAATGGTTTTCGGGAGATACCACAATTCTCTTCCCATTGTAATAATTGAACCAAGAACCAAGAATTGTAGTTGATGAAGAATGTGGGAGAAGGGGACAGAGAGCGGGAAAGAAAAGAGAGAGAGGGATAGAGAGAAGGATAGGTTCAGCCGTATATACCGTTTCAAGATCAATGTTGAGTTTGGATGAGTTCTTGAGAATTTTTAGGTTTGTGTTTGGATAGATTCTTAAGAATTTTTAGGTTTGGTATTTGAGGTAATGAGTAGAGAGAAATAAGTAATGCGTAGGGAGAGATAGAGAGAAATAACAATAATGATTAAAAATAGGAATAATGAATGTAAAGAGAAATGAGATAATTGGAAGCATGGGTAAATCCTTTGTGTGCTGGAGTAGTAGGTGTATTTTCTAGTATTCTCTTTTTATTTCATCACATGGGGACCAAAAAAGAGGCAACTGTGGGTGCTAGATTTGAGTCTGCACAAATGTACGCAAGATTATGTGACACTTATTTGGGATAGGATCCTCCCTGGTCCAGAATTCGTGGAAACAGTCTAAATTTGGATTATACAATGAAAAAATAATGGTTTAGATTTGCTCGAAAACACTTCATTCAAAAAAATCAATTTCTTCTAGCAAAGAGTCTTCGAGTAGATTCGAACTATTGATTACGGTATTGAATGGCTCATATTACGACTATATCCTCAAGGCCAAAACATGGACGGAAGAAAATCCGTTTCCAAAGTATTTTGGAGCTCCATAAAATAATAATGATCGGAGCCATTCTATTTATTTTAAATATTATTTCTTTGTAAAAATTCCTGCAAAAAAAAATAGTTTATTCAAATTTCAGTATGAACTTATCAATTCATTCAATTTTTTTCTTACGAATTTAGGGACAAAATTCAATCAAGCCCTTATCAAGATTCAAACAAGCTTATTCTCCCTTATTTTTATATGGATTCTTAAAAACTTATTTTAAATAAATTGGATGGCCCTGATAATTTGTGTGGATCTCATACAATTTGGTGTGCACCAAATTAGCGAGACAAAATTGAATGAATTGATCAAATTCTTACCAACATTCGAATGAGTTTATTTTTTACATGGACTCTTAAAAAAGAAAAAACCCCAGCCCCCAATATGGAATGTCACGGGCCCTTTTAATTTTTTTTGTGTGGCACATGGGCAGGGTTCGATTCCTCTAAACACTCATCCCTCTTCCCAAGTCCCTTAGGATAAAGTAGATTAGGTTTAATGAATAGAGTAGATTAGGTTTAATGAATGACAAAAAAAAAGGGGTGTCATTTTTTGCCGAGGGGTGTCATCCTGTAACCTACTAGTGTAACCGCTCGTGCGTTGCACAAAACTCGTGCTCAGTATAATTGTTCAGATTTGAGTTTCAATAAGTTGTCTAAAATGTATTGTATAGTCGCTAAACATGTACAAATGGTATAGCAAATGTATGTAACTGCGGTAGAGAGACGAGATGAAAAGGCTGGAGTTATAGTTGCCAAATTTGCACGTGTGAATTAACATGGTGAAATTGGCAACGGAACTAATTACCAAAATATCTGAAAGATAAGTTGACAATTACAGAGTTGCTAACTAAAACCAAAGTAGCCAGCCTTCCTAATTTAAACTGTAACACAATGAACACAAATGCAGAAGGCACATGGCACTCTACTCCTGTATCAGAGCTCCTCCGGTGCTTAATGCTTTGTTAGAATGGTGTTTTGAAAATTATTGAGTTAATTGGAAATAGAGGTAATGAATGGCGAAAGATAGAGAGTGAAATGTGAATAATGATGGTATGGAGGAGAGAGAAATGAATGGAAGTAAGGTAATGAGTGTTTTTTGAGTTGAATTTTTTTTTCAAAATCCCATCGAAACAAGACATAATGCACTGAAAACTTCCATCTGTAATTTGGAAGGCATTCGACATATCTGCATAGCTGTTGTTCGGTTTCGAGCACCATAGGAACATTGGATTGTTTTGCAGGCCATTCTAATATCTGCTCTCCTTTTGCTTTGACAACTCATCCAATAGTAAGGCAATTCAACACATATCGTCAAAATTCGACTTCTTGGCATTAGTAGTTACCGCTAGCACATGAGCACATGGTTTAGCTTCCTAACCATGAAAGTTTTGGGGTTAACCTGCGCAGATATTATCACCAGAATTCTGTTCGGACAGTGTATCACCTCGTATGGAGGGCTCTTCTACTCATCCTTGGTGGTAAAAGGCACCTCACTTCAATTTTCTTATTTCAAAACTATTAAACAAGCGCATTCCTGAAACTTCCACTCTTGTCTATTGAAGGAGGTAGCTGTGTTTTTTTTTTTGCCCAGCAAAAGAAATTTTATTAATCTCTAAGAAATTACAAAGATTAAAAAGACAAGGGCACCTGAAGAAAATATTAATAACCTAAGGCTGCCCAAGACCCAAGAGTTGGCAAGAGGAAGCTGTGTTATCGTCATAGTGCCCTCTCCATGCATTTCCACTACAAGCTTGTTTGGGAACTAGACCCAAATCTCCATCCGAACTCATTTGCTGCACCTTAGTTGATGATAGTATCTTTATGCTCTGAACACAACTCGCAAAAAGGAATATGGAAAATCATATTTCAAGAAATTATACTACGGACACAAAACATAGAGGTAGAAAATATAGAACATGACTTACTCCCAAGGATAATCTCCAAGTAGTATGTCTTTTTCGTGATCAACATAACACAGACAAGTTTCCACTCTGTTCTTTGTGAGTCTTCTAGTTGTCCTTCAATCCCAAACCTACGGGACAGATCATGCCTGAGCTCATCATAGCGCTTGTAACGGCTGACATCAATAGTTCTCCCCACAGACCCACGTTTTTGTACCTAAATAAATTTTGGACAAGCATTAGTGAGTTGTCGAAGCTAATTCACCAACAAAAAGCAAAAGTAATGCAATTAAAAGAAAAATTATTATTTCCTTTACTTATGCCCTTCTATATCTAATAAGTACTATTCTAATAAGACAAAGTGGACTAACATACCTTTGTGTGTGTTTGCATTCTCTGAGTCGGGCACTCAGGCTAGGCCGCAACCCACCTCCCAAAATACCAGCATCTCTAATTGTGATATCAGTAGAACACCCTGGCTTGAAAGACATGTTTGGCAACCCAAACGACTGAGAACTGATATCAGCAGCAGACAACTCTGTCTGAAAATCCCTTGGCATCCCACCATAATTGGAAAGCAAGTTCCAGAATCAAAACCCCTGGACAACCATGCATCAGCTGGCATACCTTCGACATTACCTGCAAAGTGAACATTGTTTCTGGACTGTGACTGAACATCCCCCTCCATAAAAAACAAAGAAGAATAATCAATGATCCCGCACTACAAGAACAGAAAAATAAACAACGAAAACAGTATACAAGAATGGATCTCCTATCTAATTCTATTTGAATAGAACACTCCCCATGAAATGGTAACTATACCAACAAAGTTATGATCCCAAACAGTCAAAATTGATTAATGCATAATCCAAAATTCAATAAATTTTTTTTTATAAGTAAATAATCCAAAATTCAATAATAGAGTAGTTATGAGTCTTTGTGTTAGGGTTAGTTAACACCCTATACATTTTCTCTCATCTCTGACAACATGGTATCAAAGCTTAACCCTAACCTACCACCATAGCCACTGTCGCCCTACACCACCCACCACCACCGCTACATCTTGACGCCACAAAAAAAAAAAAAAAAACCCTAAAATGACCTACCCAAACTCTTTGGAATCCTAAAACGACCTACCCACACTCATCAAAACCCTAAAACGACACTGTTCACATCACTGTTCACCGCAGAACTGTTCACGTCACTGTTCACGCGACTGTTCATCGGTACTGTTCACGCGCACTGTTCATCGTACTGTTCACGCGCACTGTTCATCGCAGCATCTATTGGCGTCGATCTTGCCATCTTCAATATGAACCCCTATTCAATCTGCTTGTCTCTTGGCGATATGATTTAAGGTGATTTTCTGAGATACCAATCTGTTCCTCCTTCGTCCTTGGTTGTGCCAGATTGTTCTCAATGTGGATTGGTGTTCATGGATGGTCTACGGTGCCGTTTAGTTGTATTGGTTTAATATTTGGTTCAGTGTTTGTTTGGTGTTGCTGTTGGTATTAGCCTTGAGTTTTGCACCGGTAGCATCGTAGTTATTGTTGCGGTCTTTCCTGAATTGATGATTATTTCGTTCGTATTGGAGGTTGGTCACTGATTCGTTGTTGGGTTGTTTCTCTCGACTTTGATGCTACTGGATCCTGTTTATTTGGGTCGTCATTTTGTCTTGAGAGTTGATGATGTTCATTGCTTGGAGATCTATTTTATTGCTTATTAGTTGTTCGGTGGTTCTTCGTCGGTTGCTAGATTGGTGGGTTGATTATTTATTGGTCGGTAGTTGGTAATATATTTGGTTGGTTGATCTATCGATAGTTGACTAGTTGCCCCTCATTGTAAGGGAAATGTTTGCAATGAAATCTGATTCTACTTCCGCTGTTTCTGGTGCTTTTAGTTCTTCATTTAGTCGTGGTCGTGGTCGCGGTCGTGATTTTGGGTACAGTGCTCGGGTTTTTGACCATATTTTTGGTGGTCGTGATTCTAGTCATAGTGGTTGTGGTTTTCGTCCTAGGGGCCGCATGTCAAGGGGAGGTTGCCATAGTCGAGGCCGTGTTTTCAGACTGTGTACTCATTGTGGGGGAACAAATCATACAGTGGAGTACTGTTATGACCTACATGGTTTTCCTTAGGCTCATCGGGTTACCCCTTTCAAAGGTGTTCGGCAGGTTACTCACTCTACTGCTATGGTGACTATTTCTGTGGAGGAGTATCAACACCTTGTGTCACATCAGACAAGTTCCTCCATTGCTACACTATCTCAGACAGGTTCTTCTAAGGCTTGTATTGCATCTTCTCGTTTTTCTATTCCTTAGGTTATTGATTCGGGTGCATCTGATCATATGACTGATACTTCTACTATTTTTTCTGACCATCAGTCTATTGATAAACCATCTCATGTTACCTTAGCTGATGGGTCTACCACTGATATTATTGGTTTGGGTTCTGTTTCTGTTACTTCCTCTTTGACTTTGAATTCCGTATTGCATGTTCCTCGTTTTCTATTAAATCTTATGTCTGTTAGTAAACTTACCAAATCTTTAAATTGCTCTTTCACATTCCTTCCCGATGGTTGTGTGTTTCAGGATCTCAAGACGGGGCAAAAAATTGGTAGCGGTACTGAACGTGGTGGCCTATGTTACTTTACCGACGCTGTTCGCCCTAGCTCTGTTGCCCTACAGTCTTCATTGTCATCCTATCAACATCATTGTCGTCTTGGTCATCCATCCCTTCAGAACCTTAAACGGCTAGTACCTTCATGTAGCCGTGTT
>JAOTQK010000001.1:21728510-21749334 GCA_025642025.1 Rhododendron ferrugineum
GAGTAGTTATGAGTCTTGTCCCACATTGGTTAAACAAGTCTTGTATCAAGTTATCTCATAATATAAATAATGAATCTTTGTGTTAGGGTTAGTTAACACCCTATACACTTTCTCTCATCTCTGACAACAGTAACTATACCAACAAAGTTATGATCCCAAACAGTCAAAATTGATTAATGCATAATCCAAAATTCAATAAAAAAAATTTTTTGATGAGTAAATAATCCAAAATTCAATAATAGACCTCGCAAATGCCCTCCAATTATCAAACACAACATTTGGCTTGCTCTTGTAAAGTACCTTTTTTTCAGATCAGATAGCAATCACCTCTTACCACAAGCTATCATACAATCTTGTAACCCCCCGCCTATCGAACTCTTATAACCCACAAGTAGTTTGATACAACGTTTGCTTTGGTATTTTTCAATTCGCTTCTATTTTATTTTCGTGATCTGTCAACTACTATTCTCCCGATTGTTCCAGCATTTGAGAACCAGAATTATTGCTTTTATCTGTAACTTTGTAAACTCCATGTCAAAACTTGCCTTCATTTTTAACTTTACAACCCACCATATATATTAATAATGGTAATCATAACCAGAGTTTGAGAGTCTGCTCAAAGGGGACGGTCTTTGCAATAGGCTAAAATATTGCATATTTCTTTACCAAATCACATAGGCAATATGAACATCCCCACTCCCAACTAAAACTTTGTTATCCGTCCTTGCTGACGGTGCTCAAATTTCAACAATTCAAGCATAATCAAGTGCTACTAATATAGAAATGCATAACACGACACAAATATTCTTAACAAATTAGAAGACTGATCGCCCACAATTCAGCCAAAAAAGAATTGAAGGTTGCTTTCTATCTCATCATCAAAACCAATTCCCAACGATCAATTCAAGTCGAGTCAAGCTTGGAAGCTCTAAATATGGCCTAATTATCCATACCAAACCAACCGCCCACTTTCAAGTCAAGGTTATCAAAAGTAAGGCTTCCAATGACAGTTTTTTGACCATGGAGCATTTGGCCACTCGAAGTATGCTTAAAATGTGTATTGAACAGACCATGAGGTTCAATTGGTGGTGGAAATAGTTGAGCAAGATTCGACACATCTCAATGCACAAATCATAATTAATTCACTTGAGATCCAAAAAGGGTGAAACCAGCGCTCAACGGTAGATAACTCACAATAGAATTTCCAGAAAATATTTGGAAACCAAAACTCTAAGTAGATTCATCGTAAGAAATCGAACAAGGGACTGTTTTTCAAACAGGAAACTCTTGGGACAGCTCAACTTCGAAAAATCACAACAAATAACGTTTAACATTGCCAAGCGATCTTGGCGTCAAAAGCTTGGCAAGAGGATGTAGTTACAAAGTTGCGAACGAGCCAAGATTAAATTCGAACTGCGAGGATGAGAAAACAAATGAATTCTAAAACTGTACGAATCTGTCAAACAGGAGACTCTCAAGATGCAAAACAGTTTTTGAAAATTCAATATAAATTGAATCTTCAACATTTTCGAGTGATTCCAACGCCCAAAGATCAATCTCTGAGTTTAGTTTATATCCCATGAAGAAATTGAAATCAAATTCATAGCATATGGATGCGAAATCAAAAAAACACAACAGCTTTACGAATCTGTCTAAAACAGATTGTCAGGATGCGGACCAGCTTTCAAAAATTCATAGTAAATCAAGTTCTAAATGGTTTTAAGGTATGATGCATGGACACGGATACGGACACGGACACGGGAATTCTAAAAAAATGGAGACACAGACACGGCGGGGGACACGCCACGTGTATATTTAGGTATCTAAGGGAGTGGGAATGGCTTATCATTTATTGTTGTTGTTTTTATTAAGCTGGTGGCAGATAATACTCGATTTTATTGTCTTTGGAGGTGGTAGTGGAACCGGGTGTTACACAAGAACTCATGTGTTTTACCTTCTAGGGCTTCAATCTCTTCTAAGAAAGGTTTTTCCCCAATTTCTTCCCTTCCTCCAGGTTTTCCAAATAACAGAAAACACACAAACAAAGGATTGTCGCCTTGGAAGAAAAAAATGAGCGAGCGGGGAAAATATCAGAAAACCAAAACAACACTGGAATGAAAGAAATCCCAAAACCCTAACGCACCCAAATAATAATAGCAACGGAAAACAAGAAGACCAGACAGAAATCACCTGGTGCGAGCAGTCCTGATTATTAGCAAGCAGTTCAGAGCAACGCAAACGAATCGAGACAAAACAATCTACACTACAAGTCTGATTAAAACCACCCCAAAATATCTCTCTGCAAATTTCTCAGAGAGATGACATCAGGAGCAGAAGGAAGAAAAGCCTTGTTACCTTGTCATGTGTTGGGCAACCCCACATGGGCAAAGCTGAGGAGTTCTGTAAGGCTGCCAGCGAAACCGAAGCAAAATTACACATATGCCCACAATTCAATTCATTTGAGGGGCAAAATTGGAAGAGATCGGGCAACGAAAATAAGCCATTCAATTTGACCCACCGTTCTTTCTACTAAAGAGTTGGGATACGGAGAATCACCTCAGTGTTTTCTTTCTCCTCAAATCCACACTACCATCAAAAGCACGAAAAAATTTAAGTTTTGTTTGTTCGTCTTTTGCAAACAAGTTGAAGCTTACACGGTTACACCTATGATAAGGAGAAACATACTTATTTGGCCAAGCATAAGAAGAATCATTGAAATATCTTCCTAGTTCTATCACAACCTTCAAAAGCTGGAAACTATTTTCATTTTGGTTTCGATTCTGTGGGTGTAGAACTTCAAAACAACAGTGAAGCATAATGTAAATAAACCAAAAAAACTCACCAGAATCTCAGATTCATAGGAAGAGTGTTGTTCCAGACAAGCAAGTGAATTCACAACATTGCCTTACAAAAAACAGAGTCCTTACTCACATGCAAGATGAGATAAAGGGAATGCCACTATAGAAAGGGGAGTGTGAGAATCTCTACCCAGTATATGTCCTGATAGAATTATCAACTCTCCTCTAGTGGGGAGTTAAATCACTTAGGGCTTGCTTAATTGACCATTGGACTGAATCATATAATCCTGAGGGGATGTGAATATTGGCAATTGTCCACATCTAATCTGGTAGGATCACTTATCCTAAGCGGATAACATAGCTGTCTGCATTAGGGACAAAACAATGAAGAATGTGACGGTAATCTAGAGAAACTGATCCTGCAACAGCAAACAGCCAACACCGGATATGATTTCCTATCTTACTTGAACGTTAGAACCAAAAACTGGTCAGGAATCATGTTGTCACGGTCTGCTTTGTTTCCCACTCTGTAAGCTAATCATGATTCCAACGCAAGCACAACACAGATGATAAGAACAAAAGAGAGCCTATTCACTACTTACCGGAGGCCTGGATCTGGAAGCTTCAGAGGGGGCGCTTTGCTGGGGGCACAACCAACTGAAAAATATTGAGGTGATGGAGGACAGGTTCTAATTTGCGACAAAACGTCACCTGTTTTGCCGTTTACATTCTTCACAGCCAAAGAGATTGGGATGTTTTCTGCCTCTTCAGCTCTCCGACACAATATGCTCAACAAATTGAATCACCGCTGAACTTTTTCTCCGGTATGAAATTATTCACATATGTTGTAAAGAGCAAAAATAAAACTTGGCCAATAGTGGCTCTCCTTAGGATACTCTATGATAGAGCATTTGATGCACTATGTGACTTTTCTGTACGGAAAAGTCAAAAGTACTAAACATGGGTTGTTGGGTGAATGTTCATCTTTGTGTCAACACATCACATACCCTTATCAAAGTATGGAGTAGTCAATGCGGGTGCTCTATACATTTGGAACAGTCATACACCATATAGATTATATGGATTGGGCCTTTCCATCAGGACATATAGCACTTGAAATTAAAAAAATTGGAGAGCAGAGTCATAAACTCTGTCAACCTTTCTGATCATTGCACTGGTAATCATTCATGACAGTCTTCAAATTTTATGTATGTGGAGTCAAAGCTGTGCATTCTTTATTTACCTATTTCATCATTGAAATGGGAATATTTGGGTCCAATTTAACATGTAGGTGCTGTTAGAAGTGTTCATTCACATGCTACATAATGTGTGTGTGTGTGTGAGAGAGAGAGAGAGAGAGTAACTTCTTCCTCCTCAACTTCTCCTTGACATTGCTCTTCTCCACTATCTCACATTTCTCTTTATTCACCTCAAGCAATGGCTTCCTCTCTCCCCCTCACATCTAATTCCCCTATATTCTCACCATCACATTCCTTTTCCTTCCATTTCTTCACAACCACTGGACTCTTCTTCCCACTGCCCCTCTCCGCATTTTCGCTCTCTTTCGCCCTCGTGGGCAATTTCTTCAAATCATTGCAAAAATCCGTAATTTGACTCAGAATATCACGTCAAAGTAACTAAAGAGGCAAGCCAAAGTACAAGAACAATAATGATAAAAGTCAAATAATAAAGATAAAAGTCAAATAGGGGGAAAATGAAAGAAACTTGCCTTTTCTTTTAAAGGGGTTTGTTCAGACCTTTTGATGAGACAATTTACTGGAACTGTAACGAAAATAGAATAGAATTTGTCAACATTAAGACCAACAAAGCCAGATCCTATGAATTGCCTTGCACAGAACCAGCTCTACCAGTAGAATTAGAACAAGAGAAAATTGAAACCTATAAAGACAAAAAGATATACGGTAAACAAAACATCTATTGACATACAGGTGAAAAAAGGGGTTTGGTTCAAACACATCACCGCACCTAGGGATTCTGAGTAGCATCACTCAGCCAAAAGCCACTAATTCTCACTGGCCTTAAGTCTTAACAAACATACAAATAGCATTACTTGCAAAATTATCACAAAAACCATTCAGTACCCCTAACATTAGTTTTCAAACAAAGCTATTGAGAACCTATAAAATCTCAACTTTAATGTAACTAATTACAAAAGACAAATGTTATACAAAATCAACATGTTATACAAATCTACAAAAATCATTAGAGGAAGAGAACATGATTCTGATTTCAAAGATTGCTGGGTACGTAAAAAATTGACTGGAAATGGAAACCCCAAAACAGAGGCCACGATGCCGATCAGTGGCTCCGATAACCAAAAACGAGGAGGGATGCAGTATGAAAAATAGACACTGAAGGGGATTGGTCCGGCCGATTCAAACAGAAAGACATTTGTATGAGTGCAATGAGAGTGCCTTGTTACGAGTGCAATATTTCGAACTGATACACCAAACAACTTGGTCAGTCAGTGTTCATATGGCTTCTATTATCACTTGATTCACTTCTACTACTCAAGCTTACAACTTGTTTACTCAAGTAAATACAGTTTTTCTGAACCACTGTACCTGTCTTCTCAGGCTCGTGATTCAGTTATATATTGCACAATCTAGTGAGTTGGTCATTTAATGATCATAGCTACATCATGAATGGAATACATGCAACCTTTAAAGCCGCAATTCTGAAGCAAAATTAAAACTATATTACCATATCCAAAAAATCATCGGAACTGAAAAACCAACGGAAATTGAAGGATGCTTTCTTTCCTCCCAAAAGATGAAACTATATAAACAGATGACAAACCTTAGATCCAAAGAGAATGCGATCTTAGAAAAAGAAAACCAAAAAGCCACATTCACATATGTAAACAATAGATATACCTATTGCCGAGCCCAATTTTGCCCGCAACAACAGTGCTTTACCATGGGGTAGTACAGCTTCTCAAGTAAAATGAGGAGATCAATCGGCTGAGCAAGTACCAAATTTCAGCAGAATCCGGAGCAGAGAGTACAATTTCAGCGAGTGAAATCCGGATGACCAAGCAATCGTAAACTCTCGATCGATCGCCTTAAAAAGAAGAGGTTCTTGTGTGAACAAAAGAAAAGTTATGATTCCCAAACTATCCAAACCTAAACACATGCAAAGGAAAACTGGAAGACAAATCTAAGGAGAGTGACGTGGCTTGGCTTGCCATCCTTGGTTCTTTTATTACAAGAGTATTGATAAGTACATATTTTTTAATTAAGTGCTTATTTTTTGAATTAAAGGTGATGTATGGTGAGAGAATGATCTGTCTCGTATAGCAGAAAATAAGTACTTAAAAAATAAGAACCTTAGTGGAACGGGATAGTCAAGTATGCATGAAGAGTTTTGAGGCAGAGGAAGATGGCATTCCATTCAGCATTCTTTTTACTAAAAGAAGGCCATGAAATGCATATGGGCCACAAATGGTCATATTGAATTCAGTCAAACTCCTAAAAGAACACCATAACTCATATGACAGCTTTGGACTGTAGTGGGAATGTGGTAAAAGTGACATTGAAGTGACATATCTCAAATATATTGGCACAAAATTCAATTTTTGAGCTCGTGAAAACTCATATTCGGTGATTTTGTAAATCTAGCCATAAGAACTCGTACTTTTTGCCACAAACACTCATAAATTAGCCACAAATCGTAATAGTTTTTGTCATGCAGTGCAAACCAACATAACATTCGAACATATTTTGAATTCCAAATACTTTTCCTTGTCAGTAGCCAAAATACAATGAAAACCACAATCATAAATAACCGTTAAAACAAAAAACATAAAGAAAGAGTGGGGACATCACACGTAATAGTTGAGCAAAGAACTAATCTTCAGGCTCTTCAAGTTCATTTGGCAAGATAGTGACCAAAATTCCAATCACGCATCTTCAGTTTCTTCAAACTCTAAGTTCCTCCAAGATTGGACTCATCTCCTCTAATCAAATTTTCCAATGGTCTGATATCTTCCACATACTGGTATATATGGAGCTTGTTACTGTCCATTCCGATGGAAGGTAGGAGAGGGGTCTGGAAATTGTTGCCAATTACAAGCTCTTGAAACTTTTCCTTAATGGGGTCGTATGAATAAAGAGGAGGCATGAGGGGCACGAGGGGTGGTGACTTGCTATTACTGTTATTAGTCCCTTCTTCTTCCTGTGCTACGTGCGCACCAGTCATTAACATCTCACCTGTCGGGAGGTTTCCAAGTAAACTACATCCGCGGTCTTTGAAAGCATATGGGATATTGATGATGTGCTTAGTCCATGCTTCTGCTACTGCTGCTGCTTCTTCGCCGTCATCAACATAATCATCAGCAACATCAACAACATCGACATCAAAAGCTGCTGCTGCTGCTTCTTCGCCGTCATCCACATAATCATCAGCAAAATCGACATCAAAAGCTGCTGCTTCTTCGCCGTCATCAACATAATCATCAGCAACATCAACAACATCGACATCAACGTCTTGTTCTCCTCCCCTTTTCTCTTCTTCTGTAGGCATCTTGCCCCCATATACCCAGAGCTCTAATTTCTGATCAACGAATCCCTCCACCAGAGCCAGATGGTCTCCAAATTGAAGCAACGAACCCCGATGGTCCTCACTCTTGAATGGCTGTGGCAGGAACCGGAAAATATCAAATACCTCCTCCTTGAAAGAGAAGGTAACAAGCACAGTGCGTGCAAACTGGGGCCAGAAAAAGAGAGTGCTACTTCCATGGAGGAAAATGCTTTCGCCCCAGATGTCAATTGGAATGCCACTGGGGATGCTTCTCCACTCATCATCCTTGCCTAGAGTAAGAATCTCACAGTTTGGTGAGAAATAAAAGTCGTGACTAGTGCCAGGGTCACTACGAAGCCACAATTTAAGCAACTTGTATTCCTTTCTAGTACAATCAAACCCGAGGTAGAATCTAAATTTCTGACGACGAGAATAATTAAAGCAGGGTGGAAGCTCTATGGAACAAGTAGTAGAGACCTTGAAAACCCACATGCAATGACCTCTGTAGGCACAGAAGAGGCCGTTAACGACTTCCGTAAATCCGTCGTACATCTTGCCGTCAACAGTGAATTGGGGAGCCAAATCTAACTGCAATACTCCTCCACCTTTCTCTTCTTTTCTTACAGACCCTGACCCTGACCCTAACGGTGTGCAGCAGAAGAACCATAAGTTATCGTGAAAGTCCGGACATACAAATAATAGGCCACCCTGAGATCGGGAACGAGAGTAGTGTACCTTTTGAAAAAAATCGTCCTCAATGGATGAACGCCAGAGATTGGACATACACTTGAATCGCGCCAGAGGTTTGCAAGCAAGCCTTGTCAGCACTTCCGACACCACAAATTCGTGAGGGAGCACCGAAGCTGCTCCACCGCCGCCGTCGCTGCAGCCTCCTAGTATTCTTCTCTTCTCCTTCCTCCTCATTCTTATCTTCTTCTCCTCCCATGTTACTATTACTACTCTTCTCTCCTTCACCATCGCCGCCGCCCCCGCTCGCTTCTTCCCCCGTACGTTATCTCTGCTGCTTATCGCCGCCTTTGCCTTTTGCGTTGCGTTGTGTTGTGTTTACTCTGCAATTCATGGCATTGGGGTACAAATATAGAAGGAGTATTAAGGTTGTCTGTCGATCTCCTAATCCGAAATGGAATCCCTGTCGGTCTCCTGGTCCGAATCCGAAATGGAATCCTAATAATTTAACTCCTTCGTTGTGAAATCTAATCTATGCTCGGAGTCGGGGCCGCTTAAACCTAAACGAAAGAGACCAAAAGGAGATTGGCTCGGGGACCAAACAGTGTAATGGGCCTTACTATCCAGCCCAACACTGCCTCGGTCCAAAACCCCAAAACCTGAAATTGGCCCGCTAAAGCTCGCGAACAAGCGCAAGGCAAGCCAAGGTCCGCTCGGCTCGTTAAGTTTTAACTGAGCTCGAGCTCGAATTCGTTAAAAACTTAATAAACAAGCTTGAACACTACAAAGTTCGGCTCGAATTGGCTCGTTTGTAGCCCTACTCAAAATAAGAAAAGATGACAAATGGCAATCTGAGAAGTTTTTCAGTGTCGGGTGGGCATGGGCCACGTAGTGCCAAGCACCATCTCAACCGTCCAAACATGTTTTGGACAGTCCAAGATCTGTTTGGGTAATTTTTTAGTATAAAATTATTAAAATACCTCCTCAAGCCAAACAGGTTTGGACGGTCAAAGATGCGTACTCGGCGCCACGTGGCCCGTGCCTACCTGGCACTGAAAATTTTGTCAATCTGAAGTGATTATGGAGAAAACTGATGTTACACACTTACAGACAATCTCTCATTGTCGTCTTCTTCTCCTCGCACTCGGAACAATCTCTTTTGTTGCTTGCCCCTGTCTCACCCTGTTCCCTACGGTATTCATCTGAGGCCCCTCTCTCTCTCTCTCTCTCTCTCTCTCTCTCTCTCTCTCTCTCTCTCTCTCTCCTTTTCAGCAACTTCTACTATAGGGATGGTCTGGAATGCTCCAATAGCCTCCAACTCTCACGACTTCTCTTAGCGCAATTTACATTTATATTCTGTGTCTGTGTGTGTCTTCAGTGTGTATAGATATGAATGGTAGCCTAGGTACCCAAATGGAGTTGCTTGCAAATCTTGTTTAACATTTTTTTCTCATGTAAGATTCGATCAGACAAAATATACACGAGTAACAGCTTAATTGTGAGCTAATTGAACTAGGTTTGTCCATTGATCTCTCCTGTGTCTGTTTTGGGGAGTTGGAACAATTCGTATGATACCTGTTCGACAAAATGCTTAGAAGAGATGTAGCATTATGCCGCGGAAACCAAAACCAAAACGTTAAATTTTTTTCTGAAGATAATGATTTGACGGGTTATGCCAACAAATCAGTCACGCGTTAGTTTATTGGTGATGATGATACATATTGTGAATCGCAATGCTCACAATTTCTTGTTGCAGCTTTTGAACGCCCCTCACACAAGTAGTTGAATTCAGATGACTGTATGCACATTGCACAAGCCGTTTGCATCAGTTCCCACCCTTTACGGGTTTCCGTAATATGAGAAGAACTTGTTTCTCGTTGATAATGCGATAAGCCTTTTCCTTGGAATGAAGTGGTTCACCCTGCCATGAGCGCGCATGCCTCATTCTTGCTAGGTATTCTGGAGCACATATAGAGAGTGCTTCAAAATAGTTGAGATTAATATCAACTGCTAATCCTCAAAATCACTGCCAATGGGATACTGACCTATGAACATTGGCGCTCAAATTGCCACTATATTGTTCTCTACATGTGTACAGTACTAGATTGTTTCGTAATCAAAGCGTACATTTTTGTTGTATAAAAGTGTTTCTTGATCCAATTTTTTGGTGAATCGGAAGCTCGACATTTCCCACGTTATGTGATTCTATTCCGACCTGAACTGCTTCTGTCATAGCTTATATTTAGAATGTAATTTTTCTTGTTTGGATGCTGTGTAGTATGGAGCTTCTGATGACGTTTACATCATGTCTTTAATCTGTCAGAATTTCAAAGGAAAATGCAAAAACCTTAGGTGGTGTAAAAATTGACATCTGTGCTGAAAACGACTTGGTTTAGCTTTATTTCAATCTCAGACCATGTTATCTCATAGAATCCTCCAGAAGATGCTTACAACGCGTCTTGTTTCAAGCTTTAGCCCCTCGTCCGGGTTCTCTTCACTTTCAGCATGTGGAGATAGATTAAAGCAAGAAAGGGTTTTTTCAAGTTCAGACATTCTTGAATATTCGAAGGTGAGCCTTGACTCAAATCCTCTGCATTTTGATCTTGAGTGTGCCCAGAAAGCAGGATTTGAAGATCGACTGGTTCCGGGGATGCTCGTTGCTTCCTTGTTCCCAAGGATTATTGCGTCAAATTTTGTAAGTCTTCCTTCACTTTCATGATTTGTTTCTAGTTGATAAATTGTTATGGTTCCTTGTAAATATACAAAAAACAGAAATAAAGCACCTATCAATGCTACTATCATTCATGGTTGAATTATGTTCCTTGACTGTTAGAAGTTTCATAGGAATGTTGGTTGTTACAGTCTTCCAAATAGAGGATGGATATTCTGTGCAAAGAAACAGTTAGACTGAATCACTGAAAGGTGTAATATTTCTTCTTTGTAACATTGTGATGCTATTCATATGGGTAGCACATCACTGATATTTTTGATTTGTCCGGAAGAAAAACTGGAAAAAAAAAGAGAGAAAAAACATAGTCCCTTCGAAGGAGTTGATTCTTTATGCTTTTTTTTTTTTTTTTTTTTGGGTACGTTGGAAATTCGATTCTTTATGCTTTTGCTTTGGTGTGAATCTAATCAGAATCGACAATCCTATCTACCTCATCTCTAGGAAATGATTTTCTATTGCAATACTAGGTCCATGCTTCCCAGATGGTAAATATGAATTCTGAGTAGGATCAGCATTAAACTTATTTCTAGCAGGATTATTAGTAAAGTATTAACAGTTTCAAATGGTCTCACTAAAAGTCTCATGTTTTATTTCTTTGGTGGGGAAATTAAGTTGAGGTGTCTTTTATCATGGGGCTTGTGAAATCAAAAACCCTAATAGTACAAGAAGAAGAAAGATCATTATGAGGATGTTTTAATATGGGATTTTCCATCACTTGGCTTCTCCCAAGAGTCCTATAATGGAGTTTAGATATGTTGTTTATCTGTTTTGACTCCATGGATATGGGACGTTTGCCACTGGTCTATCTAGTTTATGATTGGGCACTATGTAGCCTGGAGCAGTGTATGTTTCGCAAAGCTTGCAGTTCAAATCGCCAGTATATATTGGTGAAGAGATCATCGGTGAAGTACAAGCAACTAGTATAAGGGCAATGAAGAACAAGTACCTGTAAGTTATATCAAGCAGATAATTTCCAAGTTTTGTAAATGACTGGCACCAAATGGCCTTTGACGAATAGTTGCTTGTTTTTGTAAAACAGTGCAAAATTCAAAACGAAGTGCTTCAAACACGGCGACCATCTGGTAATTAATGGCGAGGCTACAGCTATTTTACCAACTCTAGCCATGGAGCAAGGGAAATCTATTATCTGATTTAAGCCATATTGGGTATGAATTTCCTGTCGTCTTCTTTTTGTTAGAGCCGATGATCGGGTTCTGTCCATGCTTATCCATTCTGCTTTCGTATTAGGTAACAAAGTTGCTGAAGCAAACGAAACAGCTACAAGTAGCAATATGAATGCTGGAGAATCTTGTTCAACTGTTTCTTTTTAATGTGGATTTTTTCCAATTAGAATCACTGCTAGCGAGGTAGATGTTACCGAACAGATAAGAAAGTTATGTATGTCGAAAAATTCACAGCTCTGGGACGTGAAGCTGGGAGCAGTCGTCACAAAGCCTTTATGAAATATTTTCTTTTTCTGTTTTAAAACAGCTTCTTCCTTAATTGGAGCAATTTACCTTGATTGAATAAGATTGGTTCGTTGCTTATATCATGGAGCATTTCTGGTGGTTAATGGTTGGCAATTAGGTCGGTGGACTTGAGATTCAGACTATTAAGCTCAGGTTCCGTAAGGCTCATGTCCATCACCGGATTACTTGCTAGTTGCTACTATATCCTTGATGGCTTGCAACTGCGGATTCACCAGGTTTGACATCACACGTTGCTAGAGCCAATCTAGGCAGGTCTGATAAAAAAACCAAACTACTTGAGTTCAAACTCATATTTGCTTGCTTAAAGCTCGTCTCGGATGGTCCTCATGCAAACAAACAAACAAACCAAACTTCAAAATTTTCAATAGTCTAGTGTGGTATCATGGTATTTTTCACGCGACACCACTCCGGTGAAAGCATATTTGGCACAATTCAATCTTTATCGAGAAGCCATTTAATCCAAGTGACATTTTCGAGGAAAATAGCAAAAAACTGAAATCCAGAAGACTTCAGGATAAGATGCTGCAATTCAAAAGAAACCACAGACTAGTTTCATAGTGGATTCCAAGTATATGGAGATTTCAGTTTTATTCAGGATTCAGGGTGGAAGTGGCAGCCTATTTGAATTTGTATGGAAACAAGAGTAATTATTGCATTCTCTCTCCAACAAAATTACACAAAGCCAACTGAAAATTCCAATGGCAACAATAAATCCGTACAAAAAAAGCTATGAATCCAGTCCGATCATGTGTTTTCACACCCTACAACTCCCCCTAAATCCATAGTCACTCATAGTTTCTAACCACCTAACAAGAACTAGGAGATTCGGGTGCGATCACACAGTAAGGCCTTGCGGGGGAGCAGCCATTGGGGTCTTGGGCTTGGGCTTCTCCACGACGATGGCTTGGGTCGTAAGCACCATTCCTGCAACTGAAGCTGAATTCTGCAAAGCACATCTTGTCACCTTTGCTGGGTCGATAACTCCGGATTCCACCAAGTTCTCATATTTGTCTATCATTGCATTGTATCCCACCTCCCATTCACTAGCCTTGATCTTCTCCACAACCACCTCACCTTCAACGCCAGCATTCTGAGCTATTAAAGCTGCGGGTGCAACCAGGGCCTACAAATTAAGAAACTGTCAAGCACGGTTTGAACTCAAAAACACATTTTTTAAACTTATCGTCTGACAAAAGACATTCATACAGAAATACAGAAGAAAGCATCTCCCGTGCCGTGTCACTCACTATTTTGTGGAGGAATTTACAAGGGAACAAAAATGATTGCCTAATAAACACACTTATGCGTCATATATATGGAAGGAAAACCTAGTACCCAACGTATGAAATGAAAAGTACTAAGAAACAAAAACTAACAACTAGAGTTAGATCCTTCATCTGTTCCATTACTTCCATCCTTTCCCTAGGAATACTCCACTACAAATCCCGGATCCGAAAAGACACCAAAACGAAATAAAATACAATTAAACTTGTTTCTCTTTTATGGAAAAGGTTACAGAAATGAGAAGAAAATGTGTTTTAGTCAAAAAGCAAATCCCTTTGGTTAAGTTACATGGTATGAAAAAAACAGTTCCCCTTGCTTGCATATATTCAACGCTAAACATAGTAATTAGATTCGAATTGGTAGCTGGACTAGGCAGGAATGTTTGGACTACCAAAAATGTATACATAACCTTTAGCTAGATGTAAATATGCAGTAATTCAGTTTTCCAAGAACAAAAGATGATTGTGCATTTCTTACCTTCTGCACAATGTCAGCACCGAGCCTTTCATCCGCATCAACCAGTGTTTCCTTAATGGCAGGCACACAAGTTGAGAGATGAACTAATGCAGCGCCACCGCCAGGAACAATCCCTTCCTCTATAGCTGCAAAAGTTGCATTCTTGGCATCCTCAACACGCAGCTTACGGTCTTCAAGTTCAGTCTCCGTCGCAGCACCCACTTTAATGACAGCAACACCCCCTGATAATTTGGCAATTCTCTCAGCAAGTTTCTCCGAGTCATACACAGAATCTGTCTCCGACAACTCCTTTTTAATCTGTGAAATCCTAGCCTGTATCTCATCTTTCGATGCAGAATCCGCAATTATGGTAGTGGAGTCCTTTGAGATGGTCACTTTTCGTGCCAAACCAAGCTGCTCAACCGTGGTGTTCTCAATAAGCAAACCCAGGTCAGAAGCTTGGAACTCAGCTCCTGAGGATGAAGAGGTAATTTAATACATCACTTCACAAGAACGGGAAAAATGACCACTAATTTCTACCAACTAAGTCGACCATTGCAATAGAAATGAATGACAAATCCGTAAAGTAGCAAAAAAAAAAAAAAAAACATTTTCCAAAATTTGAAGGGGCACTCATGGTGTATGCACTTGAAAACAGTGACAAAAGTACAAAACAAGTACTAACAAAAACAGTCGTATAGATTTTGTATACCTGTCACAATAGCAATATCTTGAAGAAGTGCCTTCCTCCTCTCGCCAAAACCTGGTGCTTTGATGGCAGCGACATTCAGGATGCCTCTCAGCTTGTTCACGACAAGAGTCGCAAGAGCCTCACCAGTGATATCTTCGGCAATGATAATTAAAGGGGCCCGCAATTGAGTTGTCTTCTCCAGCAAGGGGATTATATCCTTGATTGATGAGATCTTCTGATCTGTAACCAGTACTCTTGCATTCTCGAATTCAACAATCAACTTCTCAGGATTGGTTACAAATTGCGGGGAGATGTAACCCCTGTCGATCTGTAAACCAAGTGAAAGCAAATATGAATTGAGTCAAGTAAGCAGACATCAGGACCAATGAATAATGAAAAGAGTAAGAAAACCTGAAGAATATGAAGGGGCCAAAAAGAAGAAAAACAGGTTTAAGACCAGTAAATCATGCTCCAAAAAAAATACAGACCTCCATCCCTTCTTCCACATCAACAGTTGTCTCAAAAGAGGAGGATGACTCTATAGACAGAACACCATCAGGTCCAACCTTGTCAATTGCATCAGCAATCATGGTCCCGATAATCTCATCATTTCCAGCAGATATAGACGCAATGGCTGAAAGGTGATGTAAAACCTTATAAATAGGATAACAAGATACATAGTGAAGAAAATTATTAATCATGCTAAGCACAATACCTTTAATGTCCTCGCGGCCTTTGACAGGCCTAGCTCTCTTCTCCAACTCAACAATCAACCCCTGAATAGTTTTATCAATCCCTTTCTTTATTGAAACTGGATTAGCACCAGAGGTTACATTTAGTAAGCCCAATTTAATAATTTCACGAGCAAGAACTGATGCAGTTGTAGTCCCATCGCCAGCGGAATCGTTGGTCTTGCTTGCAACCTTACCATGCAAAACATGTCAAATACAGAAAACAGGAAACGGAATGTAAAAGTAAAGTAAGGGCAAGTGATATTTCAGGAGGATGACAACGACAAACCTCCCTAATTAGAGCAGCACCAGCATTTTCCATTGCATCAGGTAGCTCAATGGCTCTAGCAATGGTCACCCCATCGTTAACTACTTTTGGGGTCCCAAATTCATCCAAGACTACATTCCTCCCTTCAAGAAGCAAAAGAAAATATTTAATCCATCAAGTTCTCCTCAATATCCTCAGATTGATGTCACTAAAGCATCTTCACCAAGTTAATGCAGTAGCAGCTACGTGTGACTTGGATAAACAAGATCATGATGCTTGATACTAAATTCAAACGAGACCAAAAGATAACACTGTTCTGAAAAGTTGACCATTTAGAGCCTTAGACTACCATCTGATGAATAAAGATGATGCAACACAATGCCCAAAAGAGTGGAGAAAAGGTAAGAGAGGGAGAATGAGAGGAAAGGAGGCGCAGAGGAAGAGCCGGAAGGGCCCTTTGGCCGAGAGGTCTCAAGAGAGCACCCACTATGAAAACATCCTATCCAATACATTGTTTAATTTCTGCGGTTTCAAACCCCCCATGGTTGCAACAGTTAAGAGGCTCTTTGGATTGTGAGAAAGGGAAATTAATTAAAAAAAGCCGTGCTTTTTCATCACAACTGAAATGATTTGGTAGAAACAAAATGGACCAATGAAGGTTCATCTTTTGGTTTATTTCCGTCTTTTCTACAGTTTCACATCTCTTTTAGTCATGCAAATAAGTGGAAAGGTTATCATTTCTTTTCTCATTCTTTCTCACCATCCAAAATACAGCTAAATCTGATGCGAGAGCCTATTAAGATGGTCAAAGAGGACTAAAAAGTGGGTCCAACCTTTTCATCAAATTAAAATGAGGGGGGAAATTTGACTATTCTTAGAACACTATTTTGCCATTTTCTCTCCTCTATCCTCTTGAACCAGACAAAGGATTCATTTCCACAGTTTTTCACCAAAATGGTGGAAGAGGCTTTGTAGTATAAGCTTGGGAAAGACATATTGATGAGACGGGAAGAGACTGAAGCATTCAATTGGTTCATAAAAAATGGTTCAATGTGGCTTTGTGGCTAGTATGGAAACTTCTACGAATATGTGACCAAAAAACTTATCAAATGAAAGCGTTCAACGGATTTTCAATTACATTTGATCAAAAGAAAGAGTTTGGCAGTGTATTGAAATATCTGGAGGGGTAAGGTAAAAAAATTTCATTTTCAATTAGTAAGCCAGAAACTGAAATACATACTAACGTGCTATAGCCGAACAAATCAAACAAGCCCACTAAGAAATCGAAAAAATCACATGTATCTCCACAATTGAAGCAGAAAAGAGGGGAGTCAAATGTTATATATACCCCTAGGGCCAAGGGTGAGGCCGACGGCATCAGCGAGCTTATCGATGCCGGCCTGGAGCGCCGCCCTCGAGGCCTGGTCGAATGCGATATCCTTAGCAGCAGCTCTAACCACCAACCTCGAAGACGACGACCTCCTGTTGTTGTAATTCACCCTCTGCCCCTGCAATTGGCTCACCACTCTCTTACCCCTCAAACTCCCCTGCACAATCAATCCACAAAACCAATCAATACATACATACATACAGATATATATATATATATACACACATACACACACACACAGATACGTATAGATTAGGAGAGTACTTGTTTAGGAGAAGCGAGGACTGAGGCGGTGGAGATGGCATTTGCCGACGCCATTTTAGAAAGTGTAGAGAAGGTGTTTGTCTTTTGGCCGCTGTGGAGTGGATAAGGAAGAAGGTGAGCGGGGTGAAGAAGTGTGTTGTTTGGGGAGATTAGGGTTTTAGATGGTTTTTAAGAGACGGAGAATCTTCCAGAAGATTGTTCTAGTATTTTTAGAGAGAGAACAAAGGACGGGGGAGAGAGAGGGGGCCGAGGGGCATTTTTGGTATCTTTTATACGGTAAAAAAAATCAAAAAAATATTTTTAATTTATGCTATTTTTGAGTTTGAAAATGTAAAATAAATACTTATTTTTTACTTAAAATGATTTGTCTCATATAATATAAAATAAAAAGTAAGAATTTAAAATAAAAGAATTTTAACGAACGGAACCTTACATTGCTTTTTGAAGATTTTTTTTAATGTCTTTATTTAAAAAAAAATTACGTGCATTAATTATGCGCCTAACTTTTGTAGATTATAATTCGTTTTGAAAAGATAAATCGAAAAAGTAAAAAAAAAATTACCCAAAAATTTTCAAAAATATCTTTTTGGGTTTTTATCTAGGATATTTTTTTTTTACTTTTTCGATTTGTTTTAACAAGACAAATCAATAATTTTAAAAATTAGGCATGAAATAAACAAACGTAAAAAAAAAATTGAATAAGAACAAAAACAAGAAAAAAATTAAAAACTGGCCTTATTATTGATTGGGTGGGATTGGTTGGTTTGGGTTAGGTATTGTTGGGCCGTAGGGCTCAATTGAAAATACTAGTACGACATTGGAATCAAGATCTAATTTAGCCCAATTTGTAAATTATCACATGTACAGTAGAAATGAATTAGTACTATATTGGCTCCCATTTTTGAGAATGTTGTGCGACAAAATTTCTTCATTACAAACTTGAATTAAATGAAGATACATTTTTTTGAAGATAAAATGAACTACATAGAAAGTGAAATTTCAATTCGAATCGAACAGACAATTGTAAATTTTTTAGAAGTGCTGCATTGATGATTTTGAAATTGTAATTTTTTATTTTTTATTTTTATTTTGGGGGGGTGTTGTGTCCATTTAACAAAGAAAAATTTCTAGAAATTCGATTAATCATTTACAGAGAAAAGGAAAACTAGGGGAAAGTTCTTTACTGTGACTGTGGGCATAATTTTGGATAAAAACAACTGTGGGGGTTAAATAATTGGGGAAAAAATTGAATAAACTCCAGCTATGAGATAATCTAGTTGCAACCTAGAAACTACTACGACTGTATTGATAAACAGAAACAATTACTATTATATAACCACAAACACTTTACACACACTCACATTTTTTAATGGATTCCACACGCACTGGGGTGTAGTTTGTGTGGACTCCAATGTGAATGTGAGTAGGTTTGTATAAGTATTTGTGGTTGTAGAATGATTGGAAACAGAAAAGGTATCCTCTCTGGAGAATCCAAAGAAAGTACGTTTGTTTAATTTTCTCAAAAATAATTGTTGCCCAAAATTAAGATAATCTGTTCATCCCTTTCAATCTACTATGCAAATTGTTCAATGATTTTTTCACTTTAGAATCTATGGCTCGCATTAACTGTAAAGCCACGTAAGCTTTCGTTTGTTGTTTCTTTTAGTTTGGAAGGTATGCCTGCCTTTGCATTTGATTACAATGCTTTTCGGTTGGGGAAATCCTGTAGGGCGGAGCGCCCTACATGAATTTTAGTGCGGCACATGGGCCGTCATTTTCGGATTGAAAAATTCTGTAGGTCACTCCACCCTCATTTACCAAGAAAACCAAAGGATGAAGTCCTAGACTGCTTTGACATGTAGTATACCATGGCATCTTAAACTTACCCTCCCAGCATGACCTTCGAGAACGGCATCAACAACCATGGCACAAGCTCCAGTTCCACAGGCTAGAGTTGCTTCTACAACAGCCATCAACATAAGCTACAAGGATATTGCTAATCCATCCATAATCTTCAGTACACAGTTGTAAAATATTTACAGGCAGTAACGATCAGTGGCGGAGCCAAGAATCGAAATCGGAGGGCCGGGACCGAAATATTAAAGAAATTTTGATTCAATGATTTTTTTCAAGACTAAATCCACTCATTCGATGATTTGTTTTCGTTAGTATCGCGCCAAACTTTTGTGGATTATTGATTCGTCTCGACGAGAAGAATCGAAAAGGTAAAAAAAGAAATTCTTGTACCCAAATATTTTAAGAAATAACTACTTTTAAGAAAAAATAAAATAAAAAGGAAATTTTGTATACTTTTATAAGTTGTAAAAGAAGTTGTAAAAGTCCTTAGTGCAACGGGAAGGCTCCGTTCTTTTAGACTTAACTTAAATCTGAAAATTTTGTCCTTATTTGAATTTTTTTCGCATTTGTTAATTTTGCGCCAAATTTTTTTGGGGTATTGATTCGCCTTGACGAGAAAAATCAAAAAAGTAAAATTTTGATGCTTTTACTCAATCATTATGAGAAATAACATTTTTTTAGCGCAAAATTGTTAGTCTTGCGCTAAAAAGTGGTTATTTCTCAAAATACTTGGGTAAAAGTAAAAAAAATTACTTTTCCGACTCCTCTCGTCCAGAAGAATCAATATTCCAAAAAAGTTTGGCGCAAAACTAACAAATGCAAAAAAAATTCAAATAAGGAAAAAAATTTAAATTTACATTAAGTTTAAGTTAAGTCTAAAAGAACAGGAGCCTAAATAATAAAAGCACCCAAATTTCCACTTTGTCGTCAATTAGACCCGGATGACAATGAATCAGTCCATACACTAAATAAAAATAACTTAGCAGAAATGATACGAGTACAGCAAAAGCTGTACAAACAGCTTGCACAGATCTATTTTGGACCCGATTCAGGTTCCACAAAGATGATCGGAGCCGCTCATTTTGTTTAAAATTTGTTTTTTAGGGCCCCTGTAAAAAATCATCTCAAGCCAATATCGGTAAATTATGAAGCAAAGTTGGATGAATCGTAAACGTCCTTACCGATATCGGATTGAGATGATTTTTTACAAGGACCCTAAAAAACAAATTTTGAACAAAATAAGCGATTCCGATCATCTTTGTGGGATCCGAATCGGGTCCAAAATGGATCTGTGCAAGCTGTTTGTACTGCTTTTGCTGTACCTCTAGCACCTCTAATAACTAGGGCTGCAAACGAACCGAGCCGCTCGTGAGCGGCTCGTAACTCGGCTCGTTAGTGACTCATTCAAGCTCGGCTCGAAAGTTAAACGAATAAGGTCGGGCCGATTTTTTCAACTCATTTTGTAAACGAGCCGAGTTCGAGCTAGGATAAGTTTGGCTCGAGTCGGCTCGCGAGCCTGGATTAGTAGACTTTTTACGTTAATTACTACAATTAGCATTAACATTTTGATACCCTGATGCAAAATTCTTACAAAAACATATTACATGTTATTATTATTCTAAAATTAAGATTATTTTC
>JAOTQK010000001.1:21765933-21777665 GCA_025642025.1 Rhododendron ferrugineum
GAAAGATATATACCTTCACAATCAAAATAATTTTGGTTGTATTAGGCCTATGGGAGGATATATATATATATATATATATATATATATATATATATATACATTTTTCATTGGTCCGTTAAGGCTCGTGAACAAGCTCGAGCTCGGGCTTGATCGGGTTCATTAAAAACTTAATAAACAAGCTTGAACACGGTAAAACTCGACTCGGCTCGTTTGCGGCCTTACTGATAACCTAGTGAGGCCGAGTTTCTAGGAATGATGGGAATTGGCCTCTAGTGAGTCTAGTCAATTGACGCCGAAGAAGAGACTTTTCACACAGCAGCTCGTATTGGCTTCTAACCAATTGACACGGGGAGACTTTTTCCCACAAAACAAGAGAAAGAAGGCGAAAGTATATAAACACCCCCATTAACTATTATTTTTTCACACGAAGACTCTCTCATATTTAAAATCGCTCATACAGACCTCCTCAACTAATCTCCATTACCCAAGTGACACCATTCCGTCTCAAAATCGTTTGTGATGAACTCCCCATCCATAAAAATAAGATATTTGCACCGGTTCAAACGGATTGAAAATTAGAACACTTATTTTTTTTTACACCGTTTATATATTAAAAAATATAGTTAAAAAATTAAGTGTTCCAATTTTCAATCCGTTTGAATCGGTGCAAATATCTTATTTTTCTGATCATTTTATCTTAAATGGTCATAATGGATTTTTGGCCATAAGGCCTTTCAATGAGTACCCTAAGAGAACTCTGAAACTAAATAAAGAGTTTTCGGGTGTTCGTTGAAAGGCCTTAGAATAAAAAATTCATTACCACCATTTAAAATAAAATGATTAAAAAAATAAGATCTTCGCACCGGTTCAACCAGATTGAAAATTGGAGCACTTAATTTTTTAATCATATTTTTCCGTTAGTTTCGTTAACGGTGTTAACGATTTTACCAATTTGGAGCGTAAAACTAACTACATGGACGAAATTGAAGCACTTTGAAACTAGAGGGAAAAAATGAGACAACCGTAAAACTACATGGACGACTACGAAAATTTGCCCAAATAAAAGTGACCCACTGAAATGTGGCCGAGTTTCTGGGAAAGTGAAGGGAAAGGAGAAGGGACTTGCCTCTAAAAATCAATTGACGCGGAGAGACTTTTCCCACACCAGGTCCCCTACAAAACGAGAGAAAGAATTCAATCCTCCTAGCTAGACATTATTGGTGGAATAGCAACCATTCAATTTCTCTCCTTGAATCTTCTTCTTCTTTTCCTTCTATCGCCGATGTTGCGACCTGTTAGGCCGAGTCTCAATTTCTGGTACTACCTTGGAATCATCTCGTCGCCGGCATGGGTTTTCTCGTTTTTGGCCATGGATTTCGTCAAGAAAAGGACCGGCCTCGTCGCAGTCCTCCTGATCTTGACCCTCGTAATTTCAGGCTTCATCAGTAACTTTGTGCTTTCAAAGTTCTATTTTTGGTCGCGAAGAAACCCAGAAACCGGGCGTTTCTTCTACGGCTACGAACGTGCCGGCAAAACTACCGGATACGTGCTTGTGTTCTTCGGTAACATCGGCCTCTGTTACTATTCGGAAAAATCCGTTGCTTGCATGCTGACTTTTCTCTTTCTCGCTGTGTATTGTCTCTCCACTCTCTTCTGCATCCAACCGTACACGGATTTTGGGGTTCTAGAGTTCCTTTTGAGCGCAAGTATGAATCAGGCGTTGAGTCTTCTCGGGATTCGTTCCTATTGGTCGTGGCTCGTTATAATTGAGTGCATTGGTATAGGCGGTATGCGGTATTGTCTAGAACCGGTGCATCCTCGCGGTGAAGGAACTAGGGATCAACTCCCAACATCCGTGCAACTTCTGCAACTTACACGACGACACTCATTGATACCGCGGGATTGGACGAGGTTTTAAAAAAAATTTATCAGAGTAGAAGGAGTAATAGGTGAATAGAGAGATTTGCCTTGTTTTCTTCCCTTTTCAAAAAATATTTTTCAAAAAAATTTTCCAAGATCCTTCATACTTCCAACATTTTTCTTTTTATCTTTCTCAACTTATTACCTCTACTATTTTTCAAAAAACTTTTCAAATATCAAACCAAACATAGCATAAAAACAAACAAGACATTATTGATATAGCGAAAAATTACAATTGAAGTCCTCGGATTTTGTTTGCCACGTGTCAATTTTGTTGCGAAGGGAAATACCATGTGAGTTATATACCTGTTATACCAAAAAGTTTCTTCTCACTTGCTAGACGGTGGATCCGAAGGCCTTCACTCCTTTTTCCCTCCTCAATTTGGGAGCTTTGGCCAGGGGTCCATAGCATAGGGACTTATAATGCAATAAGGACATCTCTAATTTTCTTATGGCCGGCAGGACATTTGTCACCTACTTTCCAAAAAATATCCCCCATTTTAATTTTTTGTTTGGATTGCGTTTTAAAAAAAAAAAAATCTTAACTCACAAAATATTTATTATTCCTACTTTCAATTATTACTTACATCTATCTCAAATCATTATTCTCATTCTTCTCTATATCTCTCTTCAATCATTATCTCTACTTTCAATCATTACTTTCATTTCTCTCACCACTCATAACCCTATAAAATTTCTCAAAAACTCATCCTTACAGCATAAAACAAACACCAAGTATCTCAGGCCCCGTTCCAGAAACGGAATAAGAACTTATTTTTATGTATAATATACACGACAATTAGTATGGATTATACACGAAAAAAGGGTGCTACGAACAAGCATCCTATACACCTCGGATGCCGTTAATTCCCGCGAAGACCCCCTTGGTTTTTTTTTTTAGAATTTTTGGACGGCTCGGATCGGCCGTCCAGTGGCCGGAGACGGCCGGGCCGGCCGCCGATAAGATTTCCGTCCGCCGGAGCACATCTTTTGCCCAACAGTCTTCTTTTTTTTGTATAAGCAACTTTAAGCTCAAAAATCACGTGTTTACACAAATAATTTTCCTATCACTATAAATCTTGTTTGATAGATCTCATTGAGATCTTTAATACGGTGCAAAAAAAAAAAAAAAAATTCATTTATGTTTATATTTGAGTTTGAAAAGGTGAAAAAAAAAATTTGTTTGGGAAAAATAAGAAGGTGGAATAAGAAATTGATGAAATAAGTACTTATTTTTTAAGAAGATTTTCGAAACGGAGCCTTATTTTTTTAGAATTTATATAGGTACCAATGGGCGTCGGGCCATCTCCGGCCACCGGACGGCCGATCCGAGCAGTCCAAAAATTCTATTAAAAAAGACTGAGGGGTCTACGTGGGAATCAACTGCATCCGAGGTGTGTAGGGTGCTTGATCCGAGCACCCCTTTTACACAGAAAATGGGTGCTCGGATCAAGCACCATATACATCTCGGATGTCGTTGATTCCCGCGCCGGCCCCCTCGGTTTTTTTTTAAGAATTTTTGGACGGCTCGGATCGGCCGTCCGGTGGCCGGAGAAGGCCCGGCGTGGCCGTCGGTACGATTTTCCTCCCCGGCGCCCATTACTCATAGCACAACTCCTTATTTTTCAAGAAAATAATTTCAAGCTAAAAAATCATGTGCTTACGCAAATAATTTTCTTATCAATATGGATCTTGTTTGATAGATCTCATTGAGATCTTTAATACGGTGCACAAAAAATTAATTTTTTTTTCATTTACAATATTTTTGAGTTTGAAAATGTGAAATAAACTTTTTATTTGGGATTTGTAGAATGACCCATCTTATTTGTTAAGAAGAAGTTTCAAAATAAGTACTTTTTTTTTTAAGAAGCATTCTGGAACGGAGCTTCAGTCACGCTAGAGAGAGAGAGAGCACGACAAATACAAATCGATCGAGATAAAAAAAAAAAAAACAGAGGTCATTCCATCCAACTGCAAGTGGGAGAAGAAATTGTTGCATCTCCGTTACAGCTCCGCCGCAAGAAGGGCGCCGACGTCGAGATGGTGATAGGCGCCAGGGTGGGGAGTAGGAGGGGATCGGAGCGGGGGAGGGTTATGCAGTTGGGGTACGGATCGGATGGGGCGGAGGAGTTGCCGGAGATGATGTCGGAGATGACTGATGTGAGTTTGTTGCTTAGTTTTGTGTTTGGATGGGTTTGAGATTTTGGATGGAGACGATGGAGAGAGAGAGAGAGAATGCCCCATTTGTCTTCCACGTGCTTGACTTTCAAGTTGTATCCCGACTCCATATGCTAGAAACTTTGTTTTGCTTCTTTTTTTTTTTCATTCCTGTTCCTTTTTTAGTTTCATTCTTGTCATAACATGAAAGCCAGAGCTAACATGAGGCTGAATCAACACAATGTGATCTGTCAATTATTCAATTTCATACTCGAACAATAAAATCGATCTTCGCGTCCTTTCTTTTTTGACATTTCCATTCTATTCCCAATGCTATGCACGGTTTCACGATACTCTATACTGATTTTGTAACGGTGTTCGATCAGGATCAGAAAACAGTATAGTCCAACTTTTAGTTTCGACTTTGATTTTATGAATGTTATTTGTGTTATAATTTAGTTTGTGTATCGTCTAAAAGGACAATAGATAATATTATTTGTTTCAATAGAATTAGGTTATTTATTTGGTTATTTGTCCAAATATATACTCTGTATTGTTCCAAAAAGAAAGGCCGAAAGACCCTCTCGTGTGGAAAAGCCGAGTAAAAAAATTAAGTGTTCTAATTTTTAATCCGTTTGAATCGGTGTGAAGATCTTATTTCTTTGATCATTTTATCCTAAAGGATCATAATTAATTTTTGGCTCCAGGGCTCTCGTTAGTTTTTTTTTTTTTGACAAAAGTGAGACGTATTGTATTGATAAAGCCCAACGGCACTTACACAATGAAATTCATTACAGATAACTTGGACAAAGCTAAACTAATCATCTAACTGATACAAAACGAGAAAGAACGAGGCGATTGAAGTCTTTCATCCCCAGCCCAGGCATGGCCTGACGCATTTTCTGCTGAGCGGAAAATTCATATATCCTATAGCAGTCTCAAAAAGAGATACATTGCTAGCCAAGAAAAAAAGACAACAAGAACCCAGACGATCAGATGAACTTCAACCATAAATGAGCACGCTAATGAATTTCTAGCAAACCACCAAATAATGCATATTAATCTTCTTGAGCCCGAACAGTAAACAAATCGCCCAAAGGCCAATTTTATTACTCTCACAAAGAGAGACAAAACTCTCACAAGGCGAGACAAACCTCCCACATGGAGAGACAAAACTCCTCCAGATCTTGCACTAAATCCAGCCGCCCAAAAACCGCCGAATGGATCGCAGCTCTCACTGCCTCCACCACTGCTGCCACAAGGGCTCCGGCGACGAATTACATGCAGACAAACGACTCCGGTGACGGTGGAACTCGCCGAACAGAGAGGGTCAGATCTGAGAGAGAAGAAAAAGAAAAGAAAAAAACTATAGAGAAGAAAGGGAAGAAAGAGGAGAGCGGATGGAGGAGGAGGAGGAGCCCGGGGGAGGAGGGAGAGGGGCGCCTCCCCCCCCCCCAGGCAGAAAAGCAAGGCGGCTGTAGCTTCTCAAAATCTCCTTAGAGTTCTCAAAACCCTAAGAGAGGCGGCAAACGCTAATCACAATTTCTTCGGGCTCTCGTTAGTTAGCCCTAAGAGATATTTGGTTCTACTACTTTCTTAGGACTAATTAACAAGAGCTCTAGAGTCAAAAATTAATTATGACTCTTCAGAATAAAATTATCATAGAAATAAGATCTTTATACTAGTTCAAACGGATTGAAAATTGGAGCACTTAATTTTTCATATGCAGTTTACATATTAAAAAATATGGTTAAAAAATTAAATGCTCCAATTTTTAATCCGTTTGAACCAGTGCAAAAATCTTATTTCTATGATTATTTTATCCTAAAGGGTCATAATTAATTTTTGACTCTAGAACTCTCATTAATTAGTCCTAAGAAAGTAGTATAACCAAATATCTCTTAGGGCTAACTAACGAGAGCCGTAGAGCCAAAAATTAATTATAACCCTTTAGGATAAAATGATCAGAGAAATAAGATTTTCGCACCGATTCAAACGGATTAAAAATTGGAGCACTTAATTTTTTTGCTCGGCTTTTCACGAAAGAGGGTCTTTCGGCCTTTCTTTTAAATCTTTTGCAACCACAAAACTACATCATTTTGGGTCACTACACCCCTGTGGAGGAGGAGGAGGAAGAGTGAGTTGATAGAATGAGAGAGAGAGAGAGAGATGAACAAGAGTTTTGTTTTGTCTGTCTATATCTATTTTTATAGATCATGTGTATTTAGTAATTTTTTCCTTTTTTACGGATCATGTGTCATCTACATGCCCTTTGACGATTTTTTGGATCCCAGACTAACGGCAGGCCTTATTTGTTGGGAATTGGAAGATAAAAGGGGTAGGTTGTAGCGTTCTATATAGGAGGGAGTAAAGTGAAAAACGTGTATAGATAAAGGGGGCAACAAATAATTAACCTTATTCTTAATGGCATAATGGTAAATAAGGTAGAGCAATCAAACCTAAAATGAGGAGAACTGGTATTCTTTTCTCTCCATCTCCGTCTCTCTCCCAGAATCAAACACACAAAAAATTGCATACAAAACACTGAACCGGACACAACCATGAAAGGCAACTCTGAAACTCATTCATCATTGGAGAAAGAGGCTAGAAGAGAAGACAACAACTCTGGGGGACCCAAGATGGCTTAGAGATCATAACGCCACCGCCACTTTCTGCATAGATCGATGACCGCCTCGGCCTATCGCCACTATCGACGATGTTCTCTCTCTCCTCTATCTCTCTAACTAGCCGTTGAAGAAATGGGTCAAGGCAAAAGTTGTCCTAAATTTAGAGAAAGAAATGGGTAAAACCCAAAATGGGAAAATGTTTGGATCAATGATTGGAGAGGAATTTTTGTGGTTTTTGCCCAAATTTTAAATTTAGGTCTTAAAATGGGTCAAGGCTGGAGATGTTATTACACGCTTTTGTGCCTCACATTTTATAAATAAATAAAAAAGGGAAAAAAACCGAAATGTTCTCTGTAATTAAGTGTTTGTGTCAACTTGGTACTTGTAGTTTTAATTGGCTCGATTTACACTCTGCACTTTTTCTTTTGTTCCAACTTGGTCCAATTATTAACTACCGTTAGCCTTTTTAACACCAAACACGAATTGGCCTCTTTTTGGGGTTAAAACAGTAATTCTCTCCTTCCCCTCTGTGGAACTACTCAAACTTCAACATCCCTAGTTAGGAATCAGTGCATGGGCCAAGTGTAGGAAAATGAATGGAATGACAGGGCACTATTTTTTGTAACCACTTGTGCTGTTAAGTTAGGTTTAATGTAACCTAGTTAAGTGGTTTGTTATGTCTATGTATTATGTTATAACTTTGCTAAATTTGGAACTGAGTTTATGTAATATTCTGACTTTTGGATATGGTTTTTTTATCATGTTGTGACTTTTGGACATGGTTCTATATGCATTTGAGGTTGCGTTCTTTTGAACTAAACTTAAATCTATAAATTGTCTTTATTTGAATTTTTTTCGCATTTGTTAGTTTTGCGCCAAACTTTTATGGATTATTGATTCGTCTCGATGAGAGGAATTGGAAAAGATTTTTTTTTTACTTTTTACGCAAGTATTTTGAAAAATAACCACTTTTTAGCGTCAAAATGTCATTTTTTTACTAAAAATAGTTATTTCTTAAAATACTTAGGTAAAAGTAAAAAAAATTTACTTTTCTGATTCCTCTCGTCGAAGCGAATCAATAATCCACAAAAGTTTGGCGCAAAACTAACAAATGCGAACAAAATCAAATAAGGACAAAATTTTCAGATTTAAGTTAAGTTCAAAAGAACGGGTATGCAGAAAAATAAGGCATCTTAGTATTTATACTAGTGGTTATGTTGCCTCATGGCTGATCATGAAAATGCTGAATTGGAGGGCAACTTTTTTTTTTTAGAAAACTATAACCAAATTTTGCTCATTACCAAAATCCAAACTTAATACCAGTGATTAACATTAGGAATGAAAGAATGAGCTGTATTTTGGTTCAGATGTATATTAGGGCAAGAGGGAATGTGATAATTACTATTTTAACCCCAGAAAAGAGACCCATTCGAGTTTGGCGTTAAAAAGACCAATGGCAGTTAGTAATTGAACCAAGTTGGAACAAAATGGAAGGTCAGAGTGTAAATCGAGTCAATTAAAACTGCAGGGACCAATTTGACACGAACATTTAACTACAAGGACCATTTCGGTTTTTTCCCAAAAAAAAAATGATGCATTCGCTGCTTCTAGCCTTCTACACACGTCAGGCAAATAGACTCTATTTGACATGGGAAAAATGCAGCTGTGAATCACTGAATCAAGCCAATGGTTGAGGTAAAATTTGTTGTCAAGTGTGAACGCGACTTGCCTAAATACAATAATTTGTTGTTTAGTGGAAACATGACCCCAGTCTATACACTAATGACCAAACCAAATAAAGCTATCAAGAGATTAGAATTACGCAAGTATTCATTGGGAGGTGCAAACATCCTATAAGAGATCATACGAAGAATTCCAATATCATAGACAGGAATTTTGATAGGTCCACAAAAAGGACACAGTTGATCATGGGAATATAATGACAAATCATATTATCATGTTACCCCAGATTTCTACATGGAAACCAACTGTAAATGAAGCAGTGACCTAGAGCAATCCGTATTTTGACTTGTTTAGAACTTGTCAAACCGACATGTCTCTTTCGGATCATGCCCCATAACCAATTTCAAAACCTCTGTTTAACTTTCTGTTCAGTAGAAAGAAAGAATACTTTTGAGTATTTGTGCAGGTCTGAGAAAAATATGAATCACCCTTATGCAGCCTACAAAAAGATTCTCATCATCCAAAATGACTCAGGATTTACTCCGTAAACTATGATGAGTCGAAATACAGTTTACCAATTCGCATGCGCGTTGTCAATGATGGCTTGAAGCCCCTGCAACGAAAAGAACACAAAGAAGAGACCTCACCTAACCTGGGGAGGGAAAAAAAACCAATCACCAGTAGTCCCCACAAGAGCAAGCACCTTCCTCAAAATGGTGAAACCGATTTGCATCTCGCACTATAATCAACCTCTTTGCAATTGCAGAGACGAATTTAATAAACGTATGACAATCCCCACAAACCCTAAGATTCTTTGTAATTCTAAGGGGGGTTCCCTCAGGGGTGCTTATAAGCCCAAATGCAATTGCCAACTCCTCGCTATGACTATACAACATTCCTTGCTTAAGTTCCTCATCCACATCATGCAAAACAAAATTTGTATCAGGGACATAACCAGCCAACTCCAACTTTTCAATCAACATTTCGATCATCTTATATATCTCTTTCGACCAGCCATGAGTATGGTCTCCAACGCTAAACCTATGGATCTTGTTATCCACCTCAATCCAAGTCCAACCGGGATTTTTTTTCAACCTTCTATGAGTCATTAGTTCTCTAATCTTGGCCACATCTTCCCACCTACCCGCTTTAGCATAAATATTAGAAAGCAATACATAGTGTCCTGGGATTTGGGACTGTGGTTCAAGTAGAGATTTTGCGGCCTTTTCTGCTAGCTCTATACGATTATGAATCCTGCACGCCCCAAGTAACGCACCCCAAAGCCCTCATCTTTTTCAACACTCATATCCTCAACTAAATTCAAGGCCTCATTTAGTCTCCCAGCACGGCCCAAGAGATCGACCATACATGTATAGTGTTTCACATCCCGTCTCACAAAGTGATCCTCCCACATCGAGTTGAAAATCCGGAGACCCTCTTCGACCAAACCCGCATGACTACAAGCATACAACAAAGAAACAAAAGTAATCCTATTTGGTAATACACCACTTGTTAACATCGAAGGGAACAATTCAAGAGCTTCACGGCCTTTCCCATGATACCCATAAGCCGCAATCATTGCATTCCATGTTATAACATTTTTGTCTCTCATCTTGTCAAAAATCTCCCTAGCTGAATCAAGGTTCCCACACTTAGCATACATGTCTATCATCGCCGAACCCAGGATTACATCCAAGGAGAAATTCCTCCTCCATATATACTCATTCACAAGTCTAGCCTTGTGCATAGCTCCCATTTTTGCACAAGCATTCACAACAGTCACCATAGCGACCTTATCAGGTATAACATCTTCTTCTCTCATCCTATCAAACAATGCCAACGACTCGTTAGCATTCCCACACTCAGCATATGCACCAATCATGACAGTCCAATTCACAAGGTCTCTTTCCGGCATTTTATCGAACAATTGCCTTGCATCGTCAATAGCCCCACATTTCCCATACATGTCAACAAGCGCAGCCACCACAAAAGGATCTGAATGCAACCCAAATTTGTGAACAACATGATGAATCAATCTACCCATGTTTATATCCATTGTATCTCTACAGGCCCTTATCACCAATGGCAATGTATAGTTATCTAAGCACTCCCCAGATCTAATAACATACTCTCTAAATGTCACAAAACAATTCAAATAATCACAAACCCTGGCAAACCCACCAACCATTACAATCCAAGAAACTGGGTCTTTCTCTGTCATCACACCAAACAAGGAATAAGCATCAATTACAGCTTTATGCTGCACATATATGTAAAGAAGCTTGTTTGCAAGAGTAAGGTTATGGAGCAACAACCCATTGACAGCCACTTGGGCATGAACTTGTGTTATTTGGTTAAGATTTCTACACTTGAATAGTTGAGAAATGTAGTGTTTTGGATCCAAAGAGGGAGGAGATTGAGGAATTGAAGTTTCTGATTGAAGGGTATTGATATTTGTGGTGGTTTGAAGATGGGTTTGATGTTGGGTAATGGGATCCACCAGGGATATAGCAGGAGAAGCAGAGAACAGGCGATGGATTTCATGGGCAGATAAAAGGAAGCTGTGGTGTTTGAATTTGAACATGCCAGTAGGATATAGGTGGGACTAACGGGGGAGAAAATGGTACGGGTTGTTACTTGTTCGAGACAGAAAAAATGGAAGGAGAAGACCGAATTTTTTATCGCGCGCGGTAGGAGTGATTTCGGTTCGGTTCGGTTCGGTTCGAGGTGAAATTTCCGAAGACCGATTCAGTTCGGTCCAAATATTTCCAGGACTGATCCCCACCGGAGTTGAGTTTAGTTTGGTTCGAGGTGGGATCGGTTCGGTCGAGATTTCAGTATGCCCGAAATATATAATTTCCATTTAATTTAAAGTATATATATGTAAAATATATAAAATATATAGTCGATCGGTTCGGTTCGGTCTTGCAAAAAATTCAGGAAACCCAGACCGACTGATTTCGGTTCAGTTCGGAAAAATTTCGCCATCACTCCGACAGAAAACCGACCAATTGGTCGGTTTTTTTGGTTCGTCGGGTTTTGTAACAACCCTATCGCGCGGCCATTCGCAACCCACTATTTTCTCCTTGTTCGTTTTGGTATTTTGGATTTTGAATCCTCTCTCGATGCACGATCTTCAATAAAAAAAATTTCAATCATTTCTCTCTCCACTCAAAATCCAAAATCAAAATACCAAAACGAACAAATCCTGTAACTTCAAAAGGATGTACATTCAAATTACAGCAAGAGGGCTGCTTTCCCTCCCCCCTCTGACACACCCCCCTTCCCGACCCCACCCCTCTTTCCCGTTTTACCCCCCACCCCACCCCACCCCTTCTTTCTACT
>JAOTQK010000001.1:21787649-21824033 GCA_025642025.1 Rhododendron ferrugineum
CGGTTCCAAAAATCCACACATCTTGGGTTAACAAGTTTAATCAAGTAGGGTTACAAAATCTCACACCTCATTTTCACACCTCATTCAATCTCAAACATCAAAACTCAATACTCTTTCAACCCCAAAAATCAAAGGTATAGGCGTATAGCTTACCTTCTGTCTTCCTGTTCTGATCCCTGAGGGGGGTTGGCAGGGTCAAGGCTGGTAATCAATACCAGTCCTGGCCCAGAAGCTAGCAAGGTTTCAAAAACCGTAGGACTAGCACACCAGCGTGCGATGAAGCCACTCTCACGTGCGCCTGTCATGGGCAGCTCGTGATGCTCCTTGTGGGGTTTGGTTGTTAGTTATTTCTTGTTTCATTTGTATTATAGATCACTGTGAAGCATATTTTAAAACTAACTCACTGTTTTACATGTTAAAATTTATAGTCTAGCTCAGCATGCTTTCCTGTTCATTTTGGAATGCCCCTGAGTTGCTTCTGAGTTTGTTTCAGAACCCAGGCATGCAAAGCAATTCCTGGAAGTCCAGTCCTGACCATCGCGCGTGATACTCACTCTGTCGCGCGCTGGTCAATTGGTTTCCAGTAACTGCCCTTGCATGGGCAACTTGGTCCTTGACCTCTGTTTTAATACCCCTACTGTTTAGGGGTTGTTCATCAATTTTATTGGTTCTGTTTGTAATATTTATTTACTTTCAGTACATATTAACTGCTTGTTTTGCCCCTGGGTGTGCACTGGTCCTTCCAGAGCTCAGAAGGGGATAAAATTCAACCTTTGGTGGAAAGTCAACAATCGCGCGTTGGTAAGACTTTGTCGCGCGCTGGTCAGCTTGCATGTACATAGATCCATGCATGCAAGTTGGCTGTTGTGTGTGCCAAATCATACCAAGCACTGTTTTGGCATTTCATCACGGTGTTGAGTTTTATCCCATTTATTTTTCAACATTTCATCCATCCGTGCTATTTTATCACATCATGCAAAGTGTTACAGTCTTAATCTCCGATTAACTGTTCCCCCGCCTTAACTGGTTAAAAATTGATTAATAAAAGAAGAATCGCAAAACTTTTCACAAAATGCCTAAGTAGAGACCGATCTCCGAATTGGGAGAGAGGGGTGTCTTAAAACTCTTTCCCTCTCGTAACCTGGCTCCCGAACCCAGATATGGTTATGACGGACTGGTTCCTTCACTTTTCAAATCAAACAGCGCGACAGGTGCTTCGAATACGGTTCCTTGGGTGTCAGACCTTCAAACCCGAGTGGCGACTCTGTATTTTCGAGCGCTTGATTCCCCGCTCGCGCTCCCTCGATCCGAAAGGGCCGCTTTAGAAAGGAACGAAATCTTTTTCTAAATGCATGCTGCCCACACTTAGGTCCTATCAAATTTAACCATATTTAAGATTAAATGCCAGAAAAATGAAAAAAAAAATGCAAGATCTACTTACCATAAACTCATTAAAGATAAGTACCATTTAATCAAGAGTGATGTCGACGGCCACGTTTTTCCGGCGATTTAATTTGTGGAATGCACTAATTTGGGTCTTTTTTATTTGGATGTTACTTGTTATTACCAAAAACAAAAGGGGTAAAGCTTTGGACAAATTTTTTAGTGTGCGAATTCATCGAGCAAAAGCGGGTTCAGATTTTCCTTAGTGTGAAAAAAATGCGACTTACTGAAAAAAGTATTCAATGTCTCTATGGTGCCGTCACGTGGTGTTTCAAATTCATCTTTCTCCAACATTTGTGTTGTCTCCACTATAAATTTTGTGGAGTCCACAAAAATAAATGGTGGAGAAGAATTTGGGACACCGTTTCGTAGTGGCCCATGGAATAATTACTCAGACTTAAAGAATCGTAAAATAAACTTTTATTGGCTATTTTATTAACCGCCCGTTTGAAACTCGTTGCGCGAATTTCGAATTGAATCCAACGGGACGGAAAACAACAGCTTTCAGGTAGTTACCTCTCTGTCTCTCTCTCTCTCTCTCTCTCTCTCTCCTCTTCCTACTTCCCCTCCCCGCCATTTCTTCTCCCAGGAAAAAAACTCAGCTGTTCTTCGCCCCCGAAAAAAAAAAAAAACCCTAAACTTTCCCCAATTAATGAATCTCTCATAAACTCGAAATAATCCCCCCCCTACTTCACAAACTCAAGGCGTTTTGGTGATCAAAATGAGCAGAGACAATGTTAATCGCGCCCATTCATCTCTGTTTCTTGTTATAACATTAGTGGTAATCGTCGCGTTGAATTTACCGCGGCATGTAATTTGCGACGACAACGACGATGACGATAGCGGAGGACTAACTCAGACCTCTAATCCGGCCGTGGTTCAAATCTTCGCGCAGGCCGTGTTCAGTCAATTCAACAATCTAAGCAGTTATATGAGCCCCGACATATGCAACCAGTTGAGCTTCTGCATCAAGGACGTGTAAGTCACAATCAATGTGTGCATGCATGTATGTAGAGAATGCGTTGATTAATGAACGGAAAATTTTATGGTTACAATTACGTCTAATTTTATAGTTTCTACATGGTATAAGCGGGACACATTTCTCCCCACATTGGAAAAAATTTGCAATCCGCACCACATTGATAGACAAAAGGGTGCACGATGATAGACCCAAAAAGATGTTAAACGTGACAATACTGGAACGCGGCTGCTGGTGAAGGGATGTTAAGGAATGCAATTCCAAAGTGCTTGAGAATGGAATGGGTGATTACTTAATACTACTATAATGTTGGGACCTCTCCACCTAATAGCTTAAGCTTTTGGGTTGGATAAAAAGTTTCTACAAGTGAAGGTCTGAAACTTAGAGTTTGTTCTCTTTTAAGATCTCAGGTTTTATGGCCTTGTCAACTAGCAATTCATGCGGTCACCTCAAACCACAAGTACGCATGTGAAACACGTGTGGGAGGTAGTGTAGCAATTAGTCCTAGGTTCAGACAATCTGGGTCCGGGACATCCTACATTACCAAAAAAGTTTATGTTGTGTGCATTTGAGATTAGTTTCAGGTTGGGGGTTCATTTTTTCAATTTCCCTACAGGGATGCCGAATGGAATATGGCGTTCAATTTCTCATCTGATTTGGAATTCTTGACCAACTGCGTCCAACAGACAAAAGGTACGTAATCGGAAGGCATGTAAAAGGGTTTCTGGTTTTCAATCCATGGAATACAACTTGACGATATGCATTATCTTTCGATTGGAAGAATTCACTTATTTTTGTGGTAAAATAAAATTTTCATTTTGGATGAAGATGTTGGTAAGGTGGGTCACTGGGGTAAGCACCTTGTTTTTTAGCAGGGCTTTCCCTAATGCCAAATACCTTAATCATATTTATTCAAGCCATCTCTTAGCTCCCCTCCAAAGCTCTAGAGTGGCTCTGCCTTTTTAATGCACTACTAGAAATCAGAATTGCATATATGTAAGGTCCTAAGGGCCATATTCATCAGCTTGATCAATAACCATAATGGTTTATTTGCAAATCCTGTTTTTCTTTTTGCCTCTTGTGTTTTTTCTCCTTTGAGTTGGGACTGAAACTTTTTTGTCCTGATAAAGATCTAACATTACGGTTCTGCTTTTGGTTGGTTAACAGGAGACCTTACACAGCGCTTGTGTACAGTAGCAGAAATAAAGTTTTATTTCAGTAGTTTCCTTCAAGGCGGGTCAAAGAAATCAAACTACTTGAAACCTAATAGGAACTGTAATTTAACCTCTTGGGTTCCGGGATGCGAGCCAGGATGGGCTTGTAGTGTTGGAAAAGGTAAAAAAGTCGACCTCAAAAATTCAAAGGATGAGCCCGAAAGAACTCTAGATTGTCAGACTTGTTGTGAGGGTTTCTTCTGCCCTCATGGTATAACCTGCATGATACGTAAGTACTTGAAAGCCAAAACTTTTGTGCTATGATCATAGTAGTAGTGCTTGGAAATACTTTTACACTGTTGATAATGCCTGCTCATCCTTTGAATACCAATGCACATAATTCGCTTCCTCTTTATTGTGGAATTATCAACTTTCAAGTATGAATTGTATTATTTGTATACCTCTTGCTACATCTTTGCAAATTTGTAAGGCTGTTGATTTTGCAACTCCCTCTTTTGTTAACGGCACTCCCCTGCAAGTGTATTTTTGGTGTAAAAATACACTTGCAGGGGAGTGCTGTTAACAAAAAAGGGAGTGACAAAATCATTTCCCATTTGTAATCAGTTAAACTAATTGGACTTTCAGCCGTATTGTCTATGGGACATGAAATTTGATGATGGACTCTATGAAGTTATTAACTATCAATTAAGATCGTTAGTTTCATAAGTATATCGTAATCATATCCTTTTGTATAACAAGTATGTTATGGATTTAATCAATTGGTTTTGAGTCTATGTTTTAAGAGTTTGCCATATATATATATATATATATATTTATTTATTTTAATTTTTTTTTTTACTGTAAGACAACGAATTGCTTGATGATTTGGTAACACAGGCATGATGCCAATAGAGAGTTTGTGTGGAAATGGCTTGATGAAGAATAAAGATAAGACTCTAAGACAATAACAGGGAAGAAACATCAGAGAAGAGAATGAAAACCAATAGAGCGAGAAAGGGCCTATCCTTACTTGGTTATGCACCAGTCTCATCTACAATCACTTAGAATGGAAAGCAAGATTTGGATTTTTCTCCTTCTGACTGATGTTATTTCAACAATTCTCTCAAGTTGGAGCATGGATATCATTAGTTTGTTGATAACTCAATGAACTACCGATATATGGCGGGTGAACCCAATGTTTTATAAGCAGTACCCCTCTGGGAAAGGATTCTGCTGGGTCTGATTTTATAGGCTGGAGGGTGGCAAAATATAAGGATTTTAGGGATTCCAATGTGTAATGAAGGGAATAAATTTCTCCAACTAACCAACTGTCGTACTGTACTGGAGATGGGAACTGTCTCCGAATAAAAGTAGCAAGGGGCTTTGGGTTGATATTGTGTGCTGTCTTTGAATGGTCAAACAAAAATGGTCTAAGCCTGTAATTTAGGTTTTAAATTCAGAAAAGAGGTTGATTGAATTTAGTTACTGGTTTATAAAGGCTGCAGTGCTGAAAGATAGAAGAAGGGGGAAAAGCAGGAAATAGAATCTGTAGCTGTGCCACGAATTTTAAGCAATTTCCCAAGGCTTGCAAAATTCTCTTGGATTACAGTTATTTCATCGCTTTTCTTTATACCACTAACGACGGAGTCATCAACATTGTGCATTGAAGGTCACTTCGAAGTAATGCTTCTTCAAATCAACTTGGTAAAAGAAATAGCCCATTAAGTTGCAAGACATTTTGGCCCTTAAACACAACTGGGATGAACCCATGGAAATGCTAATATTGTTTTATGGTTTTGATGATACTCATTTTCAACTTTGTCGAGCCTTTAACTGATCAATAATGGACACTTGAAAAATAGATAAGCCTTCCATTAACTTTCTCTTCGACACTGTAAAATGCTGTATTTTTAGATTACACAACATTCTTTCCTTCATTGGAAGCAATATGCCCTAAGCATTTGCCCGCTTACATATTTTAGACTTGATGCAAATGTCTTATGATTATATTTACCATTCCATGTTTGGGACAGAACATACCCTTTCTAACTTATGTTTTTCCTTCTGGCATTGCCATTTGGTGTTCTATCATTGAAGCTTGCCCGTTGGGTGCTTATTGCCCGGTGGCTAAACTCAATAAAACTACTGGCATGTGTGATCCGTAAGTTAGATTCTATTCTGAGATTGATTTCTTCTTTTATTTACGGTCCTTTAGATTTTAAATTCACACTGATGATTGGGGGGAAAAAAAGTGCAGTTACCGTTACCAACTACCTCCTGCGCAGCCAAACCATACTTGTGGTGGAGCAGATACTTGGGCTGATATCTTGAGTAGTACTGAGGTATTCTGTTCAGCAGGATCATACTGTCCGAGTACTATCAAAAAAAATCCTTGCACTAGTGGGTATTGATTATTATCCCAGAACCTGTAGCACTTGTTCATTATAACTTTATTTATTGCTGCCACATGTTTTGGAATTGCAGTCAAAATCTTCAGTTTCTCTCGGTGTGTAATACTCATAAGAGATTTCTGGTTTGTAACGTATTGACTGATCATAATTGTTTTCCCTTTTTCAGACACTACTGCAGGACTGGTTCTACCTCACAAGCTGGTAAGTGTTTTTTAACATATCGATGTATGTTGCATTAATATATATGTTGCAAAACTCACTGCTCTTGATATATATGTTTTCTGTGTAGACTAACTTACTAGCATAATCTTATTGTTTACATGTGATATTGTGGATGAACTTGCAGGGTGCTTTAGGTTAGCAACTTGCGAAGCACAAACTGCAAATCAGAACATCACTGCATATGGCATCCTGATTTTTGTAAGTGACCTGCTTACACTTAACAGTTACAATTCACGAAGTTCGATGTATATCTGCGGCATAAAATACTCTATTGGACTGGATTGGTAATATTATGGCCCTTTCATTGTAGGCTGGGCTGACACTTTTACTTATCATTATTTATAACTGTTCGGATCAAGTTCTCACTACTAGAGAAAAAAGACAAGCTAAATCCAGAGAAGCAGCAGTAAGAAGTGTTAGAGAAACTGTTCAGGCACGTGAAAGATGGAAATCTGCTAAAGGTGTAGCTAAGAAGCAAGTAATTGGACTTCAGACTCAATTATCGCGGACATTTTCTCGTAAAAAATCTGTAAGACAGGAACAACTGAAGGGTCTAGCTCAACCTAAACCTGGAACTGATGCATCCTTACCACCAATGCCCATGAATGGGAAAGGGAAAAAAGAGCAAAGCAACCTTACAAAGATGATGCACGAGCTTGAGGAGGAAGACCCTGACAGTCATGAAGGGTTCAATTTGGAGATTGGAGATAAAAATTTAAAAAAACAACAAGTGCCCAAGGGTAAACAGTTGCAAACTCGCAGCCAAATTTTCAGGTATGCATATGGTGAAATTGAGAAGGAGAAAGCTCTTCAGGAGCAAAACAAGAATTTGACTTTCTCAGGAGTCATTTCAATGGCTACTGATGACGAAGTCAGGACTAGGCCTACAATTGAGGTGGCTTTCAAGGATTTGACACTTACTTTGAAAGGGACAAACAAGAATCTGTTGAGGTGTGTGACTGGGAAAATTATGCCTGGCCGCGTTTCTGCTGTCATGGGTCCATCTGGGGCTGGGAAAACAACATTTCTTTCAGCTTTAGCTGGAAAAGTAAGGGGGTGCACTATGAGTGGTATGGTTATTATAAATGGGAAGGTAGAATCAATTGCATCTTACAAGAAAATTATTGGGTTTGTGCCTCAAGATGATGTTGTGCATGGGAACTTGACGGTGGAGGAGAATCTGTGGTTCAGTGCTCGGTGCAGGTATGCCACAGGCAGTTCTATGGAGAAGGCATTTGTAGCTCGATTTATTTCTCATTTCTGAAATTTAAAAGCTTAAAACTTTCAACTCTATAACTGCCAGTTGTGTTTTTATTCAATATATCCTCCCGAATCACAATATTAGGCGGAACAGAATATTCTTTGGCATTACCATTATGAAAGGTCACTTGGTCATCAGTGATTCCTAGAATTTAATATGCGGAAAACCATCTGCAACAGTCATACCCAGTGGGCCTCTTTGTTTGTCCGGACTTTGAGCACTAAACTGGACTACATATTGAGGAGGATCACATATCCTACTTTTGGTCGAAACTTTTGCAGTATTATAAATGCCTTGGGGGGAGATATTATTATTTTTTTTTTTGATAGGCGGGGGGGAGATATTATTAATGCCAACACCACTACTCCGAATGGCATACATATCCTATTCAATCAGATATCCCTTCGCTGCTAGTCCTATCAAACAAATGGACCCAATGTACCAAAATAGGTTTGGTCTTGCTTCTTCCTATTCTTGCCCGTGTCTTAGCTTCTTACTTCACCTACGATGATTAAGTACTTACTTGAATTGGTTATAACTTTTCTCAACTGCATTCTTGTTTGTAGACTATCAGCTGATCTTCCTAAACCGGAAAAGGTACTAGTCGTAGAAAGAGTCATTGAGTGTTTGGGACTGCAGAATGTGCGGGATTCCCTGGTAGGGACTGTGGAGAAGAGAGGAATATCTGGAGGCCAAAGGAAGCGAGTAAATGTTGGTCTGGAAATGGTCATGGAACCTTCTCTCTTGATCTTAGACGAACCAACTTCGGGTTTGGACAGTTCTTCTTCCCAGTTACTACTTAGAGCACTTCGTCGTGAAGCTTTAGAAGGAGTAAACATTTGCATGGTGGTTCACCAACCGAGGTAACCTGAAACATTTACACTCCTTCTCTTCTTGTAAAGTCATTTTCCACTTTACCTGTAGCAAAAAAAAGGTCACTTCCCTCCCTTTCTGTAGTATCTTCCCCTGTTGGGCTTACCAGCGTTGGTTCCCTCGTCCTTTTTTTTTCTTCTCAGCAATTTTTTCCCAATATTAGCATTGTATATATCTCAGCATGTTAGGGATTTCAAATGGCTACTTGTTGAATTCTATGCATTTTCAGAATGGCTTATCCACGTGCAGTTACGAGTACACTTATCATCATCTACAACTTGCAGATACTTTGAAGCAATGCCTTCCTACCACATATGTTAGAAAATAAGGATGAGTTACAGGACCTCTAGGACATTTGTCCATCATGATTCTTGGACATCAGGACAATTTCTTTTTGGTTCTCGTTGTTTTTGTCTACGATTTAGAGGATACACCTTCATCTCTAGTTATTCTAATTGAACTTGGCAGCTATAGTTAAACAAGTACGATATCTAAGGTTGTTTAACTGTTCAAGGACCTTATATTGGCTCCTTTAATGGGAACCGAAGACATGAACTCAGGTCAAAATCTAGGCAGCTGTAGAAGACACAAAGGGAAGTTGCAAAAAATGATTTGCACAGTCAATTGAGAAAAAATGAAGGAACATGCTTCTCCATTGCCTCTTTCGATTTAAAATCGATGCATCCTTGTGAGGCCCTGTTCTTAAAAAAGCAAGATCTATGACTATCAGCATCTCGAGGTTAAATAATAATCTTATTTGGCACTCTTAAAATGTTTCTTTCTCCTTGTTTTGTTAACTAACTCCCAATTATGACAATCATATAGCATACTGAAATATTGGAAGACGAGTGAGACAGTTTGTTGCTTATTTCGTCCTTTGCCCTTACTAACAGTTTTTTTTTTTTTAATGAAAGACAATAAAATTTCCTTGAATATGTGGATGAAGTGTGGAGTTAACCAATGTAGCAACTACAACTTCCAGGGCATAATTTGATTGCTGCCCAAGGATAAAGTTTGCCATCTAACTAAACCGTTGTGGCTGTTTTTCTTCAGCTACACTTTGTTCAGGATGTTTGACGACTTGATACTTCTAGCTAAAGGTGGTCTTACTGCATATCATGGATCAGTGAAGAAAGTAGAAGAATATTTTGCAGGCCTGGGGATCAATGTTCCTGAACGTGTTAATCCTCCCGATTACTTCATTGACATTCTAGAGGGAGTTGTAAAACAAAGCTCAAGTTCAGGCGTAAACTATAAAGAACTTCCCCTTAGATGGATGCTTCATAATGGATACACAGTACCACCAGATATGCTAAATTCTTCCTCAATGGCATCCTCTGCGGGGGATAATTCAGCTCATGGAGGAAATGCTGCTGCTGCTGTGTCTGATGGACAATCTTTTGCCGGAGACATATGGCAGGATATGAAGTTTCATGCTGAGTTGAAGAAGGACCACTTTCAACATAAATTCCTAAAGACACATGACTTATCCAACCGCACAACCCCTGGTGTTCTCCAGCAATACAAATATTTCCTTGGCAGGTAAGAAATATATATTTATTTCCTACTTGTTTTATTCCAAAATTTCTGGAGTGCCTATATAGACTCCTTATCTTATTTCAGCAATAGATCCACTTACTGTACAAACCAAAGGTTTTCTGGCCTATTGATTCTGTGACATTAGAGTTCTGAGAGTTTCAAGTACAAGGAAGAAGCCCATAGTACATTTTACAATTCCAGCTTCATAAATCAAGCGTTTGCGAAAACATAACAATTTTGAATGGAATATGATGAAATTGGTCTTGTAGTCGTTAACTTGATGATACGCAATCATGAATGGAAACAAAATATATGTATAATGGAATCAGGGATAGTAAGATTCTTTGAGGACGTTGTGAAATAGGTAGAGAAAATATGTGGAGACAAGTGAAATAAAAATTCACCAAATCATTGCAAAACTGAGTTAATCTCTACCCAGGCAAAACTTGTGACTAATAACGCGTGGTCAAGTAGGCCAGGCGATTGCCTCTATGTCAACGACATGGGTCTCAGCTTTGTGGTTTGAATTTATGTATCAGCAAAAGCTGAGTGTTGCATTTGTGTTATTTTGTTTTTATTCACTTGAGGACAATATGAGAACAAGCATTCAAGGTTCATTACACGAGAAACTAGAAAAGAAGAAGAGTTTTCGGCCTCTTGTGTGAGAAAAGGAGATTTTTTTATTTTGATATAGGTAGATTGAGAAAATTTGAGTTTTCGGCCTCTTAAAGGAGAGTACATCGCCCTCAACATGAAGCGCAGGAAGGGAAGTCATTCTTTAAGCTCAAAAGCCTCGGAGAAGTCTTTGGGAGGTTTATTGTGAAGAAGGAAATAATAACGAGAAAAGAAGAAGAGTTTTTACAATAATTGAATATCAATGACTACCAGATAGCATACTGTATATGAATCTTACGTGGGTTGATACAGTTTGGAATAACTCAGATAGATCCTCAATATTTGTTATAATATGAAACTCGTTCAGATTGACAAGGGGTAAATAGAATCGCATCGTAATATTTCTATGATAGGGAGATTTGATGATAGGTCCACTATAGAGATTTCATAAACTAGTTCGCCAATCATTGGATTTGGCTGGGTCACTCTCATCCGCCGTCTGTTGTTTCTTGTTTCTTTCAGGATTGGCAAGCAACGTCTCCGAGAAGCTAGAATACAAGCAGTCGATTTTCTGATCTTATTGATAGCTGGAATCTGCTTAGGAACACTAGCTAAAGTGAGCGATGAAACCTTCGGGGCACTTGGGTACACTTACACAGTCATTGCAGTTTGTAAGTTAAAGATCTTGGTTTCTTTGTTCCCGCTGAATTTTGAATATGGATATACTTGAACCTATCAGATTGTGAAATTTAGAAGCTACGATAATTTTTTGGCTCAGCATCACTTGTTTTGTCTGGTGTCTATTGTTTTAAAAGCCAAACCTAGGTCCTCTTTTTATAAGTGATTTCTCGGGTCTTGTCTCCTGGGTAAGGAACTTGTCATCTGAAGAATAAAAAGTAATCTGTAAAGTTAACTTACTTAGAGGCTTTTCCTTTATGTTCTGTATTTCCTTTTCAACAAGTTCCATTAAGTGCTTTTCCTGATCTCCCCCATTCTTCAATGCTGATTTCCAGCTCTCCTCTGTGGGATTGCGGCTTTGAGAACATTTAATCTGGATAAGATATATTACTGGAGAGAGAGCGCTTCTGGCATGAGCAGCTTGGCCTACTTTCTTGCAAAGGATACAATCGACCACTTTAGTACCTTTGTAAAGCCTCTCGTCTATCTCTCGATGTTCTATTTTTTCAACAACCCGAGATCTTCCTTCTGGGATAATTACATTGTCTTGGTTTGCCTTGTGTACTGTGTGACTGGGATTGCTTATGCATTTGCCATCTACCTCGAACCTGGTCCAGCACAACTGGTGCGTTTCTCTAACTCTATGTTGCATGAATGTTGCTACGGGTATGTGTCTAGGTGTCGAATACCTCTAATTTCTATCTCTAGGACACCAGGGCACAAATAGATATTCATATTTTGTAGTGTTAAGTAGTTTTTTTCTAGGAAAAATGTTATTTATGGTGCTTTAGGAAGTATCATGGAGTTCTATGTACAATCTACAGTAGATTCAAATAAAAAAAATGTGGTTGCCAGGTGAATGCCCAACTAAACATGTCGGATACAGATTTGATATCCACGTGTTGAGTGTCCAATACGGGTGCTTTATATTTTTAGAAGAGTCTGTCGAACAAAATGTTGAACTTCATATCAATGCATATTAACTAATTTGTTTGCTATATGTCGAGATAATGTAACTTATCACCGCAACTATTCTTCTTCCCTACAGTTTTCGGTCCTCCTTCCAGTTGTTTTGACGCTCATTGCAAACCAGAATTATCAAGAAGGAATTTTGAAGATTATAGAGAACATGTGCTATACAAAGTGGGCTTTGGAAGCATTTGTGGTAGCAAATGCTGAAAGGTACGGAAAGACTGCCCTTCTCCATATGCATTACATTTTTACACAGCCTTACCCTCGATTCCAGCGGAGCTGTTTCCGTTTGTTGCTTTTAAATAATTGCATTGTCAATTTGTAAATAATGATTTTTTTTTTTTCTGGAAGACTAGCCCTCATATACTCTGTCAGTGTTTGATCTTGTTCAGTTCCATCCAAGCCCAGTTTTGTAAGTGTATAAGAATTGCTTTATGTGGGACTAAGGACTTGATTCACTTGAATGACACTTTAGAGAGGAGTCATGCTAGCGAAATAGGCAAGAAGGGAGGAGTGGCGAACAGTTGGTAACGGCTGTGGGAATCGTGGGATAGGCGGAAGCACTGAGCTTGGAATCACTGAGCTTGGAATCACTTACAATCTACGGAAATTTTCTTGACATTCATGAGCATTACTCTGTCAACCTTTACTTCATTTCTGAATCCTTCCAAATTTTCAGGTACTACGGAGTGTGGCTGATCACAAGATGCGGTTCGCTAATGAAAAACAGCTACAAACTGAATGATTGGATTCCTTGCTTAATATATCTCATCATCACTGGTATAGCTAGTCGTTGTGCGGCCTTCTTTTGCTTAGTAACTTTCCAGAAGAGATAGATCCTCTCCATGATCATGCTCTATTTCTCCCCTATAATACAACAGTTGGGAGATTACAGCGGAGAGATTCATGGGCATTCAAGCAATTCTGATGAAATGCCGGAAGGCTCTTTAAAATGTCGGTATCTCTGTATTAGGTACGGGATTTTGTATACGACAAGCTGAGCGGAGTTAGAGAAAGGGCAAAAGGAAAAAGGATTAAAAAGGACAAACTTGATCCGGAAATTGTATGTGTAGCTCAAAATGTCACTGTTTAATCTTGGAATGCAGATCCTCCACCGAGGGCTTGTGGTTAGTCTTGCATTCTTTATTTTTCGCCAGAAAGATTTTTCGCCTAATCTTTCCGGAGCTTAATATTCAAGCATGTGTAACGGTTGATTTGAATCAAGAACATGTAATTTTCCTAGGTTACTAGTTTCCCGGAATTTCATCCCTAAAGTGAAACTTCGCAAAGGGATATAGGAAGGAATGCAAAGAAAACAGATTTTATCACAAGATACGGAAATGAATCAAAATTACCAAAATCTAGACAAAAGCAAATGCATTAACGGGTCCAATGACACATGATGCGAAAGCAGACCAACAACAAGATTGGGCGCAGGGGCCAATCAAAGATGTGGAAGTAGAAGATCTCTAAGGGAAAATCAATCGAAACCATAAGAAAAACAACAGAGGAAATCGATTATACACACATGACGGGCAAGGGTTGGTTGGTCTCCAACCAATTCGGCCCAGTTTGGATCATTTGTGGGCCTTTCCCGGATCCACAACAATGATCGGAACCGTTTACTTTTTAGAACTCATCGAGAACCTTAAACACGCCAAAAATCACGTTGATCGGATATTATTTTATATGATTTTGAAATGCATTAAGTTTGAAAAAAAGTTTGTAACACTGGATTGCAATCTATTTGACATAATTATCCGAAGTTAAATGCATTTTTGATATTATATTAAACAATATCCGATTAATGTGATTTTCGGCATGATCAATATTCTTAACGAGCTGATAAAAAAAATGTTCTTGACGAGTCCTAAAAAATGAACAATTCCGATTATTGTTATAGGTCTGAAAAAAGCCCACAAATGGTCCAAACTTGACCGAATTGGGTGGAGACCAAACTGGTCTGGACCCTGCTCCACCCGCGACACCCCATAACAATCAACCATTTTTCTTGAATTAATAGCATTTGGCATGCTTGCACGTTAAGCTACGTTGCAACTTTGTCACCTTACCTTTTCGTCATGGAAAGGGCACAATTAAAGCTAAGGGACCAAATCGAGATATTCCCTCCATCCTAATTTAACAGTTCTTTTTGGAAGTTCGTGTTAATTTTTAATTGATTATATATTGTAATTTATAATATTTCATGTGATTTTAAAAACATTATATTGCAGTGTTAATCGAGATCTATCAAACAAGATGTAATTAGATGTAGTATAAAATTTACTACTAATTTAAAGATACAACTAATTTCTTATTTGGTAAGAATAGAACGAGAGACTATTAAATTGAGACGGATGAAATATTTGTCATAAAGCAGGGCCAAATTTGCCTTACCTTTTCGTTCATGGAAAGAGCACAATTAGCAATGAGGGACCAAATCGAAAACTTCGTTCAAACTCAGGGCTAAATTTGACATTTAGTGAAAGTGTTGGGTGCTGACGAGGTAACGAAAACATAAAATTGCGCCTCACATGGGAAAGCGTACAGACTCTGACGCGTGCTCTTCTCTTTTTCGGTCCGAACGCCGTCGTGTTGGTGAACGGCGGCGAACGACCACCTCGGCCACGTGTCGCGACACTGCCGGATTCCAAACCATCCACTCCATTCCGCCTCTGGAACACATTTTCAAATCCGTCTCAGGATAGCCAAAAAGCTACTACTACATACTGTACACTCTGTCTCTCTCTCTCTCTCTCTACTTTCCCACTCTTTCCTCCATTTTCTTTTCCTCACTTTCTCTCTCTACTGGCTCTTCTTTCCTTCTCTCTCCCCATGCAATTCTCTCTCTCTCTCTACATTGTGATCTCTTCAAATTTTGGTACGGACGCTTCAATGTACGATAGCTAGTTCCGGTAACTACGTTGTTTCGCCAGGTATTTTCGTGATTTTTTCCCTAAAATATCAAGCCTTAAGAATGCATAAAAGTAGATATACTGTTACGTTGTTTACATTCATGTACACGAGGTCCGTAACGAGAGTTCGTTTGCTGATAAGCATGACCGATTAAAGTAAAAGTATTTACCAAAAAAAAGAGAAAAGATTAAAGTAAAGTGACATTTTTTTTGGTCAAATGTAAGTAGAGTTAAAAGCGACTAAAGCGAATGGAGTGATTCTGGTGGTGTATCATGATAAATGAAATCAGTTTTCATCAGAGTGAAATGGAGTAAGTTTTTAGAAGGATCACTGAAATATGGACTCGGATTTCTTGACTAGGCAGGTGTCTGTCCCTGTAGAATGTGATGAGAAATGTTAGGGGTACTGTTTTGTATACCGGATAAAGTACCGATAGACACAATTGCTTGTGTGAGCTCCACATACAATTGGGGTGGTGTGAGCTGAACACAAAGTGTGGTCCACGAACTACTCCGAGTTCTTGGTTCCGCGGGTGAGTCATTGAAAATCTGGCTCAATGCTTGTATTCAAGCTCTCTATAGCCATGTGATGGGGTTAAACCTACTCTTTAATGCTCACAGCAAGCGGTGGGACCTAAGTTTTTGTGATGTAGGTGCGGGGGTTCCCTGATGATGGCTAATTGGCCCACACCCCACACTTATTGTGTGTTCTCGGTACTTTATGCGGGATACTAATGCAGTGCCTGTAGCATCGCTGATTACATGTGATATCTAACTGTTGGTTATCCATTCTATTTCTGGTACACATTTGGAAGAAGCGGAGGTAGGATTCTCGCATCGTGGGGGCATTACTGAAATTTTTGGTTTGGTTGAGCTGATTTAGTTATGTTTAGTCAGGATATGTTAAAGGTGAAACGTTTGTTTTGTTCATAGGTATGGTTTGGCTTAAATATGTCACTTGGCTTATTTTTGTCTTTATTCAATTTTTTTTTTTGCGAAATTAAGAAATGCTGAAAAAATTGAATAAAGACAAACAAATAAGCAAAGTAGCAAACTGGCTCATTAAGCCAAACCAGCCCATAATTACGTGAATGAGGCTCATCCAAACATTACGCTTGCAACAATTCACGTGTCCACCGCATTTAATGAAAACTGGAACCTTTAACGATATGGCGGGCCGCGGGCGGATAAGGTTTTGGGTGATAAGGAAGAAGGGGATAAGAGGTGGATATGCTACTGTGGATAATTAGTATAGAATGAGGGATTAGCTAAGAAGGTGTTTGTTTGGTAGTTGAAATAGATGGATAAGAGTGGGGGATACAGAAATAATGTGAGAGTTTACTAAGTTGCCCCTATACAATCCTTGTAATGAGAGTACAAAATGGGTTTGGAGAGGTTTGAGGGGCACGCCAGTAATTATGCCGGATAAGCTAATGATGGGGGTTGAGGTGGGTTGGGTTTCCGTAAGACCCCTGCAGAGGTCTTAGTTTATCCACCGGATAAGCATCCAGGTGCAAAGGGGATTAAGCCAAACAACGGATAAGAGTGGGCCCGGATTAGCTTATCCCCAAGGCCCTTAACCCCCTTCTCTGCCAGCCAAATGGGTCGTAACTTGATTGCAAGGTGATATGGATGTGGTAAAGGTATACTGTAGACATTTGGTCGAAAGGGAGGGTACGATGTGCTACAAAAACTTACCTTTAGTCATCTTTTACTGTCCTCCGTCACAACTTTGAAGTTTGAATCAATGCTTACTTGTTCCCAATGCCAGTGATCAGGCTATCAAGGAGGCTCCTGCACATTGTGCTTAATCTAAAGATAAGTAGATGGGACAAGTGAGAATCATTTTGGAAAGTATACGCTAGCAATAGTGTTTTTGAAGTTGAAGGTGGGGCAGCTACTCTTCCTTGGCATGTGCTTGCAATGCCACTGTTTGGAAGTGATGTTAATTATGTACAGGGCTCAATTTTTTCCAACCTTAAAGGAATTTGAGTGTACCTTGGAGAAATTTAGTAATTTTGCTCTCTCTCAGTTGCTATAAATTAGTCTGGGCCAGACTTGACTACTTGAGGCATTTCACTTGGCAATGGCCTTTGTGTTCTGTGCAGTTTTGTTCCCTTCTCAAAATTAAGCAATACTTTGATGTCTGTTATACTTGTGAGCTGTGGTTGTTTTCATATCATAACCTTATAAGCTTCTGTGTCGGGATAGAAAAAGCACGTACTGTTTTTTTCTACCTTTTGCTTTTCGGAGGGGCATGTGGCTTTGATGCAGGCAATCACTTAAGATACAAGCTTGGACTTTTGATACATAAAATGATAACTAACGATACTGCAAAGTAATATTGCACTAAATCGAATGCACAGTTAGATGTATTGTACTTCATAGGGGAGACGAAAATACAAAAATGGCAGGTGGGGACTCATGGCATTAACCATCTGTTTGGCAACTCAAGAGGGAATAGAAAAGAAAAGATTGTGTCTTCTCCCTTGAAGTTATGAGAGAAAGAAAAGATTTTGCTTTCTCTCCTTGTTGTTTGGATGAGTAGGAGACAAAAGAGAATGATTTGATAAGTGTGATTTTGAGGGGAAATCAACTCCCTCCATCTCCCTCTTTTTCTTCCAATTTCTCTCCTTACATAACCAAACAAGTGATAAGGACAAAAAGGATTTCATTTCTTTTCTTTCCTCTCCAATTTCCTCAGTCCAAACGGGCTGTAAGGGAAATGGCTAGTTATTGTCTATCAACATATAGTCTAATCACCTAATGAGAGGGTCCAGTGACTGTGTGTATTATTCTTTTCATAGATGTTGTATTTTTTTTGTTGAGTTCTATCTCTGTTTTCTTTTTATTATCCAAAAAAATGTATTGTGCCCTTGTAACATTCTGCTTGTTGTTGCCTAGGTTAAGGAAGATGGATCATTTTTTAGAAGATGAAGTAATAGGAGTGGAACATTTACTGGCGGAACCTAAATGCAACAACTTAGGCGATGACGTTCTAGGTTTTAATACTTTCAGTCAAGAAACCTGCTGCAATTTTGAAGAATTTTCTACTCTTGAATTTGGTTATATAAAAACTGATTGTGGTAACAATCTTGTCCCGTATATTTACATGTCTAGCTCTCTGCTTCCTTCCTTTCTCTGTTTGATAATATGTACCTAAGAAGCATGGACACTTCCAAGAACATGTCGTGGGACACCAGCACTTTCATACACCCCGGGACATGTGCCAAACACTTGTCTAAATGAGTCCTGTTATCTTTTAGATTTTTAGTCAGACACTTGGGGCCACTAACCCATGGTCCAATGATAAAACAAAAAACAACTATGTTTACTGATGGGTAAAAACTGAAACAATTATTTTTATGCCTATTAATCCCTTCTCCTTTTTTCTTTTTTTCTTTTTTGTGATACACGTTCTAAATTTCATAACTGTCAGTTTTTTGTGAAAGAAATTCCTCAAATTAGATATTAGATCTTGTTGTTCACACTTCTTTTCATGCACGTATCATGGGCAAATAGTTTTTTACTTTTTTGCTAATTAATTTATTAAGACTTATCAAAGCATATATGGGTATAGACTTTGTGAAGTAAGTAACAGGTCAAGAGGTATCAATCTAATGTAATACAGACATAATCTTTCTATTTTATGTCGGGTCCCAGCCATGTCGTACCCTGATTGATTTGAAAAAGTCATGTCATGCCAGGTTGCATCCATATCCGTGCTTCTCACATTTGTGCTACTGAAGAGTGCACAGAACATATCTTCTTGTTGTTTATCACTTCTCTTTACCAATTGCCACCACAGTCGTTGCAAATTTGTAATCATTGAGGGATCTTTGGTCTCGGAAGGCAGAATGAATTGAGTACTTTGGTTAAGCCTCTCCTTCTAACATAGAACTGAAATTCTATAGAACTGAAATTCTATAGTCTGTGATTGGCTTTAGGTATTGTAATGCTTTGTTTTTCTTGGTCTGGGGGCATGTTAATGTGAAGGGTTTGGACTTTGAAGATTTTTAATGTGAAAGACTTGCATAGGTGTGCATACCTTTTTTTAATGGTCTCAGTTAATGGAAATAGATTTTATGCTTTAATTCAGAACAGACTAGGTACTATAAAATAAAAATAAAACCCCAATTACTGTTGAGTGTGTTGTTGGGAACATCAAGCTTGTTATAATTCTTAATGTGGCTGGAATTTCAGTATTGAACAAATTAGGTGCTTCTTTGTGTGATCAACTTTAATTTGACACTTCTTACGTTCATTGGAAAATTACTAATGCTTTCGTGTGATTTCTCTTTTAGTTGCACGGGATTCCAATCTTAAGCTAAGCGAGAAAGTCAAAGAAGAAGTATGTCTCCTTACGAGTAATGGTCATTTTTTCTTATCCTGACTTCTGTTACGATGTCATTCAATTTGTGGGTAGTGGCAGTAAATTTCTGATGATGATTGCATTATATTATATTTGACTTGCACCTAGAAGGCTAGAACTACTATTGCTCAATTAAAAGTTTTCAGATATCTAAAGAGAATGTTTACATACTTATGTGGGAGTGAAAAAGTTACTCCCTCCGTCCCAATTTAATTGTCATTTTTGGGGGTTTGTGCCACTTTCAATTGATTATATCTTGTAATTTATAATGTTTTAGGTGATTTTAAAAACATTGTATTATAGAACAAATCGAGATCTATCAAACAAGATCCATATTGGATATAAAATCCATTACCAATTTAAAGATATAATTAGTTTTTTTATCTGGTTAGAATAGAACTGAGACAAGTAAATTGGGACGGAGGGAGTATCTTGTAATATTTGATATGACATATTAACACTATTGGCATTGGCATATGATGCATTGAGCTGTCTAAAAATGTTTTCTTAAGCAATTCTACCATTTTTAGTTAGCGGAGCAAGTTCATTGTGGCGTATGTAACTTAAGCTGTTATAAGATTCTCCAAGAAGGATGGAGTTGCCAATCATTTGAGTTGACTCTTGCGGGGTTAAGGTCCAATCCCAGCAGATACTTGGATGAATGTATATATTTCGATTTTTGAGAAAGAAAAATGGCAAAATAGGGTTCATTCGTTAGACCCTGAATAGTTTGATGAAGCGTTGAGTTGCATGTAATTGACTTAAAAGGTGGATGATGAGCACACAAACAAACAACTATAGGGGTTATGGCATGACACGCACTGTTTTCTGCCACCACAACATCCTTATTGTGGAGAGGGTCTCGAGTGCACTAAGAATATCCGAAGTAATTGGAGTAGCCAATTTCTTCTTTTTGGCAGGCTCAATTTGGTCGACTTATGGAAGAACTGAAGGTTCATTTCTAGATTAGTCATTTCAGAAGCATAAATTAGGACTTGCTACTTGTTATTAGCTCCTTTTTAAGGTTAAATGTGATTAGCTTGGGTTAGTGTATTAGATAATTGTACACCTTCATGTTTTCCGCGAATTGTCGTGTTGCTAGAAATTGTCAGAATGCAAGAGTGAAGACAAAAATAATTGCACATTGATAACGAAAGTGAATACAAGGGAACCATTACTTATATTAGGAAACGCTAACTGAACATACTACCCTTGGACTTTCTATCAAGGTAAATGCTAATGTTATTTCTTGTTCTACCAGGAACTACTGTTGTTTACACCTGTTTCTTGGTTTGTTCTGGATCTATTCCGCTTCTCCTAAATCTTTAATTTAGACTCCCCTTTAGATAGAGGGTATATAGTACTCATCACATCCTGCCTTCTTTGTTTGAAAATTATCTCCTTTTTATTGTAAATTTACTGTGGAAGATAAAATTTTCTCCCTCATATTAATTTCTTTCTATATGAACTTTGCATGTAGTTTCTCGATGGGGTGCTGGGAAGAACTGGGGCAATAGTTCTTGGCAGAAAAAATACTATTTCATATACATGTGAAGATTATCTTCTGGGTGAGTGATTAGCAAAATAATGCGAATGACAAATTCTTGAGAATTTAAAAATTCTCTTACTTGCCGCTGAAGTGAATGCCCATTTTATTCTATTTTCCCTCAGATGCTGAGTTTGTTGAAGAAGCTTCTGATTTGAATCCAATGAGAGGACCATACGCGGTTGACTCTGGACTAGAAAGCAAGTGTACAGTCTCAGGTGGAAGAGGCTGTGGCGATGAGATATCAGAAGCGGCCATTGACCCTATTCCAGTGCTTCAGACTTCAAGTCAACACTCCTCATTGCTTGAAAGGATGACAATTGACGAACTTCATGAGGCCTTCAGAGACACATTTGGATGTCAAACAACAGTTACTGACAAGCAATGGCTGAAGCACCAATTATTGTTTGGTTTGCAGAATCCTCTTGTATCTTCCAATGAATGTGAAGGGAAAATGATCTCACCAACAAGTGATCAGGACTCCGGAAGAGTGTGCACCCCCTTCATGGGTGTGTTCAATTTCAAAAAAAGGAGAAGAGTTCAACATGTAAAGCGGGAGAGGCACGATAACCTTGCTTCTTTGAAATCATCGTCTTCTGAGGAAGGAAAAGCTATGTTTGGTTTTTCTGCACTAGGAGAAGCGGAAAATAGGCATGTTACAAGCAAGAGATCACGCAAGCCTACTCGGAGGTACATTGACGAATCATTAGAACAAAATTCAGTGCGTAAAAAGAGAAGATGCCGGATTTCAAATACGTGTTCCAGTGATAAAATTCTGCACAATGGATCTTACAAGCAGCTATGTCGGAAAGGATTTGAAGCAAAACCTTTTGTCTGTCGTGAGGTAGCTTTGAAAGGAGCCTGTATTCAGGTTCCATTTGGTGAACCAGTTCAGAGGGGGCACATGAAGAAAAAGGTGAGAGCTTCATCTATTTTTTTGTTGGTAACTTGTTCATCTTACAAATGAACTGCAAATGTTTGTGGTATATTGTACCTCACTTTTTTCTCCTTCAAATGTGGATAACCATTTTGAAGCATTGACATATTTCAATTTAGCCAAGAGTGTGATCTGAGTCCAAGTTATGCAAGTTTATGGGAGTAATTTATATAGTTTTGTTTTGTGAAAGGATGTTTTACTAGGAGTATGAGGTGTCCGAAATTCCTAATGCGTTAAGACTTTTGCTTGTTAGAAGACAAACCATTTGGAGCAAAAAATCCATGGTATTACAGTTGCTTAGTTCTGGTATATAGCAATTTTGGGAAATTCTCTCTGTCAGCCATCTTTATCATCATGGACATGGTCCATGCTTTGTCACTGTAATTGTCTGTTTTGTAATTGTTCATACATATCCCACCATAGCTTTGGTGCATTATCTCATAGCTTATCTGTTTTCTATTCAGGTGCATGAATCTGACGGTTTCAAGGACAGTAAGCTCTCAGATTCAAAAGTAGATTCTGATATGGAGTCTTTTTCAACTAAGTCTCAAGATGACGTGTCTGGGGACGATTATGATACATGGACCAATACTCCTCATAAGGGTAAGAGCCGCAGGAAGAACCATATTTACTGGTCTGTCTCAGAGGTATCGAAGCTGGTTGAAGGTGTTTCCATGTATGGAGTTGGAAGGTGGACAGAGATAAAAAGGTTATTGTTTCATTCATCTGCAAACCGCACATCAGTTGATCTTAAGGTAGTTGTGAGTTCTTGGTAGTTGTGAGTTCTTATCATTTCATCTCTCTCTCTCTCTCTCTCTCTCTCTCTTTTCTGTGATTTGTAATCGTATTGAGGTTTCAGGATAAATGGCGCAATCTTCTTAGGGCCAGCTGCTCACAGTTGAAGAGTAGCAGAGAGGTTGGCTATTAACTGCTTTACATTTATTTTGTGCCATGTTGAGCACATGTATATTCCCAAGAATTTGGCAGTTACTGGTTCATTTTTCATTGATGTATTAGGTTAAAAGCTTGTCGTTTGTAGCAAGTCAATGCGTTGATGCTTTAAATTCCACGCACGTAGTCCTGTCTTTAAGTTCTGAACTGATAGAAGCTTGGCTTTGCAAATAAGGATGGCATGCATGTGATTCTTTTTCATTTTTCCCGTTCTTTTGTCTTCCTTTTTTTGTCCTTTTTTTTGTGTGTGGGGTGGTGGGTGTATGTAGGCCATGCACTCAGATATGGAGATGTTGTGAGGAGGAAAATGGTCTGCAATGATATTACGGAAGGACATGTCCGTTGATTTTTGCATTGGAAGGGTTCACATTTGCAAAATAAATTGGCAATGTTGCAAAAGAAAATCCAATCATCAAAAGTCTTTGGAGAGTCTCTATTGAGCAACTCTTGTTTTTTGCGTTTGCTTTCTAGTCATAAAGTTCCATTTTTTAATGCAGGTTGAATCGAAAAGGAAGCATCGATCAAAACCAATACCACAGCCCATTCTACACCGTGTCAAGGAGTTGGCTTCCATCCACCCATACCCAAGGGAACGAAAGAAAACTGCCTCTGTTGCCTCTCCTATCCCTGGTACAAGTACAACCTCTGATAAATTGTTTCCCCTGTCAACTGCTGTTAGAATAATGTAGTGCACATAAGCACATATCTCATTAGATCTTAGGAATTGGCTTAATATGTTAGATAGAAAACTCAGAGAGATGATCCTTTGAAGACAATTCTAGTGTTACTGACGCCTAATATGACTTGATAGCTCATGCATAGCAATGTTACATTCTTTTCTTTCAGAATGTTATGCTGCTTGCGTCTTTTGTGGCTTTCCTTTCCTACCGCTTCTTGTGCTTGGTTGTCAACTTTCTTCGGCATGTGTCGGACCTACCTGTTTTTCGTAGTGTTGTATTATAAACATCATCTTTGTGGGTTCCTCATTTCTGAATTTGAGTTGTGGGTTTGGTTGGGCATAAATCTTGGCTCATTGCCGTGCAACATTTGGAAGATGGTGTCTAATGTTTAGATCTAAGTTATCCATGTCCCAAAGCATCCATGTCAATTGCTACACCTCTGCAGATGTGTCATTATATGTTTGGAGATGATTATTTTACGCAAATTTAGGTGATGGCCATCCATTCCTTCTCTGTTGCTGTTCAGCCTCAGCCATTGGCACAACCACCACACTTTCTGAGAGTTGTTGAATTGAATGTGATTGGTGTGTTGTGTGTATATGGTTTGGATTGGTGTTTTTCCAAACATGGGGTTGGTGATTGGAGTGTTGGGGCAATGCTAGGTTCTTGAACTCTTTTCCCAGCTAAGTTCTTTCACATTCTCCATGGCCGTGTCAAATGGTGGGATCTCGGGTCCTACTTTTGCTTAGGTGGCAGATCACGAGCTTTGGGAATGAAGTTTAGCCAGACTTTGAGAGGTGCAGACTGCAGCCTTAGACAGGGGTTACCTAGTTGATGTGTTTGGATAACGGTCCGTACTAGCTTATCCATCACCAGATGACTGTTACATACCATCTGTGGCCCGTTTATACAATGGAGTAATAGTGACTGCATATACCATTTCATAAGATAAGTAACTTTATCGAACTAATTGTAATAAGATTAGCACTACAAAATTCCTCATGGTGTTGCATATGCTACTATAATTTTAATGTCTCACGGATATTCAACACATGCCGTAAGATTTTTAACTTGGATAGGAGTTCAATTGGATGCTCGTGTCCGGTCCAAAACCAAGCACTTGGTGTATGAGGGATTATTCTCTGTAGGAATTATGGAATACGGCTTGGAGTCTATAGGTAGTTGTCATTTTATAGTGCTTGTCTATTAATGGTGTCATGTCAAGGCCTATTTAGGTTAAATGGGTGACTCAGGACATTTCTTGTGTCATATTTTTTACTCTTACGCTACCAATTCCAACATCCAAGTTAATGTACCATCTCCCTTTACACTTCACCCCTTTTCTCCGCCACCGCAGTTTCCCCTTTATCCGGATCCACTCTTCCATCTCCCTTTGGGTCCCGATTTGGCGAAGTTGATGGATCTGGCGCAGCGGAGTCTGGCGACATGTTCTCTCTGTCGGAGGGTTTTTTTTTAATCTTCTTTTTTGTTTCTTTTGTTATGGTTTATGCCCCGTTTGGTGGGGGGGGTTTTCCTTCTTCGTGTGGTGATTTGTTTCTCTCTTTTATGGTTTTATCCCTCCTGGCGTGGTCTCTTTCTAGATTTCATCTTGTGCCTTTTCATGGTTTGAGCTGAGTTTCCGTTTAGGATCCTCTACTATCACGTTTTCAATAGTCTTTACGCCCGACCTTCTTGTTGGTCTGCCTTTGAAGTATGAGTTCTTTGAGCATGCTGGTACATGTGCTCCTGTCTAGATGTTGGTGGTTTTGGTTCCTTGTATTTAATGCACCACCCCCTCATCTATTTTGAAACATATAGTTGGGCCATGGTACAGTACATTCCTTTGTATAGTTGAAAACTTGGGGGCAAAGTGAAAATCGAAGGCTGCTTGCTAGCCCACAGCAATCATTGCTTCCCTACTGGGTAAATCCAAGTTTAATCTCTATTGAAAATGACAGAAGCTGCCATGGACATTTCATGAGCTAATAAAAACTTGCTTATACGACGATGACAGAACCCATGTTGTCCCCAATCATTGGGGGTATGGGCGAGGGAAGATTGGAGATAGACCTAACCTTTGGTAATATGCACAAAGTAGTTGCTTTCAAAATACCATTGAAACAGTGGCTCCTCTGTACCTGTTTTGCTGCGGAACTATACCTCCAAATCAAAGCCGAATGCCTTCAAAAACTTGCTTATCAAAAAACTAATAAAAACTTGATGCATTTGTGTTTTGAGCTAATTATTTTCAACAAGGAACAAGAAAACAACTCTTTTATAGCTCATTTCTAATTGCCCAAAAATCTTGAAAGCCCATAAAGTAGCTCTCAAAACAATTCTAAGTTTTTTCTAGCTTGACATTTTTAGTAGAACGCAAAAAGCAATAACTAGGAGTGTAAACGAGCCGAGTCAAGCTTTATAGTAGTTTTTGAGCCCGGCTCGTTTCAAGCCCGATTCATTTACTAAACAAGCTTCTATAAAATGAACCGAGCTTATACAAACAAGTCGGGCTTTGGAGTGTTGAGCTTTGCTCATTTACCAAACGAGTCTAAAAATTGAGCCTGAACTCGGTTTGATTACTAAACGTGCCCAGCCTCGAGGTGCTCGTTTGTGGGCCCGGCCGTAGCTTTATTTAAACAATCACCAACAACCCAGATATTTATATGGAGACGAATAGGTAGGTAGATACTATAATGTCGTGGCTGTGCATTTGCCGTGAACTGCCCCCACTTCTTTAAGAAGAAAGATTTTAATGATAGTGATCCCACTGTAGTGATGGCTACTGGGAAGTGTGTGGGGGCTGCCCATGGGCACATCACGAGAACAGGAACAAAGATACCAGGCCAGGAGGACCCCACATTTTTGAAATTGGAAGATAGTAGATATTTTGTATAAATCAATCACATGAATTGTCACTGTGATTGGAACATATACAAAAAACCATGACATAGCTGTGTGATGGGAATGCGTCAATTACCGAACTGACCCTATGCATGAAGAGGGGAAATCAGACAAGAAACTCCCCTTGTGAAAAGAATGGTTGGTTTCTTGTGGGTGCAATTGCAAGGAAATTAACCAATTCTTTGGCAGGGGCCGCCCCGACATTTTATCCCGTTCCGTGTTAAGGGAAATAAGTACTTATTTTTTGAATTAAGTACGATGTATTGTGAGAGAATAACAGGTCCCGTAAAACGAGAAATAAGTACTTAAAATATAAAAACCCTTAGCGAAACGGGGCCTAACCTATAAAAATGAGTTCACCTATACATTTCCCAAGTAAAAAGAAAAAACGGAAAAAGTCAATTTAAAAACCCAAAAGATTAGCGTTCAACAAGATAAAATTTCAAAATTACGCATCACTTAAAAAAATTAAAAAAATAAACACTCAAAATATCACTCTTCTTCTATTTAATTGGCCTTGTTCTTTCATTTCTTTTTGTTATTTGATGGGCTCTTTTTGAATAGAGATTTGATTTTATCGCCCTATCTTAATAACATTTCACAATGCTTTGGTCCTCTACTTTTCAATAAAATTTTGGAAGCCACAAAAAAATCTTGTTCGGCTTTACTCATGCTGTGATATTTAGACCCTATTCCGTTAAGAGAAATTAATACATACTTTTTAAATTAAGTACTTATTTTTTGAATTAAAGGTGACGTATTGTGAGAGAATAATTTGTCTCGTAAAACGGAAAATAAGTACATAAAAAATATTAACCTTAACAGAACATTTTATTATGATGGCCGAGTCTCTCTCCAGATTCATGTGCAATGAGCAATGGGAAGGAAGTTCGAAAATTTTGGATTGGCTCCATTGGACGACAATCAATGCATGGTTAAATCACCATATAGGATCAGGTAAACTCTTTAGCTAAAAAGCATCGACTTTGTAAGCTTAATAAATTGGGTATTGATTTCTACGCTCTTCTTTTTACCGTATACACTCCTTTTTTTTGTCTTTATTTGGTGTGAATTTACTCTATTGTCCCTTAATGTGTGAAAAAGTGAACACATGAAATGGTATAAAAAATAAAATAAATTCACACGAATAAGGACAAAAAAAAAGTGTATATGATAAAAAAGGAAGTGTGGAAATCATTTCCCTAATAAATTGGATGCATTCTTTTGGCCTTAACTTAAACTTAAACTTAAAATAAGAATTTTGTCCTTATTTTAATCTTTTTCGCATTTGTTAGTTTTGCGCCAAATTTTTGTCGGCTATTGATTCGTCTCGACGAGAGTAATAAGAAAAGTAAAATTTCTTTACTTGTACCCAAGTATTTTGAGAAATAACCATTTTTTAGCGCAAAAATGACCTAAAAAATGGTTATTTTTCAAAATACTTAGATAAAAGTAAAGAAATTTTACTTTGAGACGAATCAATAACTCACAAAAATCTAACGCAAGACTAACAAATGCGAAAAAATTCAAATAAGGACAAAATTCTCATTTTAGATTTAGGTTTAAGTTAAGGGCCTTAAGGCCAAAAGAATGCAACCGTAAGTTGATTACGTATTTCAGAATTTCAACGTGGAGAGGGACCCGCCAATAATCCATGCATGGCTGGAAGTGTTTATGATACTAATCATTTATCAACGTCTACTTGACACCACACAACTAAAAGGCACGCACTATCTTGACCAAATTATGCTTTTTATTTTTTTTTTCTCGGCAAAAGAAATTTATTAATTTTTAAAAAAGATTACAAAGATTAAACGGATTAAGACCGGCAAGAAGTCACCTGAGACCGAATGAAGGCAAGACGCCAATTGAAATACCTAACCCAAAAGAGACACCACAAACAAAACACCTAAAGAAACTAGACACCAAACCATCCAAAAACCCCAGCAACCAAAAACCTAAAGGCCAAAAAACCTAACACCTAAGCAAAAACCAGCAAGAAACCAACAAGCAACCCAAACATCCAAAACAAACCGAAAAGCCAAAAACCAAAATACCTAAAACAAAAGCAAAACCCGCAAAGCAGCCAAAGCGAAAACTAGAACTCCAAATTATGCTTTTTATTCTTAGCTATTTAAAAATAAATAAAAGAAAATACAGTCTGGTAAATAGTTGGAAGAAATAGAAGAACAATTGATCATGAGCTTTGAGATGTTGATCATGAGCTTTAAGAATATATGTAACGAATGAACTTAAATTAAAATGTATACCGATAATTGTTGTCTTATATGAATTTTGTCAATTACTCCTACATTTTATGTTTTTGATTCCTTTTATCGAGACTGTTAACATAATATTAGAAAATATCATGTTATTATGTTTTCTAGGTTTTATTATTATGTTTTTTTTTTGTTTAGTTTAGGTTATTATATTTATGTTTTTATAGATGGTCATGGTTTCTTTGTTATGAATGTTTTCATAATTTGTCAAGGTTTCTTATGCATGTTAGGCTCGTGTTTTATACACATCAATAAAAATAATGTTATTCTCAATTAATGGAATTGATTTTAACACTCTCCTTTTTATCATCACATACTTTTTTTTGTCTTTATATTGGTGTGAATTTACAATTTCGCCCTTCATGTGTGAAAAAATGAACTTGTGAAAGAGTAACAAAATATATTCACATGAATAAGAACAAAAAAAAAAAAAGTGCAGAAGGTAAAAACAGAAATGAGAATTAATATTCTATTGTCAGTTCACTTTTACAAACAAATAAACGGTCCTGCTAATCTGCGCCCACTAGGCGGAGCAGTATGACAATCACTCCAAACAAGTTCGCATGTCGATGCTCGTTTCACAAATATTATTAATATATCTTTCCTAAATATAAATGCATCTTATACGTATCATCTTCCATGCTTAGGGCGGTGGTTAGCATTTTCAATAAACGTACTTATAAAAGAAGGGAAATGATTTTGCCACACCATTTTTTGATAATGTCACACCCTGCAAGTGTACCAAAAAATACACTTGCAGGGTATGACATTATCAAAAAAGGGTGTGTCAAAATCACTATTCTAAAAGAAGAGTGGGTGATGAGTGTTGGGAGCTAGCCAGCTAGGTGAGGAAAGGAGAGGAGGCTTCTTTGTAGGGCTTCTGTAGTGACGTGAAAGGCATGATGTCATTTGATATTAGGGCATCCGTCCCCCACCCCACCCCTATCAGCTATGATTGTTCTTTTTGCATTTCTAATCCCTTAAAATAGTTTACTATAACTACTACTCCCCTTTATTAAAAATAGCCATTGATGAGACCCTCTAAAATTTCTGGATTCTACAATACCACCATTCATAGAATTGGAAATCCTGCGGAGCAAGGAGTGCAGTACAGGGTACAAAGCGGCATCGGAGCCGTCTGTTCGGAGATCAATGATCATGATTTTATCTCGGCTCTTGTAAATTTGAACCGTTAATTGTCGAGATGAGATTTATACCATTGATTGCTGAGACGAACGACTAAGATGCAGCACTACACCCTGTAAATATTTGTCTAGTTCACAAAACGAAAACTCTAAATAATGCAATTTGTTTGAGAAAAATTGATAATTTTCTCAAAAATCAACTAGATATGAATTCCTCAAGCTTTTATCTCGTGGACGTGATACTCTTTTTAAAAAGGAAGCTAGTAGACTTCATTGGTATTTTTATGTTAATAAAAAAAATCTACTCCAGTATTTACTGTACAATTTAACTTCTAAATGGAGTAAGTTATTGCTGTCCCTACAAACAACCCTACAAAAGGAAAGAGAGAAACACGCATGTGAAAAGGAAAGCAATTGGATGAGTGAATTCAAGCCCAGTGGGGGGCCGTGACCCCAGTGGAGTTTCAAGTTTTATTTTTCAGCTTTTAGTTTAACTTATTATCTCATCCGTCCCAATTTAAGTGTCAACATTTTAATTTTGGGATGTCTCAAAATAAGTGTTCACTTTTTAAAAATACACCCCGCTTCAGCTAAGGTCGCCCTTAGACCTTGAAAATGCGGACGTCAACTCACAGCCGTTGAATCTTATTTTCAATGGTCTGGATTTACTGATGGTCATAAACCATTTATAACCATTCAGCAGATCAAAACCGGTCATAAATGGTTTATGACCATTAGCAGATTCAGACCATTGAAAACACAATCCAACAGCTGTGAGCTGACGTCCGCATTTTCTGAAAATATGGTCGACCTTATTAGAAGGGCCCTATCTAAAAATAACCATCAAAATATGCCAAACTTTCAATTTTACCCCTAAAAAATAACATTTTCTTCTTAATTGATTTGACAGCTTTTTATATTCGTTTCATTTTTAAATTGAAAATATCTTTCAATTTATAATATTTTTCATGATTTTGAAAACTTTGAATAATAAAACTAATTGAAATCTATCAAACAAAATCCATATTAAAAGATACAAGCGATTTCAATACATATAATCAACTTCACAAGTTTTATGGTTAATTTTGGAAGTTTAGAGCAAATTTTTTGAATTCTTAGCACGATTTCCCGTAGAGGACATTTAAATTGGGACAAAGAAAGTACCTATTATGCTACGTATGTATTGATCTAAAAATACTTTAGCAAAAAAAAATCAAAAAATATTATCAATTCAAGCTCTGGTTGCAAAATTGGGTTTCAATTCTGTGTTTTAAATGTTATATTTTTTCAAACTTTCTAAAACAGAAATTTGTTTCAAAAACATGTCATTTCAATCAACGTACAATGAACATGAAATTTAGCGTGGTCAATGGTTTCGACGAGTTCTTAGTACTAATATAAGTTTACAGTTCCGCTCATCAAATTGGCCAAAAAAAAAAAAGGCTCTCGAAGGGTTCGGACTTGATCGTTCAGTCACTCGAGGAAACTGGAGAGGGCTCAAATCTCTTTTCTATGTACCTATCATAAAAGAAAATACTTTAAAGAATCAAATTTTGTGTCAAAACCCGCTGAAAAAAAATTAAAAAAAAATTTCCTTGGTAATGATTTTCACACTTTCTAAATTGTTAAACGCACTCCCAATAAAAAACGGCAAAAATCAACTCATATTGATTTTCGCACTCTCCAAAAGTACTAGTTAACAATTTCAAGAGTGCAAAAATCAACTCTATATTGATCTTAACAATTTGAAGAGTGCAAAAATCACTCCATTTTTCCTTACTCGAAATTGTGCATCCACTACCAACAATTTCCTAACTATACCAAATAAAATATGCATTCTAGAATTTTTTCATATGTTAATAAAATCTGTGAGCAGCAGTATAACTTTAGATTTTGTCTAGTTCTTGAGTTTTTTTTTTTTTTGAATTGATATTCACACTTCTTTTTTTATTATCCACTCTTTTTTGTTTTTTAGTGTTGAAAGTGTATGTATTTTTTTTTTGCTAAAAGACGAAAAAAGAGTGGATAACAAAAAAAAAAGTGTGAATACCAATTTTATTTTATTTTGCCAATATTGTTTTACATGAGCGGGGTTAGCGGGAGAATTAGTAAATAAGTTCACAGAAAATTCAAAAATTGTCTATAATCCTGAACCCCAAAACAATTTCTGACGAGACTTGAACCTTAACCTCTCTCATAGAGAATTACTAGAAGATAACCACTGTGCTACAAACACTTTGGTTTCTTGAGTTAACCTCTGGTCTTGTTATGGAGATCAGCTGCACCTGACGCAAATCTTTACTGCACAAAGCTGATGATAAAAGAGAGATTATTGGGTGCTTTTGCGACGTGATTTAGCCACAAGAGTGTCTGGGTCCCATGAAGTTGGGGTAAACTTGATAAATAAAAATTTATTTATTATTACTACTAGCTAAATTTTTTTTAAGATTTACATCGCCATTTAAATTTTATATTTCAAAAGTAAACTTGATAAATAAAATAGTATCTGAAGTATATTTCAAACATGAAAAAGGGCTAAAATAACTACTTCTACTATTACTACTAAAAAACTAGTTTTAAGTCACATAATAATGAGCGAGAGTGAGTGAAAGAAAAGATTTGAGCAGGAAAATGTATTTTGACAAAATTCCAAGTTACTACTAGGAGTGAGGATTTAAAATAGGAGCGTAAAATAGGAGTATAAATTAGGAGCGAGAATAGAGCATCAAACATATCAAAACGAATATATTTTCGTTTGACAAAAAAAAAATCAAAACAAATGTAACAAAGTCGAGAAAAATTCAATAGGGCAACGTCACATTGATTGTGTGTTCACATTGGGTCTATAAAACTAATCCCGCTCTCTGTGCATGGTTCATAATAATTTTTCTCTCCATTTATTACTTTTATTTCTCCATCTTTTCACTTATTACTGACGAAAACTTTTCCCAAAATCCAAACCAAACAAAATCGTCTCAAACCTTTATCAATGCACAAGGTCCCGTTCGTTTTGGGTCTATAAGACTGGAGACAAAATGTACAAGACCTGAGACCAAATGTACAAGTGTATGGACTCTACGTAAAAATTGGGATTAGGGATGCTGCAAAGCAACTCCTTGTAGAGCGCTGTAGTGCACTACTACAGTCGTCCAAATAAGCTGACTTATTTTGCTAAAAATTTGTTATTTTTCAAAATATTTGGGTAAAAGTAAAAAAAAATCTTTTTCGATTCTTTTCGTCGATACGAATCAATAATTCACATAAATTTGGCCCAAAATTAACAAATCCGAAAAAAATTTAAATGAAGACAAAACAAACTTAAATTTAGAAGAATGAGGCCTGAATTGGATTGGGGAGGGAGTGGTGGATTGCGTCACTTGCGGGGGTCTCTAGGGGGATCCTGCGTCACACAGACCCCTAGATAGTAGGAGTAGCTAGCTCTAGTATTTGCTGCTCTGTTTTTCTGCAGTACTAGTACCCAGGACAGGGCAGGGCAGGAGTACTTTATTATTATGATTTTCGTACATGAGCGAGCATCCACCAGATCTTTTGCTTCAAGCCTGGGGTTGCTACCTTCAGTTCTACCGATTTCCGATGAACTACTCCAAAAACCAAAGTCTGTCGACTCTGTCATTTTCTAACATGCATCTGAAATCGATGATGTAATTGTTCTTCCCTTCTTCCTTCCTTCCTTCCTTCTCTCTCCCTCTCTCTAACCCAGAACTCATGGTCATGTTTTTTTGTTTTTTTTAACAGAGAAACAATCCTACAGTCAAGCCACTATAATTCAAGGCCGGTCCAAGAATTTTTAGTGCCTAAGGTCTAATAAAAAAAGTGTGCTCTTAAAGAGTTAGTAATATTTAACAATTTTTACAGCAACAATCACAATACGAGAAAATCAAACTAATATAAACTTCTACTAATCATTACATACCAACATAAAATACGAGATCGTCAAGTTTTTTGGGTGAATTTGGGGGGAAACGATTTTGGGAGGTGTAATTTGGTAGTTTTGGGAAATGATTTTGGGATTTAGTGGGTTGGACACTTTGACTGATGGGATGGTGGGTTGGTCTAATTCATTACTTCTAATTAAGCATTTTTTTCATTCTATTTGGCTTAAAAAGAGTCTTATTCAAACCCAAATAGTGGAAATATTGGAGTGCCCCATAAAAATTGGAATTTTTGGAATGCCCAAGGCCCAAGCCTCTTGGGCCTTGGGGTTGGGCCGACCTTGATTATATGGACCCGACTGTGCAATCCAAACCTCCGAGAGAGCAAACGGCCACATCAGTCACGGTCCCCCACTTACTTCAAGATACTCATCCGGTAGGGAATCGAATCCTAAATCTTGAGGAATACTTCCAAAGCATGGGCATCCGCCCAAACCACTGGGGGCAAATCTGGGTGTGTAATCATGGTCATGGTTGCAAACAATAACTCCAGTCCATGCTTCCTCCGTCCCAATTTGTTTGTCCAGTTTTGACATACGTGCTTTTCGAAAAATTATCTATATCTCACAATTTATAATGCTTTAATATAATTTCAAAAATATTATATTATAAAACTAATTGAGATTTATCAAACAAGATCCATCTTGCATATATAAAACATTATAGATTGCAACATATAAACAATTTTGTAGAATGTCCCAAATAGTGAAAAAGAACAAACAAATCGGGACGGAGGAGGTATTATATAGCTCAATCAACTCGCTCAAATACGTATACATAAAGAATATTTTGTTCAATAACCCAAAAATAGGGTGAAAATGATAGCTCCAAAATCTGAAAAACTCCAATTTGTTTCTCGTGATGTAACACACAAGTCACCGTTGCATGTATTGTAAAAAAGTATCAAGTTGTGGGTGTGAGATTCGGTGTCATCGGAATTTTCATTTCATAGTGCCCTCACTGATACATATTTCTGTCTATGCCATTGGCCACGGGCAAGGTGGGTTTGAGTGTAGGAGTTTGAGCCCAAACGTGAATTCATCTTTCAAAAACCTCTCAAACTACTACTTCCTCCGTCCCAATTTAAATATCTCATACGGTTTTTAATTCGTGCATTTTCAAACCCCAAGACAATATACTTCTATGTATTATTTTTAAAATTTTCTTCCACCAAATTAAAGTACTTATTTTTGAATTTTCTCACACCAAATTAAAGTACTTATTTTTAATTTTTCTTTTACCAAATTAAAGTACTTAATGAGCACTTTAATTTGGTGTAAGAAGATAAAAATAATAATATGTAGAGGTACATTTTATGGGGGTTTTAAAATGCACAAAAAAATCGTAGGATATAATAAATTGGGACGGATGGTGGGTGTTCACGCTAATTTTTTTGGTGAACAATTTATGCCAAAATTGCATGTTGTTCACACTAACCAACAAGTTTTGACATTTTATCATCTTGTTCATACTAATCAATAAGTTTTGATATTTTAACATCTTATTCATTCTATAACAACTTATTCACATTATTCCACTCACAATCAACAACAAAAATTGCATTTTTCACATTAATCAACAACTTATTCACACTAATTTATTCATTAGTGTAATAATTATTATATAACCACAAACACTTTATACACACTCACATTTTTTTCGTGGGTCCCACACACAATGGAGGTGTAGTGTGTGTGGGCCCTAATGTGAAAGTGAGTGGGTTTGTATAAATGTTTGTGGTTGTAGAATAATTGTTAGTATAAACGAGGCCGGCCTAAGGCCTAGTTTGGCATTATATGTCAAATGACTTATTCTTTTGTCCTTATTTAAATTTTTTTCGCATTTATTAGTTTTTCGTTGATTTTTTGAGGATTATTGTTCCATCATGACGAGAGATCTAAAAAAGAAAAAAATTACGATCGAAATCTAATTTTTTTTTAATAAAGACGGAATCTAATTTGTACTTTTTATATTTCTCTCGTCATGATGAAAAAACAATTCTCAAAAAATCGATAAAAAACTAACAAATGCGAATAATATTTGAATAAGAGCGAAAAATAAACCATTAGACTTATAATGCCAAACTAGGCCTAAGTTGTGCAAAAATTGAGAATGCGAGAATCGAGAACTGGAACAAATGCCATTTGGACCCGATCATAGGGGGGGCTATTTTGAGAACCCATCCCAAGCCAAGGTCCCACATCGATTGATTGGGAAAAAAAGGAAATGGTATATAAGGATTCGTCCACTAGATACTCTATAACTTGAAGTTAACCTTTTGAGCCACATGGTTAGGCGAGTGATTAGCAGGTCAGTTGAGGATTATTATTCAACCACAAACAACACACGCAAACACTTTACACACACTCACATTTTGTAGAGACCCGTAATTTCAAAATCGTTTAAAGAATTTATTAATGTTAGAATATGGAATAAATGAGGGTTTTATTGAATTTATTTGATTTGGGGCTTAAGTGATAAGGATTGAAAGAGGAGGGAGTGCAAGTGTGATTGTGTGTGTGTCCTAGTATATATAGGTGTATGTGTGTATGTAGGGA
>JAOTQK010000001.1:21824133-21847403 GCA_025642025.1 Rhododendron ferrugineum
GTGGGGGGTGACAAAATGGCTGAACAGATTCCTAATGGCTCTGGCAGGCTTGTCTAGCACATGCAGGTTGAATTGCAGGTTTGAAAGCTTGAGAAAAACGTGGTCAAAGGGTCAAGCTCAACATCCAATGCTCTGTCAGTACTCCCGAGCGCTCAAGAGTGCCTACCCAACTTCAAAAGGGGGCCACGGACACTTCCGAACTCGAATTTGGGTGTTTTTCAAAGCGTTGGAAAGCTCGTTAAGTCCTCTTTCTAATCCAATTGGTTTCATTCAAATATATTTTATGCACTGAAATGTATGACAATTTTACCCTCAGGGTGTTGAGAAAAAAAGCATTTTAGCTTAGAAAAAGACCAAGAAGCATCGTTCAAGCTTTAGCCGGGTCCCAATTTGATTCTTTTTCATCATCGGGGAACCTCGAGAGCACATATTAAGGATAGCTAATAGGTCCAAATTGGGGTGTCTACAATGATCTATTGGATTTTCCTTTTACTGCCACAATTCCCATTACCCATACCCCTCCAGAGGACACTCCCACATCCAGCCCCACTCCCATTGAACCAATAGCATTTGACTTAAATACCACCAGCAGAAGTTCAAGAACCCATTATTCCAGCGCTGCCCACCACTGCTAGACCATCTCGCAGCCGTCGGCCACCTTCCTACTTGGCTGATTATCATTATTCCGGTGCCACTCATGGTTCCTCTCCTCTCCCGTTAGACTTCTCGTTCACAGGTACTCCTTATCCTCTTCATCATTTTCTTTCTTCCTCTAATTTTTCTGTTAGGCATAAAAGTTTTCTATTTGTCGTTTCATCCCTCGATGAGCCCCGTACTTTTTCTCAAGCTGTTCAATTACCTCAATGGAGAGACGCTATGGAAAAAGAAATAATTGCTCTTGAGACCAACAACACATGGGATCTTGTTTCTCTCCCTTCTCACAAAAAAACCCATTGGCTGCAAATGGGTTTATAAGATCAAGTATCATTCTGATGGTACTATTGAACGCTAAAAAAGCCTGTTTGGTGGCTAAAGGTTTCACTCAAGTTGAAGGATTGGATTACCATGATACATTTGCTCCTGTAGCTAAGCACGTCACAGTTCGTGCTCTTCTTTCCCTTACCGCCAATAAAGGATGGCCCCTCTATCAAATGGATGGTAATAATGCCTTTCTGCAAGGTGATTTAGAGGATGAAGTTTATATGACACTACCACCTGATTTTGCTCGAAAGGGGGAGACGAGATTTTGTCGTTTAAACAAATCCATTTATGGATTAAAACAGGCCTCCAGACAATGGTTTGCTAAATTTTCATTTGCCTTATTGGATAGTGGTTTCACTCAATCTAAGGCCGACTATTCTCTGTTAATTCTCCAACAAGGTGATTCTCAGTTATTTGTTTTGGTATATGTTGATGACATAATTATTTCAGGTAATGATGAGTTGGGCATTCAATGTATCAAACATTTCCTCCAACGTCGTTTTTCCATCAAGGATCTAGGCAAATTGAAATATTTTCTTGGTTTTGAGGTGGCACGGTCCAACAAAAGGATTTTTCTCTCCCCGCACAAATATATACTCCTTTCGTCCATTTTTAAGTGTCTGTCTTCGTAACTCTAATTTATTAAGGAGACATCATCATTACACATTTCACATCAACTTTTATCTCCACTTTTTCTACATACCCTTTATGGAGACATCATCATTACACTTTTACTCACTAACTTTTCTAAATGGAATCTACTTTTAGGGGCAAAATGGAAAATGCATCAATTTTTACCTACTAATTTTACAAAATAGACACTTATTAAGGGACAATCCAAAATAAAATACTGGACTCTAAAAAAGGAACGGAGGGAGTACTTGATATTCTTTCACACACTGGATTAATTGGAGGTCGAGTTCCTCCTTTACCCATGGAGCAACATTTGCGCTTATCCGCTACTGATGGTACTTTATTGCTTGACCCTACTTCTTTTCGCCGTCTCGTGGGTCGCCTCATTTACCTCACTATCACGCGGCCCGACAACAACTATGTGGTGAATATCCTCAGTCAATTCATGCATCCTCCACATAGTGCTTATAGGAGGTGTGGTGTGTATGGGCCGCGATGTGAATATAAGTGAATTTATGTAAATATTTGTATAAATGTTTATAGTTATAGAATGATTTGGATATCGGAAACTAGAAAAATTACTTGTAAAACAAGTGAGTACTACGTATATGATGAAATAAAATAAAATTTGATGATGGGGTGAATATTTGTATAGAGGTGTTCCGGATGCATGGTAAAAGGAATTTTAGGAAAATGAAGATTTTTCAAGTTCAAAAATCATGTGTTTACACAAATAATTTTTCTACCAATATGGATCTTATTTGATAAATCTCATCAAGATCTTCTAAACAGTGCAAATAAAATTAAAAAATTATTTTTTATTTTTATTATATTTAAACTTAAAATTTTCTTCTTTTAAAAAAAAAATTTAAAAAGAAAGCGGAACGACACCTACTACCCACGTAAGAATATTGGATGATCCAGTGGATATTGTGAGTGAGACTAATGATAAACATGAGTGTGACGGTGACACCAGCTAGCTTGCGATTTGAAGGCCATCAGATCAGATCTCTATTGGATTGGAGGGCTGTCTTTCAATGAATATCAGTACTAGTATGAATATGAATATTTGGTGCACCCCCTCCCCCTGCTGCTTTTTACCCGTTACCAGTCCAATGAAAAATGATGAGAGAGAAGAGAGAGAGAGGAGCTGTCACTTGGGGTGGGACTGAGAGATGTGATATACTCCAGACTCCAGTATAGGTCTACTAGGCTTCTAAGGGCCGGTCAGAACTGGGAACTGGATGACCCACGTGGTCGTGATCATAATTACAGTAATTCAAATTCATAAGGGAAATTTATATAAATGGTCCTCCTAATTTTATTCGAGTCTCATTTTCATTCTCCAAGTATTAATTATAACTCTTTTGACATTCAAGTTTGATTTTCGTACCAAATTGGTCCAATTGATTACTTCTATCAGCCAAACTGGATGAAAAAAATTAAATTGATGGCAGTTTGGACGTTGCAGTTTGTACCAAGTTGATCCAATTAATGACGTCTACCCTCAATCTGATTTTTTCCGTCCAGTTTGGCTGACAGAAGTAATCAATTGGACCAACTTGGTACGAAAATCAAACTTCAGAATCAAAAGAATTGTAGTTAATACTTGAAAGACAAAAATGAGACTCGAATGAAACTAGGAGTACCATTTCTATAAATTTCTCAATTCATAACTATTACTCCAGTCCAGTCCACTACCTGGCTGCAGCCAACAGTACACTTGTAGTATTACCGACACGTATCTCTCTCTCTCTCTCTGTTGCCTTCCCCAATTCAGACGACGGGGATATAAATAGTAGTAAATTTAAATAGTAGTAAATTTTGGCACGTGTGCCGTCCAAAAAATTGTGTAATAGTAGTAAATTTTTTATTTTTTTATTTCTCTAGTTGAGGCAAATCAATGATCCACGAAAGAGGAATGATTTTGGCACTTCTCAAATTGATAATCGCACTCTCAGACGGAAATGCCAAAATCAATTCCTATATGGAATAGATTTTGGCACTCTCCTAAAGAATATGGTTATCAATTTGGAGAGTGTCAAAATCAATTTCTTTCACAAAACTAACAAATGCGAATTTTTTTAATAAGAACAAAACTTTCAAAAAGCGTCAAAAACTTTGCGGAACTAGCCTACTTTCTCACTCAACGAGCAACCTCCCCCCCCTCTCTCTCTCTCTCTCTTAACACAATAAATCCACCAGCAACTCAACGTAAACTCATCGCTCAATATTTCACCATCTATCTTCACAATAATGATCTGGATTTAAAAGCAAAAAATCCTTCCAGAGATGAGTTTTTTGAAATTCAAACCGTCCAAAATAATTTTGAATTGTGAAGATTGAGAACGTTTGGGGGAGCGGTGAAGAAACTTTCTGTAAATCCGCCATGCGCTCTCACTAGAAATTGCTCCTGCTATATAGGAGTACATTATATCACACCATTTCCATCCGCGCACACACCTATACATACATGCCTTAACTATTTTCCTTAAAAAAAAAAAAAAAACTTGATATATAAAAGCAAATAAATAGCTAAGCTGGAAATAATACTAAAAATATACGGAATGTGACATTCAAAAATCATTTTAAATAAAGAAAATTACGGAACATTACAAGCTACCACTCAAACCAAGTTGTTTTAATTTGTCCAGAATTGATTAATCCTAGTAAAACTACCTAATTAAACTTATCATAGTCCTTGGCTCCAATTTATACCAGATTGAGTTTTACTCAATTTTTTCACAAAATCAAGAAAGACTCAAATTCTTACTCAAATGCTCGAAGCCTTGTTTTAGTACTATTCCACAATTACAACTATGATATTATTCAAACTTTTACTCAAATCTATAATAATATTTGAATTTGTCCATTGGAGTCCTTCATACCAAATTAAGCTTTTACTTAAATTTAAACCAGCACGCGGCAACTATTACTATTATTTTCAAAGCTATGCTATCCAGCCTATCCTAGATTATTATTCATGTGAATCATGTAAAAGAAGAGAGTGCTGCTACTGAATTCTCAATAAATGTGTGCATATTCATGAATTCACAGAATGAACATTGGGAGTTGTCTCTTCAAGGTGATGTCCTCGGACATTAATCATATATATAGAAGCTTTCCTCTCTTTTTCAATCGACTACAGAAACTTGCTTGTTCATTTTTGGTACTCAAAATTTTGTGCATGGTCCTCAATAAATTTTTTCTATCTATTTTTCTCCACTCATTACTCTTTAAAATCTCTTTCAAAACCCAAAACGAACAAGGTTAACATATGGGAGAAACGTTGGCAGGAATAAGCTACACGAAAGTAGGGAAAACTCTAACACCATGCAAGCAATATTAGGGACACATCAGAGTTTACATCCACTTTCACATAACAAGTGATGAATAGCCCACAATACTATTTAAAAGGTCTCACAATCACTTGTGAGAGACGATTTATAAATGGACGTAAGTGTTTCTAGTACTTTTGAACACTTGGATAGTGTCGGCCATATTTGGGTTGCCCTAGCCCAATTTCATATTTTGTTGTTCACTTACTAATTAAGTCATACAAAATAATAAAAAAATACAAGTACAGAAAAATTCAAAATGAAAATCTCGTTTACAGTGTTTTATGATTAGTACGATCCGATTTTAAAAAAACAACTTCTCCTAACATTTTTTGAAGCAAATTTCTCAACTGAGGTATCATACTTTACTTATCCAAAAACTCAGGGCCTGTTCCGCTAACTTTCATTTTTTTGGGCCTTTTAGATTATATGTGTGAGGAGAATGACCTTTCTTGAAAAGCATAAGAAGTTAAAAAAGCTCCTTATGCCAAAAAATACTCTTAGTGGAATTGCGGCTCATTTTCAATTGAGATCATAGCCAATCTCTGTAATCTCTCTTGCGAAATGAAAATTCAAAGATAAAAATGAAAACCGTGTTAGCTTGCTCGATTTATTTTAACTATGACATTTTTTTTAATCAAATGCAAGAACATCACTTATTAATTATTGTTGGGAGGAATACAAAAAGAGATACAATAAAAATTGTGGATAGGCAAACAAAAAGATCGCAGAACAAAAAAATGGAGGAAAAAAGAAAAGAGGAATAACAGACCCTAGGAATCGAACCAGCACCAATGCTTTAACAATGTCAGTGACCACTATACAAAGCAAACGGTTGAGCTATTTTGGGAAACTTTTTTATATTTATAATCTAACTCGAATTTTGTTTTTTTTTTTGGTGGCCCCAACCCGGGGGTTGCCCAACACCGAAGGTTTGCGGGGCTTACCTCAGGGCCGGCCCTACACTTGGACACTGTCTCCAATAAATTTTTGCAAGCAAATGTACGTCTTACTCAAGCAAAATATAACCCAAAAGTTGCATACGCATATGACCCGCCCTTTCGGGCCTTTTTCCAAATAAAAAAAGAAAAGAAATTATGGGTTATCTAAAGGAAATAATAAGTACTTATTTTTTGAATTAGAAGTGATGTATTGTGAGATAATTACTTGTCTCGCAAAACAGATAATAAATATTTAAAAAATAAAAACCTTAGTAGAATGGGGCCTAAGTTTTCATAATTTGTGGGCTAGTTTTTGGGTTGGCAGTTCAATTCTCTTTGGATTGGGTGTTTAAGAGCGTGAAAATTGGGTGTTCAAATCATGTTAAATTAAAATTACTACATTTTTATTTAGCAGAAGAAATTAAGGTGTTCAAGTGACCACCATTTGCAAATAGTGGAGCCGCCATTGATTGAGATCGATACTCTGTTGCACGAGCTCTAACTAGTGCATTAGTATTGCAAGCTTATTTTATAAAACAACCAAATGATATGATATTTTGGGAATCCGATAAAATAGGAACGCTATAGAGAAAATTAGCATGGTCCCAGCGCAAAGATGACATGCACAAATCGAGAAATTTTGGGGAAAATTTGTGAACTGCTCGTCGTTGATTTCGTTTTCTAGAATCTAGACATGGTGCAATGCAGGAACAAAAACGATGTCCATGCTGAACGCGTGGGCATATTGCTAAATTTTATTGCCTTTCTTTCTTTCTTTTTTGGTACACTGAAAATGAAAGAACAACAAACTAGAAACGTTCAAAAGTCACGCCCTGCATGTCCGCCTCAGGGAGCGGATTAATGTCATCGGGAAGGATATATAACAAGCGACACCATCTTGTCCTCTTGGTTTAAACCCATATCGGCGAATCTATCCGCCACTTGGTTTCCCTCACGGAATGTATGCTTGAGAAGACATTCATTCTCTTTCACGTTAAATGGATTCTTACAAATAATAGATGAGTGGTTTGAATTTAGCCACAATTGATATATACTTAGATACTTTTGCTTTGTGGCAAAAAGGTGTGGTAGGAATATCAATCACATGCCTCCAATCTATCTCATTTTTGTTGTACAATTAAAAGGTGTGGAATTATTATTCTATTTTGACTATGTGGCGACTTGAGAGTTATGAATAATATCAGAAAATTTATGGACGAAAATTTATGGGCACAGGTCCAGATATAAATGCAATAAAAGTCGTTTGGATGAATGTGGAATCTCTAGTTATTTAGGGAGATCCACGTGCATCAAACGTACAATTCCAAACACGCATGTGTTGTGAATATGTGCGCGCAAGTAATATTGCTCTATGAACATTATGCATAAGAATTTATTTTAATACAACTAAAAAATAAAGAGAACTGCTTAGGAAAATAAATAAAGAGAAATAATGATAGAATAGGGTCTTATGCCCCGTTCCGCTAAGGTTCTTATTTTGTAAGTCATTCTGTCATAATACATTACTTTTAATTCAAAAAATATGTACTTATTTCCCTTAGTGGAATTTTTTGTAACTACTGTGAGGTTGCGAGTTCAAATCATATGGAGAAGAATTTGATACCTATTTTTATGAGATTAGGTTAAAATTATATTCCTCTATCGTATGACCCAAAAAAGGTATGTAGAAGTGCTCCTCCAAAAGTCTTGCTAAAGGATTGCCGGCTCATTTATTTTGGAGGTCCAAAGCGAATTCCTTATATTGAGCTCTTTACCTATTCATAATTTTTTAAAAAAAATAATAAAATAACAAAAAAATCAAACTAAAAGGATACAATTATGACAAAATAAATACAAAAAGATATGATTGGAAGAGTTTTTGAAGAAAATAAGATACAATTATGTTTTTATTTGGAAACATTCTAATATTAATATATAAGTTACATTACACTGGAGCCTCAAATTTGGACCAAAATTCGGGGGTCGGAAGCGATCGCTTCTCTCGCCTAGCCTATGAGCCGGCCCATTGATGAGGATCTGTAAATTAACTTGAGCAATAGTTTGTAGCTAAATTTTGTTGAAAACTATATATCCACTGTGGATAGTTTGATTTAGGAGTAATATTTTTGATCCCACCTGTCCACCACCTTCTCTCGCTGATTGATGATCAGAACATAAAAAAAAAATTAAAATAAAGAAAGAAGAAAGGAAAAATAAACATATTTATAACAGAAGCTATAAGCTAGCTAAATAATACTACTGGATTATTGAAAAAAACATGACTAGTTAAATAAAGAATGGAAGTTTTTAAGAGCAGAAATTGCACAAGTACACAAGAATAGTACTCCGGCTGCGTTCTTTTAAACTTATAAGTTTGAAACTTATTTTGGAATTTTTTACTTTTCGTAACTTTTTGTTTAGCTTTTCGACGTAATTTTATGGGTTAATTGTTTGTCTCGATGAGACGAATTGAAAAAGTATAAAAATATGGATCAATGTTAAATTTTTTTAAATAAGACGAAAACTTAAGCTCCAAAAGACAGCTGTTCGATATTTTTTTCGTCTTTAGTGAATTTTTTTTTGCAATTAGTCATAATTTTGTACTTTTTAGACTCCTCTCATCGAGACGGATGATGAATCCAAAAAAAACACGCGAATCTAACAAAAATTCAAAAAATACGAACAAAACACACAAAACGAATAAATAAATTAAGCATGGGCCTCCATGGTAGCAGACTAGCGGTGTAGCACAATGCTTGCCTTGCCAATTTTCCTATCCTATATTTGCCGCCATGAGAATGTTTGGCTGCCTACTTTTTCCATTTTACAGTTTTGGGATTTTAGGCGTTTGGCCACACATGAGAATCAATTTTAAAAAATGCATAATAGAAAAATAAATTAAAAAATCACTTTCAAATAAGCTTTTTGGATTCTTGTTTTGTATTTTCCCTTCAGAAAATTAGTACTAATGCAAATATACTCATTCACTTTGTACTCGATACCACTGTTGTAAATTCCATACCGTATATATATGTCGGCAATAAAAGGTACATATGTCTAGGTGTTCCGTACCGTCCAAAATACTAACAAGTAGCGATCCATACCAAGCATGCCGGCCTGTATCAGTTGATATTGGGCTTGTACTGGAATCTCAATCGGTACAAAAAATAGTGCATTTTTTGCTCTTTCCAAAAAAGGCTTTGAATTTTAAGATCACTCCACAAAACTTGGGATTTATAATATGTTAATCATCTTAATTTCTTATTAGGACTAAATATTAAGGTGTATTAAAGTGTTAAAATTTTATTCTATTTGTGTACTTTAAGTTTTTTGGTTATTCGTACATGTATTTAAAATATATAAAGTATATAGTGCGGTTAATCCAAAATTGTACCAAGAGACATACTGGTACTGATACCTACCATTCTAATAGAGAAAACAATACGCTTGTCGACACGGGATTGACTACTTTGTTCGATACACTCAATTACCACTCTTATCATGCAAACAAAAATACATTTCTGCATATAATATATAACTTGATATTTTCACAAAATATATTTTCCATATAGCATCCAAAAACTATGACAAATTTGAGTAAAATTTCTTATATATCCCTTCAGTCCAGTTTGAACCCGTCCCAACAACAAACACCTTCCTACTAAAAAGTGAGGTCCGCCCTTCCCCACGTATCCATTTCTGAGTTGGAGGAGCTGCTTGTCTAACTTCTTGATCAGTCGAGATATTGAACAATGTGCATCATCTTCAAAAGAGAGGGAATTGAAGGTCGATTTGATCCGTGACTGACTCTCAAATTGTGCCTCTAAAGCGTAATTCTCTCAATGCATTGCGAGAGAATCCGTTTTCAAAACGGAGCTCCCAAGCGAAAAAAGTTGCAAAACGGATAATCACAATCTAGAACCGGGCTCCCAAACATGCCCTAACTTCCAAACACCTCATTAAAAGCTAGGCAGAGGGAGCAAATAGAATTTTCCTAGTGTGGAGCGACACAAATCACTTAAGAAAAATTCACAGTTAGGTGGAGCTAATCGCCGTCAAATCTAACGACGGAGGGACGTCAAACGCCCCTCCCCCACAAAAAAAAAAAAAAAGTCACAACTAGTTTGGCGTCGAACCTAACAACAGGCAACAATTATTATTCGCATATTTTTTTGTCTTCCCAATTATTGTCCTTCCTTCCCATCAGACAACCTCCTGCGCCCACTCTCCCAAGCCTCCTCTCCTCCACAGAAACCTCACCGGCGGAATCCCGCCGGAATCTCTCGCCGGAGGAACCTCCCTGCTCTTGGCCGTCTCAAAGAACTTGCTCTTGATCAAGATCCGACTGAATTGTGTGACGAAACAGGTAGTGTTGCAAAAGAACTGTTTTTGATCTTTCTCTGATGATTGGAAGATCCAGTTGGGATTCCTTTTCAATGGGTTATTGTTTTCTTCTTGATTATTATGCACTTCTTGTTGTGGGTTTCGGTTGGTGAGTTCAAAATTTTTTTCCTTTTTTGATCGGCTTTTTGTTTTCATTTTTCAGGAGCTCAGAAAACTCGTTTTGTGGAGCTCCGACTTCTGAAAACAATTCCCCAATTTTCAGTAACCATTTTCAGGTTCTCGAAATCTATCTTCACTTGGAACGAATATGGAATAAGAATGTCGTTTTGTTTTTGTTTGGAAAACTGTTTCTGAAATTTATTTTTTGGTTATAAATCTTTTGACTTTTATATTAAAAAAAAGCTACCAAACTTTCATGTAAATAAAAGCTGGGCAGTTCGTTCGAGATCTCCTTGTTCAGTTGAAGTTGGCGGGGGGTGGGGGGCTTAACGGCGTCACAAATGGAATTAGGGTTTCGTTAGCTGGTGGAGTACTGCTGGGGTTGGTTTCTTTCCTTGTTTTACGTTTGGTTTTTGGCCTGCAAAAATTTTGGCGTGGCTCTTTGGTGAAAGCCACTGGTCATATTCACTGTTGTAGAAGTAGAATGTGGGTGCGTCCGTGTGTGTGTGTGTGTGTGTGTGTGTGTGTGAGAGAGAGAGAGAGCATGGAAATGGCAACTTGTTGAGAGAGAGAGAGAGAGAGAGAGAGAGCGCATGGAAATGGCAACTTGTTGAGAGAGAGAGAGAGAGAGAGAGCGCATGGAAATGGCAACTTGTTGAAGCTAATCCGGGGAAAACATCTTTTTCTTGGGCGGCCCCTGCCTTTGTGTTTTTTTTGTCAAGATGAACTATTCATTAACAGTACACAAAATGACGTTCCCTCTTCATTTTTTTAATCTTGATTCTAGCTAGCTAGTACTACTACTACTATACCTCTCTCTCTCTCTCTCTCTCTCTCTCTCTCTTACTTAACTTACTGTGTTGCTTGTGAGATGGTCAACACCATGAGTGTACGTCTCTTGAAAACCTTATCTTTTTTGGCTCACATTTCTTCATATGACTTGTACTACTCCAATTAACTACAGAATCAGAATCTAGAAAAATCTGTCTTCCTCTCTACATGTATATATATTTGTGTTCATCCTCTTTTCGTAGTTATTTCAACTCTGAAAATCTGACATTTTAATTAACTTGACGGAATTGCAGGTTATAATAAATGCCTTGAAATCATACAGATCGATGACCCAAGATTCATTGCTTTTGTGAGTTAAATTTTCCAAATATGTTCGCATCAATATACACATACTGATCAAGAATTTCCAGAGAAGGGAAATCTTGGTTTCTTTGATGGAGTTGAACAACTTCATGGCCGATCAATCGCACGTTGCGCAGCGGAACCGGCGCGACAAATTGAGAATCCAGCAAGGTACAACCCCCCAAGCTCAGCAGCAGCATTTGCAGCAGTACCCTAGCCATCTGGAACACTTGTCTTTCCATCAGCATCATCAGGAACTAAACCCAGATATTTCCATTGCTAGATATGGTAATATTTCGTATAACCCAACTGTGTTTCCCTCGGAAATGCTCAGTTTCGCCGAAACTCCGCAGAATTGTGGCACATGGAAAAGTGTCGGTGCACCACATCAAAGTTGCGATTGGGGCGGCAATGTTGTTAACTATCCGGGCAGTGATCAGAGAACTCACGAGCACATATTAGTCGCGGAGGGTCTCGCGAGTGCTAGGAAAGTTATCTTCAGCGGGTATCAAGATTTACAAGCGTCTTCGTTAACCAATCCGTCTAGTAGCGATGTTTCTAGTAGTCAAAATACCCACAAGCAACCTTTCGAGGAAATGCATTTCAATTCTGCACCACCGGCGTTTTACCCAAACACCCCGGTTCTTCATCTTCCGACTTACGGTGATCATCAGTCCGTTACGTGGACCGGTGATCAACTGGGGTTTCTTGCAAATAAGACTAGTGCTAGGGAGTTGAAAGCGGTTGCAAGTGAGCATTCCAATACACAGAGCCTGTCTCTATCGCTTTCGCCGAATCTGCACTCTGGGGGTGTAGAAGTGAACGACATTCGCGGTGCAAAAGGCTTGAAATACGACTATGTGTGTTCGAATTCAAAGCCTTCCAGTATTGGTGGTGGTAAAATTATGGGAAGTAGTAGTTGTCAAGACATTGTGGGGTCGTCGACATTTACTCACCGGGGGAGTACCGGTCCTCTGGGGCCTTTCACCGGTTATGCAACTATACTCAAGGGTTCAAAGTTTTTGAAGCCTGCCCAACAGCTGCTTGATGAAATATGTGGCGGACCTGATCCGAAATTGATCAAACAATGTGGGGCGTCCGATATGGTTTCCGATGGAATTAAGGGGGGTGGTGGTGGTGACTCGGGTGCTTCGTCGTCTACGTTTTACGGTTCGAATGAAATAAGTGGGGATGGTCGTGTTCGCAGCGGCTCCGGCGAATCGTATCACCCTGAGTATCAACAAAAGAAAGCAAAGCTAATGTTTATGCAGGATGAGGTTGGGCACATTATCTTCCTCTCTCTTACTAATTGTTTTACCATGTTGGTCCTTTTGCTTTACTTTATAATACATAGTGCATCTACAGTAGAGCAGTGTTTTACTGCTTTTTACTTTGGGAAATTATTAGTATTATTTTTTTGATAGGCAAAAATTTTTTATTAAGAAATTCGACAAATGGTACATCAAGGAAAGACCAAATACAGACCACGGAGCTTTGGGAAATTATATATTATTGTGTTGCTAGCAACAACCAACACAATGCACTAGTCTTTATGTGTTCAATTTTTGTTTGTTTCTTTCAACTGGGAAGTGGCTTAATATCCAATGTAGGGAAATACTTAAAATACACCTAAATTCATGAGAAGCATGACGTTTGATAGCACCGTTGGAAGAAGATTTGGAGTGCAAAGGTAATATGGAAATTGTGTTTTTAATCTTGATGACTACTCATACGGGACATGGACACGACACTATACGGACACATTCGTATATGGTTTTTGACCGGTCACCCGAGAACCTTTTCAGTCGTAGTAAGTGGTTTCCTCATGTTGTGATTTCATTTATGGATTGATATATGGACATAGTGAAAAATGTTAGCGAAAAAGTTGAGGTACCTGTTTAGAAATTAATCATCTTTCATGCCAAAAGTGGAATCAAGTTCTAGACTATTTTATTTCAATTTTCTCATGCCCTATGTGTAAAACTATTGTAATACACATGAAATAAAATTGTTTATTGTGAATTTTAAGTATTCCGTTCGCCACATAATTGCAAATATTAGCAAGTCTAGGGGACGAGGAGTTAATGTGTATCGTGTAGGATTCTCAAGCTAAGAGCGTACGAGTGTTTGTCGAAAAACAAGGATGAGTAGCAAGAGAAAAATTGGTTATGTTTTGATTATAATGACTCAATTATAATCTAGTTAAGTCGTTGCATCAAACTGAAAACCAATTACAGGTAGGCTCTCAAGGCTCATATATTTTTTGTGTAGCATCTCCATACGAGTTCATGTTGTATTGTGGTCAGTGGATATAGAAAGTTCAATTGTTATCAGAAATGCAACTATCGTTTATTGATCTCATTTTTATTTTTATTTTTTTGGGTGTGGGAGCCTAAGGCACGGTCACAGAAATTTGGCTCGCTTTATATCGAAATTTCAATAGTTTACATACCTAAGTGTTACCATTAGACAGTGGCTTCTCATATGTGCTTGTCATAATCTTATTGCTAGTACCAACATTTAGGGTAGTAGTAAAGCTTATAAAGTTTCATGTTGGACAATGATTCTAATCGGATTCATAATTCGATCATATTTCAAGCTTTTCTTTTCCCCGAATCCAGTTTAATTAGTAAATTTCGAGACATTTCGGAGATTTAAAATGCTGTGTTGAGTTTGTTATACTTCTCAACGTTGGACTTAGATTTGAAACCTTGGAGTGTGCAATGACAGCATAAATGTATTTCAACATTAAATGGTGAGATTTTAGCAACATTTGACCGAAATCACCTGTTCCGCGCTAAAAGGTCGCATTACGATATCAGTCTCGTGCTTCTTTCGCCCTAGTTATAATTTTGAAATTTAGCCAATATTAGTTAGTAGCTTGGAAGTTGGAGTTAAATACATATTTTAGGGGGAGTGAAATTATTGATTTTTTTTCGCAATGATTACAAATTTGTGCATGTGGTACATTATCAAGAATCATGGCAAATAATGGAGTAGTATTAACGTACAAGTTACTAGCTTATCTCATACTCCCCTAATAAGGAACACATGTGACGGTCTATTTTCAATCAAATAGTTGTCACCACTTCTTTCCAATCACTTTATCAAAAGCAAAATCCGAACCCCAATAAGTTTGTTATGCTTCCATGGTTTGAAGGGCCCATTCCTAAAGTTGCCTTTCTTAGGCTGTGTTTGGATCACATACTTGCGAAGAGATTTGTGGAGGTAAAAAGAAACTGGTAAGAAAACAAACTTCGAATTTGTGGACGGAAAATCCCTCAACGTTTCTTTTCTCCGCGAACTCTCGATACAAACATGGCCTCGCTATTGCAAGTGGAGTGGTAGCCCAGTGGGTTGGTAACACGTACTCTCATATATTTGACTGAGATTCAAACCTCGCTAATTACAACTAACACTTCTGATTTTCGCCGAGGGAAAAAATGGTGTGACCAAGTTGTTGGAATTAGTAAAGATTTGTGCACATAGTTGGTAATGTAGTTCTTGAGGCCCCTTAATTTCTGTTACTTATGACTGATTATCGGATCTTTTGGATTAGAACTCTAATATAATACCGCCCGTTGTAATCGAAGATATTGACGCTCTTCTTTGCATCTTTTGTTTCACTGTGCTATTGGAAGGTTTGCAAGAGGTACAAACAGTACCACCAGCAGATGCAAATGGTGGTTTCGTCCTTTGAATCGGTAGCCGGTCTAAGCTCTGCCACACCTTACGTCTCTCTAGCTGTCAAGGCAGTCTCGAGGCACTTCCGATGCGTTAAGAACGCAATCTCTGACCAGCTCAAGCACATAAGAAAAGCCTTGGGGGAGGACTTCTCTTCCCCCAGTACCACCGGAGCGAGCAGTAGTAAAGGCGATGTGAGGACAACGCCAGGGTTGAAATTCGTGGACCACCAGTTTATGAGGCCAAAATCCGGAGGAGGCAATTCGGGCATTTTTGAATCACAACAGAACGTTTGGAGGCCCCAAAGAGGCCTGCCAGAACGTTCTGTGGCCGTTCTTAGGTCTTGGCTGTTCGAACACTTTCTTCACCCGTGAGTCTCTCTCTCTCTCTCTCTCTCTCTCTCTCTCCCCCCCGTCACACACACATTTGTGGATTGTTGCCGGATTCGTACTTTTTAATTACGTCTTTTGTTGCGCGTAGGTATCCAACGGACACAGACAAGCATATGTTGGCTAGCAGAACCGGTCTCTCTCGTAACCAGGTAGAATGCGTGCCCTTCTGCATTATAGTGCTACCAGCACATTATTCTTGACGCTTTTCTTTACAGTTTTCGAAGTCCGAATTGTGAAGCTGGCTGCGAAAATGCGTCGTGCTTAGCAAAAGATGTCGAAAATAAATTTTATAGACCAAATTTATGCTGATGTTGCCCACATTGCACTAAAATAGTAATCTGAATTTTGATTGGTAAATATAGGTGTCGAATTGGTTCATTAATGCCCGAGTCCGGCTGTGGAAGCCCATGGTGGAAGAAATACACATGCTTGAGACCAAAGGTTCCGCGGAATCGAACTCGAACATGGGCCAAACCGACGGGAAACAACCCGCCGCAGAAGGGCCCAGCCGGCCCAATTATGAGGTACAGCCCACGGTGGAACCGGGTCACTGGAACCAGGAAAAAAGGTCCAGAGTCGAGTGTCGGATCCCGGAAGGCATCGATGGCTCCTTAATGGGCTTCGTGCCGTACCAGCGCAGTGGGCTCGAGATCGGGCTCACATTGGGCCTGAGGCAGAGTGTTGAGACTGCCCAGCAGCAGCAGCAATTGCAGCAACAGGAGTACGAGGTGAGGCAGCAGTTTGGAGGTCAGATGATCCATGATTTTGTTGGGTAAAACATCATGCAAACTTCATATCTATAGCACTAGAAGAACCAAACAAGGGAATAATACAAGGTTTGGGGAAAAAAAGAAAGAAAGAAAGGATAGTTCTTTCCGCGCGAAAGGATTTTCGGGCGACAACGCGACCATGGCATTAGGTAGTAGGTGAATTGAGAAGAGTGAGAGAACTATGATATAGCGGTTGAAAGGTGAAACTCGGGATGATTTTGCAAAGATATTATAATTAAGGTGTTAATTGTAATGGAATTGAAGTGAAATGATGAAAACAGAGAAGGGTATTGGTGTACTTGACTAATGTTGCTGTAGGTATAAAATTGGGACCCTATTATATTGAATGAAACACGAATGTTTGAAGTTACCCAAAAAATGATTGTTCAAATTGATGTTTTTGTTTGTTCTAAACCTTTGGGGGTTTTGAAAATGGAATGTCTAGGCACACAGCCTTCTATATGATCTTTCAAACAAGATGATAAATATTGGTTTCAGATTCTCTCCGGTTTAAGTTTTGAAATTGATGACTCTTACCAGTAAGAGTCTTTGAGTAAATCCGAAACATTAATTGCTGTATGACTTATAGTCTATCTACTGGAAGGCATTACTTTTTTCAAACAAAAAGGAATACTATCCGTCAACGTATTAAATAATATAACAGAAAAGTAAAGATTGTAATTACAAGCACCGTACTTAAAAATAGGTGATGGTATTGCTCGTATTTTTGGTCTTGATGAAGTAACATGAGGTGAATTAGTAGAATTTGAAGATGATACAATCAGCATTGCTCTGAATCTGGAACTTCATTCTTATCGGATCGGTACAAAAGAAAACCGCACGAAATCAACTATTCCGGATTCATGTTCAAGTCGGCATTCAATAGAGACAAGTTTAGCAGGGATCGACTGTTCTGGCAATGGACGATCTAGATTTAGATTGACCCGTCCAGTCAAGTTTAGGACCGGTAGGGTTCCGATTCCTAATTATTAGACTTTTCCCCCAATTAGAGCCAGGAGGGTGTAAATGTAATTTCATATACTTGAGGTTTATTGAGTTCACTCACTCCACTTCGAGCCCATTTATCTAATATTGGGGATGGGCCGCTGGATGAGGTGCGATGCTTGAAAGCCCAAACGCAAAAAGAACTTCAAAATTTAAAGAGTAACAATGACTCGAGTTCTAACGACCCAACATTTATGCCCCCCAAAAAACCCAATATTTACTTTTTTGTGTTTTTTTTTTCTTCTTCATAATTTAGGGGGTCCCAGCTAGTTTATGAGCTTATCAACTATTCAGTCGTATTTTAGTTTTGGAAGCATAATCTTTAGAGAATTACATAAACGGTGGTGTGCGTTGAGAACATAAATAACAACCCAACTTTTTGAAAGCTGAAGTTTTTACGAGAAATGGTGTGATCAGTTAATGCATGATACAACATGGGATGTCCCAACGGGCAATACTCCATCGGATGTTCGAATCTCACACAGCCACTCAAGAAATAAAATACTTGCACGTAGTTGGCCTATATGCGGCCGGGAGTTGTCACCCGTGCGGCTCCTCATGTTAATTAGTAGTGTAAATAATAAAATGACCTCCCTCTTTTCTTTTCTTTTTTTTGGAAGAAATATAAACATATTGTACTACTATAAATAGTAGAACAGAAGATGGCCAAAAGAAATCACCCAAGTTCCGGTTCATTCTCACTGAAAATGGCCAAAAGAAGAGTTGACATGACTTAGTTTCACGCGAGTTCATACTCGATATGTGATCTTTTCACCGGCGGCAGAAAAGGGTGGATTTTTCACCATTGCCGTTTGTGGGCTCTGCCCGTGCGTATGAGGTTTTAGGGTTCGAAGTAACCTAAGAAGTAAGGCCTACTTTCACCCTAGTTTCGTCCTAGATATAGGTGGATCGATCAGGCTTGCGTCCATATCCCTGAAAGTTGCCCGAAGAAGACTTGTTCACGATCTTTACTAATTCAGCTTTGGGGTAATTAACAACCTTGGCTAGCTAGCTGATCGTAAAGAGAGTCCATTCCTGCATGGATCCATGCATGAATAAAACCATGCATTTGATATACTGATTTGGCTCATACATATATACAGAAGCCAAAAATTTATTCAAACATACACGATACGATCGGCACTACCATGCCTAGAAAATACAGAAATTTACAACATGCATTAACATGTCCAAAACATAACTAAAAACCTAGCTACTACCAGCATTAGAGAGAGAAAGCACTCACAAAATCCAAAACACCAAACCTTAAAGTATGTATACATGCATATAGTTTTAAAACTTGCCACCCTCATCGCCGGCGTTGTCACCACCATAAGGGGTGCTAGTACCACCATTGAAGTTATTGAAGTCTTCCCTCGGGATGTTATGGTGGTTGTTTACACTGCTTCCAGTGCTATCAAATTTGTCTTTCTCCTTCTCCGCAAGATATCGGTTCTTGCGACCGTGTATTTCGGTCAGAACCTTCCTGTTTGTAGCTAAGCAAGAGCTTACCATGATCAGGAGTAGTGCAAAACCTAGAAACCTCATTCTTGAGCTTGCTTTCCTCCACACACTGAAAATTGGAATAAAAAGACGTTTTTGTGAGTAGATCATTAGGGCAAGTTGAAAACCTTTGTTATTAGTTTATGAGCAAAATACCATGCACGCGTATGGAAAAGTAGTTCAAAAGAACTTGCACAAGAAAATCAACGGGTGACTCAAATTCATTATGAGAAGTTACTACAACCAGTTTAAATGGATCACTCGTGGTAACTTGGTATATTTATGAAATTTTCTTTGCAATTTTCTGCCGATCTTCCTATATTTTACATGTAATTTACAAACTCTTTTATGAATCGATTACCGTACATTTTTTTAAATTAATAATTCAGATGTCCGAGCTATCAATTAAGTAAATTGACTTACCTAATGGAGTAAAATGGCAAGAGGGGTGCACAATGGGAGAGGTTGCGGGGAGAGTAATGGTGGTTATAAGTTGTTTATATAGAGTAGAAGCTAGGGTTTGTGCAAATTGAGAGTTTTTAAATAAATTTCTGGTGATGGGTTCTCCACCAAATGAGGCAAGAATTAGTGGGCTGGGCCATATTACAGCAATAATATAGTTTTTAAAGCAATTAAAATGATGATTTTCGTAGTCCACAAAATGCACTATAAACAGGGATTTTCCACCTTGTGAATGGGATTAAGCTAAACCAAGAAATAATTAATAAATTAAAAGTTAGTCAATTTTTTTTTTTGATAGGCAACACAAGTTTTATTAAGAACACTTGACAAATGGTACATCAAGTGAGGGGAGAGGGGGAGGGGAATCCAACCAAGGGTTGGAAGAAAATAAAATAAAAATGATTGAACAAAGCCCACCAACACCCAAAGAGCCAGGCCCCAAAAAGTCAGTCAATTGAAGTGGAAAAACTGTTACACCGGCCGAATTGTGATGTCAAGACTCAATTGGAGGTGAATTCACTCTGATTTTCTTCATAATATTGAATGAATTCTCTCTGATAAATTCATTGAAACCAATTCTTCTTTAACAAATGGAAATGGATATAAGATCATTTGGGGTTTAATGATTACTTTGTTGTCCTTAATTAGTTTTTCTCAGCCTGAAACGGATTTCTGGGAAAGGGAAATATTGATACACTGTTTAGTCTGAAAATTACATTATTTACTGAAAATTTTGATGCATTTTTTGCTCCATGATATATACCACACATGGTTATGAAGTTGTTAAATGAAAAGATATTTGAAAACACACACACAAACCAACCCCCTGCTTGTGACGCAAGATAGTACTCCTGAATGTCTAACCCAAAGCATAGGACTTTCTAGTCGTTTGCAGAATAACTCGGTAAGACCAAGATCGTACCACAGGGAGCTCGAATATAGCTAGTTTGGATTGTAGGCTTAATGTGAGGTTTGCGGCGTTTAGACGGCTAACTGTCGGTTTTGCTTTGAAAAGTAAAATAATCTTATAAAAAGACTAGAAATGAAGTTTGAACTTAGATTAAAAAAAAAGGCGGCAAGGGCGAGGGGATTAAACCACCCGTGACTTAGCCGTTTTAACCGTTTTTTTTCTAACAACTCAAGGTCAAGACGTAAACAATCTTGAAACCGAAGCACTCAACGTTAAAAGCCAAACATAATCATAGATTTAGTTCGGAAATGACTTAGACTCATTTAGTAAACATTTAATTCAAACACAAGGAGCGTTAAAGCTCCAAGCACCGTCTACATGCGGCAATCATGTTAAAACTCTAGCCTACACACGATCAAAAAGGGTAACAGCTTTAAGGTTTGGCCGAAAATAAGAGATTAAGTCTTTCCTTATTAAACCATGATCAAGTTGTAGTTAAACCATTAAAACTAATAAGTAATGAGATAGAGATCACCCCATGATCAAGCCTAAGTGACTACTCACACATGCTTAAAGAACAAAACATAAAAGCTAAAAAGAGACATGAGATTCAACCGATAAAAACGGAAGTAAACTTGATTTATACGAATGTAGCTACAACTTTAATACTTGACAAAATAACAAACTAACTAAACTTACTTGAGTTCTTGAAGAAATTAACTTAGCGCAACAATGGAGATTTTCTAGAAAGCAAAAAAGAAACTTAAAACATAAAGCAGATAGTGTTTAAAGTGTAAGAGAAGAGTATTTATACATCCCAACTTCTCTATCAACAAATATCCTCAAAATTACCTATTAATGAAAACTTTCCATAAATGGAAAGTCCAAAAAGTAAATTAAAAGCTGGCCGGAAACACTTGGTATCGATACCAGAACAAAAAGGTATCGATACCCTTCAGCTTGGTGCTTTTCCGTAGATGCCTGGTATCGATACCACTTTTGGCTTGGTATCGATACCCCCACTCCTGGAATCCTTTTGGACCTGTTGGTATCGATACCAAATGGCTTAGAGGCATACTCAGGCCTGGCTTCCTCCATTGGCCTTCAAAACATCCCGAGCACCCTCCGGTGCTTCATTTCTCAATTCTTAGGACTCGATGGCACAATGCCACATGGCCTCGGGCACTTGGTCACCCTCCAGGGTTATCCTTGGCGTCAAAACACGCCTTATTTTCGTGGTTTACCTGAAACACTTACAAAAATACCTTACTTGCAATATCGAATAAAAACGACAACTTATATGTATAAATTCTACAAACTAGAGGACTTAAGCACCAAGATTATACAAATCTTGGGTGCTTATCACCCCTGCGCGTGCGCGCCACAATTATCTTTCTTCTCCCTTTCCCTCCCTCCTAGGGTTTCACACCCTCGTACGGCGGTGGGAGGGGAAGGCCATGGTTCTTTGTTTTCTTTTCTCCCATATCTTTAGATCAATGATTTATCATGTTTGTACGTGAGAGTTTAATTTGTCTCTTGTCTTTTCGAGAGTTACTAGTTTCGTTTTCGGACAAATATTTTGTCCACAGTTCTGGTTGTTTTAGAGACGATATTACTTCACAATGATATTCGTGTCAACAGTTTCCTTACCCTACACAATGTTTTTGGCAGGGCAATTCGTGGTGACTTGTCAGATACATAGTTTTTGAAAGTTCATTGGTGCGTTTATACTTGGTTGGAATCTATCTGATCGCCTGGGTATTTGTTGTCTTTTATCTTTGGCAAGCATTTTATCTCTTTTGAGACTGTTGATTATAGATATGAATATACAACAGATTGCGAGTGCCACTGTTTGCGCCAGGCTTAACGTTTGGGTTGGGGTGAAAGACATTGACTGGCTTGTATTTTTTCTCGTTTTACAATATTTAGATGATTAGTTTGGCTCTGTCCAAAATATTTGTAATGAACTCCATTTCATCAAAAAGGAAAAGATTTTTGATGCTAAATACGGAGTAAGCTCTAAATTAATCAAAATGAACGCTCGAGAGACTCACATTTGAGCATAAACAAGCCAAGTATTAACAAAATTTTGAACTTGTTAAGTTTGATCTACGCAAGCATGAATAGCGCCCTCCTCACGAGCTCTTGGTAGCTTACTAGCAAGGCATGGCCCAAAATTTTGGGCCAGTTGAAATCTGAAAGTGAGAGATCTTTTGCATTTTAAATAAATGAAATTCCAAAAAAGAATTGTTTGGCTTTAGAATTCTTCTATATAACTTCAAAGACAAAACCAGAGAAATTACTGATTTGCATAACATTCAAATTCACAATATTATAAAAATTACACATCATTACAAGAATCCAAAAAAGTGTTATTCTATACCTAGGCGTAAGGAATTTTGGTCTTTTTCATCCACATTACAGGGGACCCCATTTTTGGCTATTTTTCGGGGGAGCTCGGCAATGGCCTTTTTCTTGGGCCTTGTCTACCGCCCGGTGTTGTCTTATACTATTAATTTGTCGAACTTAGTTTTAGCATTTCTATTGAAACTGACTAGCATCGTTTTCGTTCGATGCACGGGCCAAACAACAAATTTTGTGCGAACTCGATATTTTGTAGCAGAGCCACACAAATATTTTGTCCCATGCATCGAACGGGAACGGTGTTAGTTGATAGAAAATGAATCCGGGGTGCGTACTATTCCTCTGGAACAACATGTGTGTTGGGCCAATCCGGGTTATCCATGCTCGGCAATGGACGGCTCAGATTGCATCTCAGCAGAACAACAATGGACGGTCAAGATCTGTTCAATCGAGATGCAATCTGAGCCATCCATTGCCGAGTATGGACGGCCCAGATTGGCCCAACACGCATGCTAGGCACCCCAGAAAAGATAGTTTAAGAAAAAAATACCAATGTGAAATTTTTTGGTTCCGTGCATTGAACAAATATTAAATCAAATTAAATTACTTCAAAAAAAATTAAATCAAATTAATTTGTAACAAAAAAAAAA
>JAOTQK010000001.1:21855909-21870371 GCA_025642025.1 Rhododendron ferrugineum
CATGTAAAACATACTCTCAAATTTTGTCTGAGATTTTTTGCTTATTTTTACATAATTTAAGTGAAAGTATGTGTTATGTATTTTTGTAGTTTGTAATGTAGGCCTTAATTGTGTACAATCTTATTATGGTTAACTAGAAAAATAAATTTTCGCCACTAAGATTAACAAGGTGCCCCCACTAAACGACATTTCTGAATCCGTCCCTGCATCTACCCAAGTGGTAAGGGCGTTCAAGGAAGTTTATGGGGTTGGGAGCTCAACTCCCAATCCCCACTCCCCCAAATGTTAAAACTAAAGTTCTTAGCTGATCCAAAAAATGAAGAATGTGACGATGATGTCCTGCACCTGTTTATACATTGCATATTGTACCCTCTGACTGTGTGCTTTTGATTGTAAGTGCAGGAAGATGTCAAGGTTATGGTTAGAAGGTTTCTTGAATACGTTGTGGATAATTATCAAGTGAATAGGGAACCGATATCAATATTACAGGCTTTCCAGATATCTCTGGTTAGTATCTGTCTGCTACTAGTACTATCACTGTGTCAAGTGGTTATATGTGCATAACTACTTAAGCCATTTTCTTGTTTTAGAAACTATAGCGTCATTTTGTGGCCTTTTTCCAGTGACTCCATATTGGATTGGATATAACAATTGTCATATAAAAATGCTGCGGTGCATGGCATCGGTCATCTTGTTTATCTGTAGTACTTTATGAGGAAGTAAAATGAAAATGATTTTGCTTGTATTTTTCTGCTAGAGGTCTTGCAAAATAGTCAAGCATGAGAATAACTGTCTTGCATGTACGTAGTTGTATGTTTGGGACTTCTTTTTTCCCTTAAAACCGTTGTCATGTAATATTTCAGTGTTGGATCGCGGCTTCATTGCGGGAATGTGAAATTGATAAGAAGGCATCACTTGCCTTAGCAAAGCAACACTTGAACTTTGGCTGCACTGAGGAAGAGGCAAACCATATGCATTCAAAGTTGCGACTGGTGAAGAAAAGATTCAAAGTAGCAGTCCATGATTTTGCCTCAGATCGACTCATTTCAAAACAAGAACAGGTGCCAAATCGTGAAAAAAAGAAGAAAGAACTGTCAAAATCTATCAAGCGGATGGAGAAAAAACGTGACAAGAAGATCATGAAGCTCAGTCTCAAGCACCAGGAGGAAATTCAAGAGTTCAACAAACCGTGGGAGGAGGACAGTGCAAAATTGAAGAAAGATTGCATGGTGGATTTGGCGATTATTAGGTCGATACACAGTAATGATCCAGTGAGATCAGAAAAGCTGAAGAGAAGAGAAGAAAAATATGTGAAGGAACTTGAAGAACTTGAGCACCGGAAAGGAATACTTCTTGGAAAACTTGAGGCAGATCATTTGGCTGAAATGAATAGGGTGAGGCAAAAGGCAGAGATTTCTTTGCAGGATTTGAAGTCCTGGGCTCAAACTGAATTATATGGTGCTCCATCGAGTGAAGCTGCGGCTCAATGTGTCCCGGACAAAGTGGTTGTTGGTGGTGAGTTTGTAGAAATTCTGAGCCCTGATGTAGAGTCCAATAGGGAGCCTGATCAATTAGAAGACTTGGATGTTTCAGTCCTGGATCCTTTGGCAATTCAGAATGATGCCGCTGTCAGCCCCACCAATGTTGGCTCACTTGAAGAATCATCTTTGTGCCAGCCAGTCAATACTTTAGCTCAAGCTGGTTCATCGCCACAGATTTCGGTATGTAGTTTGCTTTTGGATTTCTGTTTGACAATTTTATAACCACCTTTGGTATTATTTTATTCATATTAATCAATATGAAAATTTTGTTTGTCATGACTTCTCAAGATGTTACAGCGGTAGGGCTTGTTTACGGTATGAATAATGTCGGCTGATGGAATATTTATTATGGAGTTGAAAGTGATTTTAAAGAATCCAAAGGAGACTCGTATGTTGTGTATCTTGGGTTGTTTGTTTTATATAATATATCTTTTAGTTCAAGAAACTCTTATTAGAATCCGAAAACAAATGATTTATTCAGCCAGATTTACAGTTTTGGTGTCGTATTTTGCCAGGCACTCCAAGGTGAACGTTCTCAGACGTCAAATTCTACGGCAGTGCATGATGGGGAGGCACAAGCTAGTGACAATCAAGATGTTCTGCTGCAAGTTGAAGTTGTACCATTGCATTCCACTGGTGATGGACTAACTTATCAAACTAATGATGACGAAGCATTCATCGAACGAGTGGAGCAATTGCAGGTTTCCAATTCTACTGAAACGCATGGAGATGCAGAAGCTAGTGCAAATCAAGATCTTCTGCTGCAAGTTGAAGATCAGACTAATAACGAAGAAGCATTGCCTGAACATGTGGAGCAACTGCAGTCTTCCAAATTTACCGAAATTCATGTTGGAGACGCCGAAGTAAGTGCAGCTTCTGGAGTTGAACAACTACCTAGTGAAGGGCTGGGTGCTTCCCAACCATTTGAGAATGAATCAGAAGCTAGTGAAAATGTAGATCTTCCACAGCAAGTTGAAGTTGTATCATTGCATTCCGCAGACAATGGATCAAGTGATCAGACTAATAACGATGAAGCATTACCGGAACTTGTGGAGCAACTGCAGACATCCAAATCTACTGAAATTCATGTTGGAGACGCAGAAGCTGGAGAAAATCAAGATGGGCCGCACGAAGTTGAGGTTGTACCATGTCATCTGGCTGATGCTGGACCCGCTGTCCAAACGAATGACAGAGAAGCCTTGATTGAAGGTGTCCAGCAACTGCAGATGTCACCATCTAGTGATTCACCTGTCGATCACAATCATCCTGGTTCACATGCAGCTGGAGTTGAACAACTACATAGTGAAGGGCTGAGGGCTTCACAACCATTTGAGAGCGAAGCAGAAGCTAGTGAAAATCAAAATGTTCTGCGGCAAGTTGAAGTCGTACCATTGCACTCCATGGACAATGGCTTCACTGATCAGACTCATAACAGAGAAGCATTGCTTTTGGAGCATGATGGAGACGAAGAAGCTAGAGCAAATCAAGATAGTCCTCTGCAAGTTGAAGTTGTGCCATTTCATCCGGTTGATACAAGACCCAATGTCCAAACTAATCACGAAGAAGCATTGGAAGGTGTCCAGCAACCACAGATGTCATCATTTAGTGATTCACCTGTTGATCGCAACCAACCTGATGTACTTTCAGATTCTGGAGTTGAACAACGTCCTAGTGAAGGCCGGGGAGCTTCACAACCATTTGAGAACGAGTCAGAAGCTTTAGATCCACTAGGTATACAATCTGGGGAAATTCTTGAACCACCTCCTCCAAATACAGATGGAAGAACTCTTGGTCCACATTTGCAACTAGCTGTTGAAAATGACCATCAACCAAGCAGTCAAGGGTTTATGCCTTCGCAAGATGCTGAGGCTTCATCACAACCTGTCGAAGATACAGCATGGGTTCCAAATCAAGCTGTTTCTCTTGCACATTTGGGAATGCATCCTCCTCTTGAAGGGCTTGGAACACATCTTCCGTTGAATAGTGCACCTCAAATGGCCTCCCAGACGCTGACACAGCCTTTTTATGGTGATCCACTTCTTAGGGAATTGGATAGGGTGCATAAAGAAAAAGAGAAAACAATCAAGATTCATGAAGAGGCGGTTAGTTTCTTTTTTGTTAATGTTGGTTATTTAATTTGTTGGCTTTTGGCTTTATCTCTTATTAGTTGCTTTCTCTAAGCAGAAGCTGGGGCTGAAATTTGAACACGACAAGGAGTTACAGAAAGCTATTGCTGTACTTCGTAGGAAGTATGACGATAAATTTCATGATGTTGAATCAGCATTTTTGCTGAAAAAGAAGGAACTTGATTCAAATACGAAGAAGGTACTCATGAACAAGATATTAGCTGATGCTTTCCAGTCTAAGTGCTATGCGCTCTTGAGATCGCAGCAAGGTATGCAATTTCCCAATCCAGTCTAAGTGCCTTCTCTCCTAACTGTCATTGCACCAAACTGATCTCACCGCTACTGTAATTCGATACCCCGCAAATTCAGAATGTTTAGAAAGTGCTTTTGTGTAATCCTTGACATTGAGCACCAAAACTTTTTTACTTATATTTTTGCAGGTGTGCCCTCTAATGTCATGCAGCGGCATATACTGTCATCTAGGCCTACACACGGACCTTCCCGTGTTACCAGTTCAGCTTCTGTGCCGTTTGTCCACCATTCATCACCCCCTTGTTCAACCACACCAGCCCAGCCCCCTCTTATCGTCCCCATTACTCCTCCCACTGGAAATCTCCGAGCTAGTGGCGAAATACGGGCCCCAGCTCCCCATCTTCAACGGTTTAGACCTTCGTCATCCATGCCATCAACCAGTGTTTCCTCGGTGGTTCCACAAGGGATGTTGCCCATTCAACAAGTGCAAATAAATCTTCCCACTGCTTCTGCCTCAGTTCCCCATGTTCGCACGACTTCTCCCTCGATTCCCCATGTTCCCATGACTTCTCCCTTAATTCCCCACGCTCCATCCCATTATGATTGTGGCCGGCAAGCTGAAGTCACTGGAAGGACTAGGGAAAGACTTTTCAATGACAATAATCAACCAGGTGGTCCTCCAAGCCTTTTGCCGCGGCTAAATTTTCGTTCGCTAGACCTATCTCAATTTGAATCACGGGTGAACGGAGGAGGTGGTGTAGCAGCTAATGTAGCCGGTTCAGGTATCGCAACTGACGTTGTTTGTTTATCCGATGACGACTGAATTCTAGCAATGAATGTAGTCTCTTTTTTTTTTTTCTTTTTTTTGTGTGTGTAAGAAATCTAGCTGTGGGTGGGTGGAGGGTTTTGTAAACCTTTGGGTTTTGGTGAGGGCTTATGGGATGGCGACAAATTTACTGCTACATCTGGTCGAAATTTCGCCGCCGTTTTTGGTGAGGGCGTCTGGGTCTTGTTCTAATGTTAATACTACTAATGTACAGAATTATTCTGCCTCGTCCTTATCCCAGAGTCGTCCAGGTAGTTTTTTGAAAACCGAATTTGTATAAAGTTAAGCTGTTGTCTATTACAACCTTTTTCAGGTACTATGAAGCTTCTTATTGTAACTTTTTTAGTACAATTTTTTTTCCCCATCTCTGTTGATAGGAAGGAATTTTTAAGGTTGTAGTTAAACCGAACCAACAAACCTACTAAGAGATATGGACTAATTATTCTGCGAGAAACCTACGGCCACCAACGGGTGGTGGCCTGATTTTGCACAGACGGGCAAGTGGGGCTCACTACGGGTTCTGCATGGATGATTCGAGCTGTAATTTAAAAAAAAAAAAAGAAATAAGTGGTTCTGCGAAAAATCAGTTCAATTCAATATGTGTAGATGTTTGATCTTATCTTTCCATTTTTCATCCAATCTTTCGATTTTTGCCGGTTTTTCAAAAATGGGAAGATTGGATCGAGCATCTACACGTATCGGATTGAGCTGATTTTTCATTGGTCCACTCAGTTTTTTTTTAAAATTATTGAACAGCTTGGATCGTCCGTGTGGGACCCGTAGTGGGTCCCGCGTGCCTGTCGGTGGCTGTAGCAAGGTCCATTATTCTGTTTGCAGAGTCCAAAGAATGGTGAAATTATGTGTATTCGGTAGATTCTATGTTAGTGTGGTGTGAGCACATTGCAAATGCGTCTGGTCAATAGATTTCACTTGATTATCAAAAAAAAAAAGATTTCACTAAAGATTTTTGTAGGAAAAAAATTCTGCCTGCATAAAAACTCTAGCCTTTAGTTTCTCTAATCGACGGTTAGGGCTGCAACCGGCCGAGCCGAATTTTAGCATGCTCAGAGTTGTTAAGTTTCTGGCGAGCTCCAATTAAAATTTCACACTCGAGCTGGCTAAGGTTTTAGTCGAGCTTAAGCTTGTTCACGAATCTTGACGAGTCAAAAAAATTAAACATTTGTGATCGGCATACGATTCCAATTTCCAGGCGGCAAATAAAAAAATCCATTGTTGAGAGGAGGCTTCAATGTGGAGACTGCGATTGAAAGGATGCTCGATTTGGTACAAAATTACGGGAAAACTCTTCTCTATTAAGGCCCCGTTTGATAATAGTGATAGATGGATGAGATTCGTAAGGAGATGAGATTATGATTAGGATTGGTAATGAGAAGGGATTGGTAATGAGATGGGATTGATAATGAGTATGTTTGTTTGAGATGAGATTAGATGATGGGATTGGATTGATAGAAGAAATTGGTAATGAGAAGGGGTTGGGATTGGACTATGAATACCAAGTCTCACGGGGTATTGCTAATACCCCCTAAAGTCCGGCTTGTTCATCCCATGGGAGTAATAGTCCGGACATTTTTTAGTTACCAAACAAGAGCTTGATAGTCGCTTAGGATTGGTTATCCAATCCCAAGAGCCAAGAGTTTTATCAAACGGGGCCTTAATCTCTTGAATATATTTATTCGGGAGCAAAAATAATTACATGTACACCCCAAAATACGAATGGATTTCAAAAAAATATTATTTCCATAGTGTTACGAGGTTCGCGAGTCTAATATAACCGAAAGTGATATTTACCCTCAATTGTTTTTAGCGGAACTTTTGGGAGGTTGGGCTTTTGTCGTTTGGACAAGTTTTCCTCGTGAGCCTTTTGGATCAAAGAAAAACTTTCGAATGGGCCTTGAACGTCCAGATTCATTTTCACATCGTTTATAATGTACATTATATATTAGCATTACTTTACAGCATTTTAGTATATTCTGTCATTGGGAATTTTTGGACTTGCAATGTTTTTTTATTTTATTTCTCTAGTCTAAGCCTTTAAACAATGGAGTCTTTTTCGTGAGAGTAATGCTGTTACGACAGTTATTTTATTTTATTCTATTTCATTTTGGTAGGGGTTTTTTTTAGCACGGTTGGCTTACCAGTTACCAGGATGGAAGAGAGAAAAATTTCACTGTTTTTTTTTTTTCCAGGTAGACTATGGATTAATAGAGTATAATTTCAGGACCTTTGGGGGGAAAAAATGGTTCCATTACTTTTTTCCTCTTCGAATAGAATACATAGTATTGGCACGATTTGATATGTTTTTTCCCGTAGTGATTTAGGCAAATTTCCTATCTGAATTCCCCGCGTTATCCTATCATTAATTTCACTTTCCACGTGTGATAATTTGCATAAACAAAAATCAAATAAAGTATAGGAATAATAAAAACTGCAAAAATTAATTTATATTTCATGTAGTAGTTGATTTTACAATCATCCAAAAAATGGGAAGCATGCCTATCAATAGGCCAACATGAGCCTATAATAAAGCATCCAAATCCATTGAGAGATAAAGCAGCCAGCAAGGCACATCTAGAAGGAGTAAATTTCACATGCACAAAGTTCAATGGAAAGCAGGACCAAAGACTATAAAAATCCCTTATGCTATTTTGACCAAAGAAAATAAAGAAAGAAAGCATATGCAATTGAATAATGCTACATTGACTAAAGAAATTGATTGGACGCTACTATTTTGGCAGATGTGCTACTCTTGTCATCATGTTTAACTAATACGGTAGCGACAAAAAATTATATAGGTTCTAAACATGACCTTTCTACACGATCAACGTCGCATATATAATTGGCATCTGAATGTGACCCTGCAGTTAAAAGATGTGTGGTTAGCTAATCTCATGCCACGGCCCACGAACAAAATACTCATCGTTCGAAAAGAACTAGCGCATCACCCGTTCGATGCACAGGATGGAAAAAACATCAATGAAAACTTTTTTCCTGTTGTCCTGCTCAAGTGCATATCAGTGAATCGCTGCGTATAGCTCTTGAAATTTACTCTCTTTTTGTCGTAAAATAATTAAGAAAATTCTAAAACAATAAAAAAATAAAGAAATGAAGAAAAGTGATAGGTTTCAAGGTGTATTTGTTATGTTATTATTGATTGAACTTAGTTTTATATTCAAGAAAAATAAAGTATATATTTTACTTTTTGAAAAAAAAAAGTGTAGAATAAAGAATAAAAAGATGAAAAAAATGAGAAAATTCCATGTAAGAGAGAGCCAAGGAGAGAGTTTCTTTTTATTTTAAGTAACTACATCCTTATAGTCTATAGTATAGACAGATAGATACATTGCAAACAATCTTTTTTTAGAAAGGTAAATGGAAATAATCTGAAAATACGGCCCTTTCAACGCAAAAATACCAAAATGGAAAGGTTGACAAGAACACCACTTGCATTTTGTTTATTCTTTTAACATCACAATATTTCTATCGTACTACTAATTACTAAATTCAACTGGCCAATTGTAGAATCACAGGATATAGTAGCTGTTGTAATCCGATTTTGGTTGTCCCTATCCAATTTCAATATCATGCCATGAGGCATTTCTCCAACTATCTCATTCCCTTCGTTTGGTGTCTTTTGTCCTTACCATTACATTTTTTCTCGTTTGAAACTCCTAATTAGATGTTAGGCAATTTAAAAGTGTCGTTGTTGCGTCAGGTCATGCCTGAGTTAGGATGAAAGTTATCGATTGCTTTGAGATTTATTCGTTATGTATTTAGTTTGGCTTTGTCCAAATTTTTTGTAATGATATTCGTTTTGTAAGTACCGCTGGGTGTTTATCAATACAATCTTCTCACTTTTGACAAAAACAAAATCTCATTCCCTTTGTAGATCTCATGTCATGCATATTGAATTCTACCCGACCTATTTCTCTCTCCCTCTCTCTCAACTCTAGCCACAACTCCTCTTCTCCCTTCCCCTCCCCCGTGGGTTCCATACCTGTGTGCGGCAGCGAGAGGGGAAGGCCATGGTAATATTCCGACTCTCTTTCTTTATTTTTTCCTTTTTTTTTTCTTTCGTTTCTCCAGACCGACTACTTGTCGTCTAATCTGTGAGAGTTTTGTCTTTCATTTTACTAGAGTTGTTAGTTTTATTTATAGACGAATTTTGTCTACAGATCGAGTTCTCTCAATCGAGATTACTTCACAATGATATCTGTGTTTTAACATTCTATCCCTACAGTCTACACGATGTTTTTGGCAGGACAACTATCGTGGCGGCTTGGCAGATTTGTAGTTCTTGATAGTTCATTGGTGCGTTCATACTTGGTTGGAATGCATCCAATCGTCTGGGTATTTGGTGTCTTTTGTCCTTAACTTTGTACTTTTTCTCGTTTGAGACTCCTAATTAGATGTTAGGTAGTTTAAAAGTGTCGCTATTATGTCAGGTCATGTCTGGGTTAAGATGAAAGACATCGATTGCCTTGTGATTTACTCGTTTTGTATTTGGTAGTCGGTAGACGATTAATTGGGCTTTATTCAAGTTCTTTGTAATAATATCCGTTTTGTAAGTGTCGCTGGGCAAAATCTTCTCACTTTGGACCCCAAAAAAAAAAATCTCATGTCATGCACAATGGTAAGTGCTACTTACTGCAACTTAGTCCAGATGCGTGTAAGTTGGTCCGGACCCTTGAATTATCAAAAAATGAAATTTACATTTCTAAGTAAAAATGTCATACACAATATGTTTGGGATGAGTTAGTACTGCCGATTACTGAATAACTATGGCTCATTTGGTTGTCATCACGTCTTCTTTACATTTAATTAGGGTTTTGTTCTTTTGAAACAGGAGTTTTGTTTACATTGAAGGTTTGATAGGACTTTGTTTAGGGTTTTTTTTCCAGTTTTTCTGAAAAAAAAAGAAAAAGAAAGAAAAGACGGAGCTTTGCTTTTCTATTTTACATGAAGGTCAATTAATGTTAAGTTTCGGTTTCCAAATTAATGTTGACTTTCAATTTCTAGAAAAAAATTTAGGTAAAATTCATAATTTCATACTTTTCCGATTTATATTCTCGAGATGAATCAATAATCTACGAAAATGTGGCGCAAAACTGACTAATGGAAAAGAAAATAAAAACAACATAAAAAGGCTAGTGATTTTGTCACACCCTTTTTTTTAACGCCACACCCTGCAAGTGTATTTTTGCACTAAAAAATACATTTGCAGGGTGTGGCGTTAACAAAAAAGGGTGTGGTAAAATCATTTCCCCATAAAAAAGCCCAAAAAGTGAAGGACAACAACCGCTTTAGTATTTTACAATTCCTTTTGATTGATATTCCATTTCACAGAGAAGTAACTATCTTGGATTAAACATCAAACAAAAGAGAACACTACATTACAGCGCCATTTTGTAAAAACAGAAATGCTATGTGAAAAGAAATTTTATCCGGAAATGACCCGGAATACAGTATTTATGACCAGTCATAAATTACCGAGTCATTTATGACCGATCATAAATAGTATATTCCGGATCATTTCCGGGTAAAATTTCTTTGTACTTAACATCCCTTTGTAAAAACAGCATCAGCTAAGCGCTGACTGCAAGTTTTAAAAACGTGGTTCAGATTCAAAAACGTGGTTCAGATTCAAAAGTTTTATGGGTACAGGAGAGAGAGAGAGAGAGAGAGAGAGAGAGAGAGAGAGATGTTGAGAGTCAATTTGCTGAGTAATGAGTTTGTATGATCACCACATTACATAGCATTGACTTTTTCCCGGCAGGTGGAGTTAGTAATATGTATCATGATCACATGTACAGCTGTTACCTGTTAGGTCCCCGTAATTTACCTTTTTCCCTGATCAAGTCCACACTATTAATTATTTTCGCGCAAATATATCTCTCTTACCTTATTTTCTACTCAAATAGAGTACTATTAGGAAGGGGCGATCAGCGTAATGACTCTAACCATTTTGAGACGTTCAACTACGAGATAGGTATTGCTCTGAAAGAAACAGCTCTCGTCACTACAACCCTATTGAAGTGTGTGTCAACAAGAATGCCCTCACCCGTGACATCTGATTCACGACGACTGCTATCATAAACTGGTCAAAATTCGACGGCATAGGAAGTGAGAGGGAGTTTTGTCCCGCGACTTTACCAACTCGACTACCACCCCAATTTCTCTTTAGTAATTGGGCCACTTTGTTAGCCTTGGAACTCATGATGATGCTTTTCTCTCTCTACTAAAACAAAGGTTCAATTCCACCCCATCTTTTTTTCTCACAATTGAAGGAACCATAATCAATCAACTTGAAGATGCACAACCCACTTGCTAGATACCAACCAACCTTCTGAAAAGCCACCCACCGCACTCGACACTAGATTGGACAACCCATGATGCTATTACTGATAAATGGGGTGGGGGCCCATTTCATCAGAAAATAAAAATAAAAATAAAAACAAAAAACAGGACTTGTTCATCTTTTTTTTTAGAGTTGGGAGTTTATTCCTTTGCCACTAGACAACATGAACAGGGGACCCACGACCATGGTGGGTTTCCCCCCATTTTTATACTACTCCTATTCAGACCAGAAATGCTTAAAATCGAGTGAGAAATTAAGAATTACTGTAAGTAATTTCCTTTACTTCCCATCGGTTTTTGCTCCAACTAATTTTGTACCTACGTTTAAAAAACGAATTTTTGAACAACCGGACTAAGGCTGCATTCTTACAAACTTAACTTAAATCTGAAAATTTTGTTATTATTTGAATTTTTTTTCACATTTATTAGTTTTGCGCCGAATTTTTGTGGGTTATTGATTCGTCTCGACGAGAGAAATCGGAAAAGTAATTTTTTTTTTTACTTTTATCCAAGTGTTTTGAGAAATAACCACTTTTTAGCCAAAAAGTGGTTATATTTCTCAAAATACTTGAATAAAAGTAAAAAAAAAAAATAACTTTTCCGATTCCTCTCATCGAAACAAACCAATAATTCATAAAATTTGAAGCAAAACTAACAAATGTGAAAAAAATTCAAATAAAAATAAAATTTCCAGATTTATTAAGTTTAAACTAAAGTGTGCACAGATCATGGATGGGGTTGGGCCCCTCTCTCTCTTGTATCCTTAAATCTGTCACTCTCTCTTGGACAAGTCAACAGGAATAGGACATAAAGCTGGTTTCCCTTCTCAAAGGTACATCTCCCATTAACGGTGTACCTAAACGACAAATTAGGACCATGGTTTTTCTCTAATTACTAGTAATACTACTTTAATGCTACTAAAGTTGACTTTAAGTAGACAAATTAGCTAATCAATGAGGTCAAAAAACATACGGAATTAAAGTGTAAACTAACGGACAAAGAAATCAATGCTCAAAATGAGAATGCTAGCTAGCTAGAACGATGGAATCGCAGCATAATTTGCTTGTCCCTTATAAATTTGATGCACATTTCAAAATTTTGCAAGGGTGTCATTTATGAGCGCAACGACTGTAGTTTTGATTTCTAATAAGAGGATCACCGATGACGTAGGATTCTGATCCGGCCATATTCTAAGCTTTCGAATCCACAAAGGAAAGATATATAAGAAGGCTTCAGAGACACTTGAGTCGGACGATTAAGTTATTGGTGAATTAGATAATTATTGTTTGGGCTGATCAGGAAGAAGATCGTACGTACCGACCGGCACCATCGTTTTATCATTCATGGGTCATTGTTATCCCCTCCCAACTTTTCGAAAGTGTTCTACTTTTATTGCCAAAAAAAAAAAAAAACTCTTATATCGTGTTCATGACAAACGCTCTCTAATTTTCTTCTAACGACGTGGTTCTGGGATATGACTTGACCTCTCAAGGTCTGGTCATTCCTCTCCTTAGATAATTAATGGCTCTAAAAATATCGGTCCAATGTAAGACGGCGTTCCAAATTTGTAAAATAGCTTATAATGCTACCATTTTGTTAGGAACAAGTGCCTATCGATCATTTAATCAAAATTTGCCGATGTCAGTAAAAGTCCAACTTTATTTTCTTATTTCACGAAATGAGCCTAAGCGCCAATGGGTCAACTGAGGTTGCCTCCGGCCTCCCCCAACAAGCAAAATTTCCAAATGACTATAACTAATCAAGCTTAAAAGGATACCACAAAAGTGTCCAATCCTTGTATTATATACTGCACAGAACGCCTTTCAAAAAAAAATACTGCACAGAACGAGTCTTCTTGACAAAATTGGATGGATGGTCTGTGTAATCTTGGTCATATAGGCAGATGCATGCAAATCTAATCCACCATTGGAGTCCCATGATAGCACGCAGAATCGATCACTGTATATATTTTAACTCTCTTAGACTTGAATCTGATATTGGTTGTATCGAAGGTCAAAGTATCTATCAACAATTTTAGACAAGCACGGTCGTAGCCCGAAATCATGATGGTTAGTAAGTTTCAAAGTCTTACCTGAGAGTAACAATTTTTAAAACAGGAATAGGAGATGTTAGTTCAATAAAAAGCCGCTTAAATATAGTCCTTTCCGGTCAATTTTTTTGCCGATTTCTCGCGAGTACCCTTAAAATCACGTTCTGAACACATTGAGCGGTTCGAATCATCGAAATTCGATCGGAAAAAGAGAGTCCGCATTTTTCTTCCCCACACGATAAGTATAATAATATAGACAAAACGCTACGGAAATCCTACTTGCCTATATTCTTCAGTTCATCAACCAATAGGTTTTAGGATCAAAAAAAAAAAAAAAAACCAATAGGTTTTCTCTCCCAGGTCATTGAAAATGATAGGAACAAGCTGTTGGCCATGCGTGGTTTTTTTTTTTTTTGGGGGATTCCATTTTGTTATTTTTTTAGTAATCGTCAAAATTTTTAAGTACTACTTTCTCCGTCCCAAATTATTGTGCCTGATTTTTTAGTATTAAAAAATCATGTCAATATAAGAGGTGTTCGTGAGCTGGTTACCTCTTAGATATTGTCATATTGGATTCCGATCGAGTTGTAGATTATAGATTTTTGAATTGTAACGAGAGTTAGAAAAAATGTGTCAATGCATGATGCGTGTAGAATAAAATTTACACTAAGGATTTATCAGAGAAAGCAAAATCAAAATCCAAAAGCTTCTCTTGATGTGATTTTTATATGATATGCATTTTACGGTTTATTTTTTATTTTTTAGAATTCATTTTGGTAGAGTGCATTTTGAAATTAACTCTCAAACATTAAAAAAAAAAAAATGTACAGAACTTTACAATGCAAATGCATAAAATGAAGGCCGGCAAACACCTCCATGATTTATATCAACATAATTCCAGAAAATCAAAATCAATTTTATCTTAAGATAACTGTATCGCAATCATATTAATTCTTACTAGTATCCAATAAAATTGGAACTAAGGCCAAAAAAAGACACAAATAGTATTCAGTCTAGTGACTAGCGTGGTGGATCGCAATCATATATATATATATTTTTTGTTTGTTTTGGCTGATTAGCGTGGATGCTTAATCATTTCGTATTAAAAAGATTGTATTGTCGTAAATATTTAACCTGATTGGTACCATATTCTCAGCTGTTATCTTTTTCATTTATAATTTATTGTTAAAAATAAATTTATTTCTCCTACACTAAAACTTTTTTTTTTTACTTCCATTTTGCCTTTGACCTCTCTCTCCCTTTTCTCTTCCGCTATACAAACAATTTTTCAA
>JAOTQK010000001.1:21947702-21962868 GCA_025642025.1 Rhododendron ferrugineum
TACGAAAAAAATTTGAATAAGGACAAAAATTTTTTGGCGGGAAAGCCATTTGGCTCAAATTGCCGAACAACCCCTAATTGTCCACCAAAAGTTCTCTTTTAATTGTCCCCTCCATCCGATTTTGTTTGTTCGTTTTTGTTATTTGTGTTTTTTTTAAACGCTTATATGTTTCAATTTAAAAATATTTTTTATAATTTTGAAAACTTTCATTATAAATCTAATCGAGAACTCTCAAACAAAATCTATATTGCATATTTTTGGATGTTCATATTAGAAGAATAAACAATTAAAAACTGACACGAATATTAAACAAAAACAAACAAAATAGGACGGTGAGAGAAAATATTTTACATTTAGGTCCTGATTTGTGGACCTATTACCCGTTCAAATTTTCACAAACAAGAAAGTTCTTTTTGGGACGGTGTTGACTTTTTTTCTCATTATATTGTGAGAATTTGCAGTTTTAAAGTGTGGGAATTTTACAAATCCAACTTTTTATAAACGTGTAAGTCCTTTAAGCCATGTATTAATTGTTTTGCTTCTAAACGAATCGAGTTTGAGCTCGAATTTTGGCTTGTTTAGTTGAGTGGAGCTCGTTCGTTCAATAAAAACTTGGCTCGATTAAAGAGACTCGTTTAATAAGTGACAAGGCTAAACTTGTTTAGTAAATGACTTCAGCTCGTTAAAGGCTCGACACGTTAAGGCTCAAACCGGGATCGAATTCAAATTTTTGACTCGTTTAGTACACGAGCAGAGCTAGAGCTCGACAAAGCTCGGCTCGGCTTGTTTGTGGACCTAAAATGAGAAATTAATAAGAATTTCAGGCAAAATACAGGGTGGATAATGTATTTAACATTCTCTTCTTCTTTTTTGAATTTTCCTGGCTTCTTAAACCGGGAGGCCGGCACTTTTTTTTGGTACACTAAAAAATGAAGGCCGGCACTTTCGTCACCTGACATTAAACACGACTTTTCGAGTAATTATTCAATAGTCCCGAAACGGTGTTCCAGATCGTTCCGGCACCACATTACTTATTAGGCCCCGTTTTCACTAAAAATTTTGTACGTAATACAATTTATTGACTTTTGTGAAGTTGTTTATACTGAAATAAAACTTTTTGTCAAAAATTATGGCCTTATTCGTTTCCAAATTTTATTTATTTTTCCAATCATTATCCTATATCTTTCTCCAATCATTATCTTATTTCTCCAATTATTAATTTCATTTCTCTCTCTATCTCTCTCCATTCATTACACCTCTCTCCAATCATTATCACATTTCTCTCTCCACTCACTACCAAAACTAAAATACCCAAAATTACCAAACGAACAAGGCCTATGTTGCTTCACTAAACTAAAACATTTAACACATTTTCTTCCAGACACTCAACACATCCTCTGTAACTTTTAGTTTAGTGAAAACAACTTGACAACAAACAGTAACTATAAGTTGTCCATGAACTCCAAGAAAATACTCTATTCGTCTCATAACGTTTGTCTGTCTACAAAATGAGACGTAAAAATAATTACTACAAATTTTTCAAGAAAAATTCAATTTTTTTAAACAATTTGCCAGTTCTCTCTATTCGTGTAAAAATTTTGATTTTTTACTCGAAAGAAATGCATTATTTTTTGAGTTCTCGTTTTGCGGTCTAAACAAACATTTTGGGACGGAGAAAGTGTATGTCGTATCGAAATATCCACAGCATCACGTGGCCTTGTGCTCCGGGAGCACTGAATAATTAGACCGACAATCCGGTTTCTGCGCGCAACAAAATTCGACTTTCTTTTTTTTGTTGGTCTGCTCAGCAACAAAATTCGACTTTGTCACCATCTCCGGGGAAGGGGATCTCTCTCTCTCTCTCTCTCTCTCTCTCTCTCTAGCGCGCTTGTAATTGAATCTGTAAGTATCTGACCCTTTTCTGGTGGTTGGTCTTCGACGTTTCTATTTCTTGTCGTATTCTTCATGACTTGTGATTCATATATCCATAATGTCGTTAATTTTCTTTTGACTTAAGTTCTCCGACTGCCGTCCGTATAGTTTAGATTTACGTTACAGTAGAACTAGTCTAGATCGAACAAATCATCGCCGTGTGATTTTCGGAACCAGTTTAAATGCTCTACGCCTTCGTGTCAACCATCATCACTGCAGTTACTCGGCAACCCCAATCTACAAGTCTCTGGGTCTGTTCTTCGAACTCATTTTTTACGATGCAGATCAGGGTACTTAGCTTTTGGTTTACTGAGCAAGAAGTGGAGATAGCGTAGTTCCATAAGAATTTGGTTCCAAATGGCAGCATAATATGATTGGGTTTCTAGTTGACAAAGAAGAGAAAACTTATCGTGTGTTTTCTAGGGTTTTGAGTTCTTTTCTTGCTTTCCAGCTGTGGTTGTTGGGTTTGTGGAGCCTGATTAGTACCGGAACCCTCACCACGGGTTCGTTTACTCTCTGTACTAATGATATTACTGTAACTCGTTGCTGTAAACTCTAGTTGCTTATTTGTGATGCTTGCTACCCTAGGGGGTGAGGTTGTAATCTTCTTCATTCGATAATATAGCCAAAATTGGTGTGAGCTGTGCAGGTAGCCAAAATTGGTGAACCACGTATATTTTTGTGCCATGCTTTGTCGTTGTGATTGATTTTTTTCTTTGAGCTATTGTGTGAATGTGTTTGGTTCATCGCCTAACAGTGGTTAGATAAGCTGTTGTGCAAAGGTCATTCAATTAATTTTGGTTTACGGGTTTCTTGATGATTAATCTAACAATGCAAAGTTAATGGGTGCTGATGGATATGTTTAGCAGGAATTATTATCAGGTAAATTGCAGTTGCGTTCTCACAAAGTGTTTGCGGTATATGCTTCAAAAAGTTGCTCAAGGATTTGGCTTTTGCGAATTGCATGAACAGTCAAGTTTGGTGACTTTACCAAGATGGGGACACCTCATCGCAGGTTGTTACTTACATTCTCCCATAGTTACCTAGTTGGCAGTTTAGTCCACTAGTGCATTTTTAAAATTTGTTGTTCAATTTGCAGTGGAGCATCTAAAAAATCATATGGCAGCGGCGGCAGCAGCAGCAGACTTATAATTACCACTGTAATGGGAATGGTCTTTGGATATTTTATTGGAGTTTCTTTTCCCTCAGTTTCTCTTACTAAGGTATGTTGACTCATCCTGTTGTTAACTTCTTGTTGCATGAGACACCTGTCATCCATTTGATTCCTTGGGAAAAATCTTGCAGATGAACTTACCTTCAAGCGTTATATCATCTCTTGATGTGACATGGAACAACGAACATCGCAGATTTATTAGAAACCGCATGCCTGAAACTCGTGCTTCAACAGATACCGCACCACCTAAGGTACCTTTTTTTGGTGATATATCTCTTGCATCTTTCCTTGCATTTCACGTGTCACTCTGGAGTCAACTGCTTCTAAAGGACCAGTGATTCATTAAAATTGTTACCGCCATTAGTTTTTGTTCTTCTAACAGGTAATGAGGTCATTTGACAAGAAAAATGTAAACCATGATTTACTGAGACCTTCGTAAATTCATCACAAAGACCCATTGTTTAATAGAAGATATTTTCGTATTTAAATTTGTGTCTCGGGTCTCAACTATATTTACCTGCTAGAAGTACATAATGATGTCTCATAAATGCTTTTGAGATATGTCCTTGATGATTTTATTAAGTTGCAGGATTCTTGCTCCCGATCTCTTCTCAGTTGATGGAAGTGTACAATTTTTCTCCAGCAAACTATGAGTTCATGTTCAATCTCTAATTGGGCTGATAGCTTGTTTGTGGTTGGTTTTCCTTCCAGATATATGTTCCAACAAATCCTCGTGGTGCAGAATCATTACCTCCAGGAGTTATAGTCTCAGAGTCCGATTATTATTTGCGAAGGTTATGGGGTGAACCCAATGAGGTATTTAGTTTTCAAAAAATAACTGTGTTGTGGTGCTGGAGCTTACAATATTTACCAATTTCAGATGGCCAGTTTCAATCTTTGTAGGGGCTTTAGTTTCCTATTAACTTTTTCTGTTGGCTATGACATGCGATTTCCAAAGTCTTAGTTGAATAGACATTGCTTTTTAGCCCTAAATACACTCCCATACCTACCGTGGCATTTTTTTCTAAGTAGTTCTTTCCGACAGTTTTCCCATGGTTTAACTGTTATTTTCAAAGGCTTAAATGTCTCGAGTTCCTTGTCATTGTTAGTATCTGTGGAAACTGTACTTTTCAGATTATGATATTGTTATCATGTGCCATGCCTGGATTTGTTAAGATTGGTAATGTAACAACCCACCCTTCACTGGCCCAATAACCTGTTGGAGCCTAGCAACATGGCCCAAAATGCTTAAGCTCAAGTTATTTGGTAGTAAGAGGTGGTCCCTTATATCTCATTGAAACTTCTTCTAAGCCAACAATGTGGGAGAAACATTGGGTTATTACAATCTCCCCCACTTTAGTACGCAACGTCCTTGTTGCTACATATGGCCCAGCAACCTTTCCAATAGCCAACTCCCACCATGTAGACCGGGGTTGTGCTATGATACCATTTGTAACAACCCACCCTTTACTGACCCAATGACTTGTTGGAGCCTAACATGCCCTAAGTTATTTGGTAGTAAGGGGTGATCCCTTATATCTCATTGAAACTTCTAAGCCACCAACATGGGACAGACATTGGGGTATTACAGGTAAGTGGGGGGTTGGCTGCTTGTGGATTGGTTGGTCGGGGGGTTTGGCTGTCGAGTTGGACACCAACACTTTTCAGACACTCGTCGGAGTTTGTCTTATTACTCGTATTTTTTAGATCCCAGCATGCTTTGGACTCTTGGGGACACATCTGGCTTACTACGATGTTGCATCGATTTGTTACGTGCATTAGCTCCTTTCGTAACTCCAGTGATCTTATGACAGAATGTTCTGAAAACCTTTCAGGATTTGAAAAAGAAGCCAAAGTACTTGGTAACATTCACGGTTGGTCTTGAACAGTGGAACTATATTGATGCAGCAGTTAAAAAGGTTAAACAAACAGATTATTCATACTTGTACATTTTGATGATGATACAGTAGTAAATAGTTTTATAATTGATCTTATTTGTTTTTTGTAGTTTTCTGAGGATTTCCAAATTATGCTTTTTCATTATGATGGCCGGACAACCGAATGGGACCAATTTGATTGGTCAAAGAGGGTGGTTCATGTCAGTGTAAAAAAACAAACAAAGTGGTAAGATCATTTGGCTTTTACAAAATTTTAGCATTTCTAACATGATACGGACAAATGATGCCCTTCTGCTAGGAAAGAAAACAGAAAGAAAGACAGAAAAGACAGTCAATTAATATTGGATCCTTCTGTATATTTGAATGCCTTCCAGTTGTGATCTACTGTGAAAGTTTTGTAGCCTCTTTATATGTCTATTTTTTTTCTTTTTTGCAGGTGGTATGCAAAGAGGTTTTTGCATCCTGATATTGTAGCAGCATATGAATACATTTTCATTTGGGATGAAGATCTTGGAGTTGAACACTTCAATGGTGATAAGTAAGTTTTCCTCCTTTCATTCTTGCTTTTTTTGGTCATTCAAGCAATCATGTTGGTTAGTCAAATCAAACTTACATGGTCCTTTGTGCTATCTTCCAGGTATATTGAACTAGTTAAGAAACATGGTTTGGAGATTTCTCAGCCAGGTCTTGAGCCCAATAAGGGACTAACATGGCAGATGACCAAGAGGAGGGGTGACAAAGAAGTTCACAAGTAAGCTTTACACCCCCCGCCCCCCTCACACACACAAGAAAGAAAGGAAAAGAGAAAAGGAAGAAAGAAAGAAAAACATGTAATATCGGGACATTTGAGGCTACATGCCTACCTGCACTTTTCTGGATGCAAACTTTGATAGTGGCTGAATACATCGGACGGGACTTGTAGGAGACATGAACCTTTCAAGCATGTCTAATAAGTCTATTTTTAAGTATAATTGCACCTAAAATTTCTTGGAGTATTACAGGTCTGGTAATTCAATTTCTTATGAATGAGTAAATTGCCCTCTTTTTTTTTTGATAGGCAAAGTAAATTGCCCATTGTGGCATTGTGTAGCTGTGCTTACCATTTTGAATATTTTGCCACACCTAACATGCCCTCAAAGCCCATGTAATTGGTGGCATTCCTTATGGATGTTGCTGGAACATTTGTTTTAAGGCCACTGGCTGTACATAATTGGGTAAGTTTGCTTGTCTGGATTGGTGAATAGGAATACAGAAGAGAAGCCAGGCTGGTGCAGTGACCCAAATTTGCCTCCATGTGCTGCGTAAGCTCTCTCTCTCTCAGTTCACAATTCACATACTTGTCTCAGTTCGCCAAGGTTTATGTACTCCTGTCTCCCTGTGAAAATGCATTTATCTAATTTACTCATCTGAATTGTGATGTTATCCAACTCATTTATCGAATGTGCTCATTCTAGAGTGCAAAGGTAACTTTCTAGTTGCTTATATTCTAACAATCTTCTTTATGATCTATTGGTTGAAAGGAAATCACGCCTCGATTTAAAAATATTTCGATAGTGTTGAGCTATGTGATCTATTTAGCCCATTGGCCCCATCCCTATTGTACTGGATTGTTGGGTATTTGGTTATCTACATTCTATTGTTTTCTTCTGCATGTCAAAACAATCTAACTCCAACAAACATGGGGGTTTGTTTACTTCAATAAATATGAGACTTGAGGCAGCAATTTTACTTTCCATACAAAAGGAAAACATGCAAAATATGAGAAGTCACATAGATCTGAAGGAACACCAATCAATAATCTAGGTGATGCATCTAATGCATGGATTTCTGGTCAAGAATTTTAGTTTCAGTATTCATGTTACAGTGCATAATTGATTTCTATTATTTGCATCTATTCAGTTTTGTAGAGATTATGGCCCCTGTATTTTCTCGGGAAGCGTGGCGCTGTGTTTGGCATATGATTCAGGTGTTGTTTTATTCTTGTTTTTCGGTATTTGATATGTGATTTACGTGTCTATGTTTGATACATCATCTCTGGCTGCTTCAGTGCTTCCTGTTTTCTGCTGTTGAAACTAAACATCTCCTATCTGTTGTTTTTAGATTTTAGCTATCACTAACCTTTCTATTTGGTATAATATGGTTGTAGAATGATTTGGTGCATGGATGGGGATTGGATTTCGCCCTTAGGAGATGCGTAGAGGTAGTTGTTTCCCCACTTTTCATAGCTGATAATTGCAAATATTTCGGTACATTGTTAGAAGCTCACATATGCACGTGCACGTCATACAGTATCTTTTTTGGTGGATCTCTGTATTAACATTCAAAAGATATGCGCTTCCACATGGAAAAAGATATCCGCTATTGCATACTTGGCCAAAGATAATAAGAAGAAATTGTGTCCTGAAAACGCTCGTCTGTCTTGTAATTGGGGTATCAAAAAAGAAAGGGAGGGGATTAGCAAATATTATCGAGCAGAACTAGTTTATTTGGACCATTAGGGTTCACTCTACTTTTGAGCTGCAGGTGGGTAACTACTTCTGTTTTGACTCTGCAGCCTGCACATGAGAAAATCGGCGTTGTTGATTCACAGTGGGTAGTTCACCAAGTAATTCCGACGCTTGGGAACCAGGTAAGTTGTCATTAGATCGACTTCTCTCTCTCTCTCTCTCTCTCTCTCTCTCTCTCTCTCTCTCTCTCTCTATTCAGGTTCATATGTAGTAATTGGGTATTTATGGCCTAGCTGTGTGCCTTTAGGCTTTACAGGGGCCCTCACACACATGTGTAAAGCCTAAACGCCGTTTACTAAGATAGTAATAATAGAAGGTGAAGGGAAAGAGCTTGACCCTTACTAGGAATTGTAGATTAGAGTAGGTTATCATTCGTTATAAAGCAAGATTACAATTCCATTAGAACTTCTCAGTACTCCCCTCATCCAGTTGCATAAAATCCAACATGCCTAGCTTTTTAAAATTAACGAACCTCCCTACTCTCTTTTTCTCAAACTGATAGTGAATTATCACTAATTTTCTTCAGAATTAACTTACTCTGTGAGTCTGTGGTTGTTTGTTCACCTCATGGTTGTTAAAAGCCTATAATACAAGATATGTATCCTACGATTTGTATCTTCTACTTTTAAAAACTATACATATCCCACCTTGTATCCTTTAAAAATCCTAAGATAGGAATGTGTATTCTACAATACATTCGCATATCTCAATTCAGTACGTATCCTACGATTACTTATTGAACAAAAATTACTTATCAAAAAAAAAAAAACCTTAACGAACAAAAACGACACATGATACATATCCCGATTTGAAAACACACTTCACTTGTTAAATGATGCATCTCCAAGAAAATATTGCGGGATACTAGCAACAAACATCGCAGCCTGATTTTCATAAAACGTCTGCTAAAAAGTTTAACACTCCTTGTGTTTGTTAGTCCTTTCAAATCTCTATTACTGTTACCAGAGAAGAGATTCGAAAAAACAGTTTTATTTCTCGTGCTGCATGAACTGTAGCTCTCTACTTAGTCTCTGCACTTAATCAAGCTAAAACATTTTGCTTTTTACTCTTTCAACTTCACACCAATTCTAGTGACCCCACATCAAAAGCAGAATTGGCATACTAACAAGAAGTCCACAGCTTCGACTGTCTCGAAAGTGCTGCTAGATAAGGGAGCACATCCTTGGTGGGAATTGCAGTCAATCTGGAAGTGTTCAGTTTAGATATTAAAAGCACACATTTTAGGGGTCTTATCTAGGAAAACCATTTCACTTGTCTGCCATCACTGTGCGTCTTGGCTTTCGTGCATGAGGGATTCTTGGGGGGTGTACTTCTTTCCCATAAGAGATGGTTGCCCCAAACTCCGTTTGTCTGTTACTTGTAAGCCTAGATGAAACAAAAATTACTCTATTGAGCAGTATGAGCAGAGGGAAGTAAACAAATCATGGCATCACATCAAGTTGTGCATGCTTTGATCTTGTCCCTAATGTTCTATTTGGTTAGTTTCTTAGTATTGTTGTAGTATTGTTGGTTATTTAGTTCCAAGAACTTGTAATGTGGAGGGCTGATATGAAGATAATAAGTTCAGGCTTACGAAGATAATAAGTTCAGGCTTATGTAAAAGTGTTAACGGACATAACCTGCATAGTCAGACATAGTTATTTGGTTAGAGAGGTTATGGGTGTCTCCTGGAAGCTTAAGTTTTGTATTTTGTTTGCAAAAATGGAATCTCACTCCAACTTGAAAGTTTTAACTGAGAGCCATCATAATTATATGTTTACTTCTAATGAAAGACTCTTACATTGGTAAATGGAGCGTAGACCTTGTTTAATGAACGAGGATAGAACCATAAATTAAGAAACGCTGCATCCCAAGTGCTTGGGGCCAGGCCAGTCCATACGGGGTTTCGCTCTATCTTTAATTGGGTCCTGCTAGTGAACGGTGGAATTGGTCCTAGGATTAGTCGAGGCACGTGAGTTATCGAAAAACAATTTAGATGCGTGTGGGAAATAGACATGACATCTTTCTATTCGTAATGTAATCCTTTTGGCTTTATAACCAGTAGTTGTCTGATTGTCAACTTTTTAGGTTAATGGCCTGAGGTTTTTGGTACTTATGGGTACCCTCTGATTGGTTGTTTATTTTGTAATGTAAAGCTTCTTTCTTTAATCTATTGAGCATTTTCACTCGGAGTGGATGAGATTTTACTCTTTCTTTTTCACTTTGCGTTATTGTATAACTATCGTTCTGCTTGATCTGATTTTTTCTCTTTTATATTCAGGGTGACGGTATATCTCCATGGCAAGGGGTATGTATATGTCATATGTGCACTAGATATCATTTACTCGTGCTTGTTTGCATCAATTTACAGCTCTGCTTCTCTTTTCCTCTCTTTATTCGTGGAAATCCACCCTTTTTTATTCTTCTCCTTTTAGACAAAGAACTTTCAAGGGCAAAAGTGTTTCTAATTATTAATGCGTAAATTCTTTGCAAATTATATTATGAAGAACATTCTCACACCAAAGTTTAATCTAATTATGATGCCCTCGCACTCACAGGTGAGAGATCGGTGCAGAAGCGAGTGGGCTGAGTTCCAGGATCGCCTTGCTGAGGCTGACAAGAAGTACCTTGCCCGTACCAGAACTGGTTAATGTTCAGTTTTCAAAAACTCCAAGCTTCCTATGTTGTACATTGCTTTGTTTCTCTCTTTTCCTTTTCTCACTCTTCCATTCCTGTCATCGTTGGTGTTCCAGAGCCCATTTATTCTTTTACGCGAAGTTTTTACTTCTGATAGGTGTTGTAGCCGCAATTTCCTCTCCTCTAGTCATCATACATATCCCAACAGAAAAGAGAAAATTTGGGCATTTTTGTGCAGAAATTGGTTAAGCTTTGGTTCACTGCTGTAAACAATGAAACACTTCGTAGCTGGCTTATCGCGTTTTTCTTTGAGCAATGGTGGTCCTATTTCTTCGGGTTTATTATGGTTTTCGATTCGCTTAATTCAGACTGCGCATGGATTCGCGTCTCCATCGTACTTTTCATTTTTGAATCAGCGGAAGCTGTTGAGGATGAATTATGCAAGACCTACATATGAGGATGAAATTTCTTTCTTTTTTGGATGAAAACAATGGAAGTTTTTTACTAATATTTCTACACAATCCGGATTCAAAGCTGGTTTTACATTTTTGGAACAAATTCGTTTCTGTATGGTTTATGAGCTCAGGAACTGTGGCTCTGTTTTCTATACATATACATGGACAGAAGTGACAAAAATTATAGTGCACATTTCTGCCATTAATTGGATTGTGATTTTTACATTCCAAAACTGAACTATATTGATATACAAAACGACGTCGTTTTGGAGCTCCTCTATCAATTTTTAGAGTGTTAAAATCAATTCCCATTAATTTTCGGGAAATGATTTTGTCACTCCTTTTTTTGTTAACGACACTTCCTAACAAGTGTATTTTTGCATCAAAAATATACTTGCAGGGAAGTGACGTTAAAAAAAAACAGAGTGGCAAAATCAATTGCCTAATTTTCCTACTATGGAGCTGTTCCAGTTTTGTTTCTTTTTTTTAAAAAAAAATTTCTTCAATTTTTAAACTCAAATATAATGAAAATGAAAAATAATTTTGCGTAAATAATTCTGGACGTTCTTTTTGCACCATATAAAAGATTTCAATGAGATATATTAAACAAGATCCATAATGGTAGGAAAATTATTTGCGTAAATATATAATTTTTGAACTTGAAATTACTTTCTTTTTCAAAAAGTTATTTTTTCAAAAAACTGCACAACTTTATTGGATGATTATTGTCGTACGGATACAACATTATGTGGAACCCACCAACGAGATAAGTGAGGTTTCGGAGCATACGTGGAATAGCATTCATTCCCTCTGATACGGTGATACCTGGAATAGCTTTATTCATCAATCTGTCACTTTCCTGTCCAAACAAAACATGCGGACAAGTTTGTGTCAACGGTAGGAAAAATTATTCGATGCCTTTGTGGCACCATCACGTGGTGCTCCAAGTCTTTTTTTCATCCGCATATTTCTGTGCGGCTCGAGATCAAATATGAGGATCCCATAATGTGCGGTGGAGAGAGGTTTGGGGTACCGCCACGTGATGCTTCAAGCGCACTAAATAATCTTTCCAAGGGTAGAGGTTTTTTTTTTTTTGGACAAAAGTGAGAGGTACTGCATTGATAAAGCCTAACGGCACTTACACAACGAAATTCATTACAAATAACTTGGATAAAGCCAAATTAATCATCTAACTGATACAAAACGAGAAAAAACGAGGCGATTGATGTCTTTCATTCTCAGCCCAGGCATGGCCTAACGCACCTTCTGCTGAACGGAAAATTCATATATCTTATAGCAGTCTCAAAAAGAGATATATTGCTAGCCAAGAAAAAAAGACAACAAGAACCCAGACGATCAGATGAACTTTGACCAGAAATGAACACACTAATGAATTTCTAGCAAACCACCAATAGATGCATATTAATCTTCTCGAGTCCGAACAGTAAACAAATCGCCCAAATGCGAACTTTATTACTCTCACAAGGAGAGATAAAAACTCTCACAATGAGAGAAAAAACTCCTTCAGATCTTGCTCTAAATCTAACCGCCCAAAAACCGTCAAACGGATCGCAATCCTCAATGCCTCCACCACTACTACCACAAGGCCTCCAGCGACGGATTACAAGCGGACAAACGACTCCGGTGACGACGGAGCCCGCCGAACAGAGAGGGTCAGATCTGAGGGAGGAGAAAACGAAAAGAAAAAAACTATAGAAAAGAGGGGGAAGAAAAAGAAGAGCGGATGGAGGAGGAGGAGCCTGGGGGAAGGAGGGAGAGGATCGCCTCCCCCCAAGCAGAAAAGTAAGGAGGCTTCTCAAAATCGCCATAGAACTTTCAAAACCTTCAGAGGAGGCGGCTGTACTACTTTTTCAAGGGTAGAGGTTAAGGGGTCCACATATTGGATTCTTGGTCCACGAATGTATCAATGCTTGTACGAGTTCTAAAAATAATAATTTAAATGATTGAAGTGGGCTCACAATAGCCTGATTTTCCCTCGTCAGTATGTAAATTGGCCATATCATTTATGTTTAAGAAAATTGATATTTGCGGTCTACTTTTTTTTATGGTGCTTTATTTCGTTCATGAAGTTATTAGTAATTTCACTTTAAAATTGGAGCGCCATCGGTAAAAATTGAAGCGCGAAAATCAATTTTTTATGTTAAAGGCAAGGAATGAGAGCATTTTTGGTAATAAGCATCGGACTTCAGAAACGAATGCATGTGCATTCTGAGGAGGGAAGAAGATACGTAAACCACTTTTGTCTCAGAAAAATGCCTCCCTTTTAGGATCAAAAAGTCTACCGGTACAAATGAAAAATCTGTACTAGTGGATACATATCCCTTTTTGGATCTCAAAAAAATGATCGGAGTCGCTCATTTTGTTTAAAATACTTTGCTTATGGTCCCTGTAAAAAATAAGCTCAATCCGGTATCGGTAAGAGCATTTACAAAACATCCAAAATTTGCTCTAGAATTCAGGTTTGAATTCTTGGACAAAGTTGAACGTTTTTTAGGTGTCTTAACCGATATCGAATTGAGCTTATTTTTCGCAAGAGCCGTAAATAAAGTATTTTAAACAAAATGAGCGGTTCCAATCATAAAGTAAAACATTGAAAGAACGCATGATCTTTTGAAAACGAGTTTCTAAAAAAGTGGAGTACAAATATTTGAGTGCATTTTTTTCCCTTTTGGAAAAAATCTGTTTAAAAAGGGAAATAATTTTGTCACTCCCTTTTTTTGTTAACGGTACTCCCCTGCAAGTGTATTTTTACATCAAAAATACATTTACAGGGGAGCGACATTAACAAAAAAAAAGAAGTGGCAAAATTAGCAGCCTTCAAAAAATCGTTTCCCTTTTGCTAATTTATTATTGCTGTTTTGAGGAAACAACCACTCAAACCAAACTGGGAACAAGGTAATTGACGGTCAACCAACTAACCCTTCCTCCCGCCCAAAAAATCCAGTGAACGGGGGACCACCATAGCTTCCCAATTACTACTACATCTTCTCAGCCACCGAACGAAGATTGAGGGCACTTTGAGTTAACTTTTTTCGTGACTTTTCGGCATGGTTTTTTGGTAATTTTTTTTCTTAATTTTTACTGAATTCGTGTCTAACTTTTACATAATATTTTCAAAAAGGAATTGAAAAAATTTACTAAGTATAGACCAAAAGTTAAAAAAAGTCTATATAAAACGACAAAAGAACACCAAAAAAGTAGTATTTGCTATGTACAGTGTCTTTTTCACTATTCTTACTTGCGTTTGGCGCCCAATCTAATCTAAGTCAAGTAATGCGCCCGTGTGTGAGCAATATCAAGAGTGAAAACATCTTTCAAATGTCTCTCAAACTACAAAAATTTGCGAGAGCAACGATTGGAAGAGATACTATTGGCTTACTAGGGAAAAAATATTTGTAGAGTATATATGCGTCATTTGCATCATTAGTATAGAACCACGTGATCTAAAAAAGCACAAATTTGGAGGGGTATTGTGATGGGGAACAGGATTTTTTTTTTTGTCATTCGTTAATCTTAATCTACACTATTCTAGAGGACTTGGGGGAGAGAAATGAAATTTTGCAAGGTATCATTTAAATGAAAATGTGCAACTACAAAAAAAAATTGAAATTTTCAAATGAAAATGAGATCCAAAAATTCAGACCGTTACAATGCCCATGTGCATGAGAGTATGTAAAAGGGAGGCCAATTGCACTCCAATCCACTTGCAATGGAGAATGGGATCTACACTCTTAAAAATAGGGCTTATGCCCTAATGGTACGGGAGGAGTATTGTTTATGAAGCACAAACTATTTTTTCATGGCAGGAGTTGAGAGAGCAATGCTAGTAACACAATTATAACACAATTGCATTTACAGCTACACTTGCGTCTTGCTCGTTAGATGTGCGGGGACGAGAAAAAAAAATCAGTGATAACTTTTTTTTTGGTGTCCTATACATGAAACGTGTGGCTCTTGGAATTTACTCACTTTCCTCGCAAAACAATTAAGAAAATTCCACAAAAATAACAAAAAATTGACAAAAAAGAGACATGTTTCAAGGAGTATTTGTTATGTTATTGATTGAACTTAGTTTCTTTTCAAGCAAAATAAAAATATATACTTTGTATTCTCTAGAACGTGTAGAATAATGATTAAATAGATGAAAATAAGAAAATTTTATCTAGGAGATAGAATGAAATAGAGAGTTCCATTTTATTTTAGATAACTACATTCTCATCGTATATAGATTTGATTTAATGCACGTAAGCCCATGAACGACTCCAAACACAGTTTATCTTTTGTGTTCGGTTGCCAAATATCTTTAGTTTTAGTTTTGTTTTTTAATCATTACTTTATATTTTTCTTCAATCATTACTTTATATCTTTCTTCAATCATTACTCTATATCTCTAATTATTAATTTCATTTCTCTATCTATCTCTCTCCAATCATTATCCTATTTCTCTCTTTATCAACTACCAAAATTTTCAGAAGCTAATCTCCTCCCTCTTCTAAATGGTAGTATATGTATACAATTCTTCCCACACGAGAAGAAAACGCT
>JAOTQK010000001.1:21969289-21981789 GCA_025642025.1 Rhododendron ferrugineum
TTGGTACCAGAGCAGATGTTTGTACTTTGCTTAGAGACTCGCAGTATATAGTGGAAGAAGTCTCTGATGCACAAGTCTATCCAGTTGTTAGTAAAGCCTTGGACCGTTTGCATTACGAACGTGATCCGTGTGTACAGTTTGACGGGGCAAGGAAATTGTGGGTTTATTTACACCGGGAAAGAGAAGAAGAAGATTTTGAGGACGATGGGACTTCATCAACAAAGAAATGGAAGAGGCCAAAGAAAGAAGCCACCGAGCCATTAGAGCAGGGAGCTGTGACTGAGGCTTATCATGGGTCTGGGGAACAACCTGGGGTTGAGTTGAGCTCTGATCTCGATGCTGAGCCATCATGCGGGGATGAGAATAAGAGAATGGAGTTAACAGATTATGACGGCAAGCATATTACAGAGGACTATGTCTAAACCAATCTGAACAAGGGACATGCATCAGGGTCGTCCAATGGATTGGGAGTCTCTTCGGTTGAATTCTATGCGAGAGAACAGATTGCTTTGTCAAGAAAATTCCACCAACGAAGATTTTGATGATGTGATGTTTGATATAGAACCCACCGGAGCTTTTAAGCACAAGCTTGTCGCGAGGTTCCAGGTAGTTTTTAGTATTTCCTTGCCTTTTGTCGACTGCCTTTGTAGTCTTCTGTTTATTAGTACTTGGAACGTGTATTAATTGTTTGAATATTGTGGAGTTTCCTATGTGGTAATTTCGTGACGGCTAGGGGCACATTAGCTCAACCACACCTCTCTCACATACAGGTGGGGCCCGTTCCAGTGGGACCCACCTGTATGTGAGAGGGGTGTGACTGAGGTGATGTGCCTCTAGCATTTTTGTTTCATGACCTGTGAAGATTATGTGTCGGAACAGGAGGTTACAGAATGACTGGATTGTGGCTAAAGGAGACATATCCGGGCTTCTGGCTCTTAGCTTTAAAAATGCATCTTGTCATGTATTTGTTTGTTGCATTACTGGTTCAGATTTGTTTAGCTTTCATTTTGTTGGTTTGTAAACCACTTAATTATTCAGGAAGTGAACAAATTCGTGATTGCAGTATGCATACGCAAGTGATTAAAAAAATAGCCCGAATTTTGGCTTCTGAACATGATTCTTTTGTCTCTGATGCCATTTGGCTTTGATTTGGGTGGGAGCATGGTTCTGTAGCAAAACAGGTAGGAGGTTACTATTTCTGTGGTATTCTGAAAACAGTCAGCTTTGTGTATATTGCCAAAGGTTATATTTATCCACAATCCTCCTCCGCCCATACGCCAATTATTGGGGACTACATGGGTTTTTTTTTTGTGGTTATAATCTCACGAATATCGATGAAAATCCCGTCAAAATAAAACTGAAGTTGCACTTAAAACTGCCGCAGAAGTCAGGCGCTGCTCAAAATACAAAAAATGCTCACACTTGCAATCCTAAATTTTGAAAAGGATTAGAAAAATTAATCAAGCACTTAGTGATAGTATTCGATTGAATTTATTTTTATATACAGTATCTCAAAAAATTATTCAAAATAAAATAACATTTTGAACTATCTGTGTGAGGAAGACGGTCCACTAGTATCAGGGCTCATCCATTGATACTCATAGTCGGACTCTTAAATACCGTATGTTGGTTAGATAGTGACAAGCACTCTTTCCTAAATACACATAATGGGCACAATCAATTTTCGTAGAAAAATTAGTAGAAATAGATCATTGAAATCTAGTCTGAATTAAAGATGTTTGTTACCATATTTATTCAATGTCGTCTGACGGTACCCTCAAGTCCCTTTTCCATCTTCACATTTTGATGATTTGTTTTTTCCACAGCAATATACATCAGCGGGGGTTAATGGGAGTGTTAGAATTAGTACTGGAAAATCAAAAGTTATCCATAGCCCTGGCCCCTTAAAGGACTTGCCCCTGTGGGGCTCGAACCCAAGACCTTCCACAAAGGGGAGGCAATGACTTACAAACTGCACTAAGCAGTGGTTGTCACATTTTGATGATCTTAGACTAGAGAAAAAAATAGCCTTTCAAAAAAAAAAAAAAAGACTAGAGAAAATAAAATGTGTGAATTCTACCCCAATGTCTATCTAGAAGTTTGGAATATCCGTTTTGGGAAAAAAAAAAGAATTTAAATGCGAAAAAACTCCTAAAAATAAAAGCGAATTTTTTTTTTGAATTTAATTAAAAAAAAAAAAAAGAAGCAGCCAAAAGCACCTCCTATTGTTATTTTAAAGAAAGAATCTCTCAGTTTCCTCAATTTCGTTGCTCCAACACTACGCAGATCTGAGCAACCATCCAAATTAGGGTTTCCATATCTACTTGTTCGTCAATTGTCGAATTCCACAATCCAAACGTACAGAATCTAAGATCAATCCAACCACAAATGCGGATTCACGCGACCATGTCTGTATTTGTATAAAACTCACTTGGAGTCAGGTGGTGGTGGTGGTGGTGGTGAAGAGATGAACGTGAGCCATCCGTCGGTGCACCCGGTGGAAGCGCCGCCGCCTGCGACGGAGGCCGAGAATGTGGTCCGAAGAGTGAGGATGGAGGACATCCAAGGCATGCCTGGAACAATCGGCGGCCTCGTACTGCGTGTTTGTCAGTTCCTGTTCGCAGTCGTTGCCCTCTGTGTTATGGCCACCACCAACGACTTCCCTTCCGTGTCTGCCTTCTGGTATTCGCTGCGTCCGTATCTCTTTCTACTTTTCTACGGAAATTTACTCTTTTGTTTCCTTTTATCTTGATTCTGTGCCCTAATTTTATAAATAGCCGCCGAATCGGATTCTAATATTAGATTTGATTTGCAAGGGTTGGTGGGTTAAAACTTAAAAGTTAAAATCTAATGGTATATCAAAATTTCGTGATAATTCTTTGGACTGAGTATGTATAACTGAAAAACTGGGCGAAGAGGAGTTTCACAGCAAAAAGTCTAAAGTGAAATACCTTTGATGAATTTTTATGTAGGAGTGAAAGTGATTTGGGTGACCGGGGATAACATCCAACCTGATTTTGAAAAATTGCCAGATATTTGAAATGTGGTCAGTGGCCCTAATCTGACTATGTGCATATGTTGCCAAATATTGGGTCTCCCTCCAGTCCTCCCCCGCCCGAACACCCATCGATTGGGGACTACATGGGTATTGTTATTGTTGTTGGTATTATCAGTGTCCCTAATATATTTTGACAGCAATTAGCACAAAAACAAGTTTTGCGTGGGGTTTTGAGAGTGAGCTGTTTCTACAGATACAAGAGAGAAATTTATTGTCTAGAAATAGATGCATATATTCAAGCAATAATGTGGGATAATCTCATATCTGCATATCGATCAGTAATTGGTACGTAATTGCATTTTGGAGAAAACAGTAGTTGTCAGGGTGAGAGAAATATAGTTTTCTCCTTGAGGTTGGAACATATTAAAGGGTTGCTTATTTCAAAAACCACTGATGCAACTGTGCAAGTCTATATGCTACTGTGCAAGTCTATATGAAGGGCAACAATCAAAACCAGTGATTAAAAAGTGAGGAGAAGGTGAGGCGACAAAGCCCAAAAAAGACGAGGCAACGCCTCATTGAAGCGAGGCGAGCATTTAAAAAAAGAAAGAAAGATATACTACATAAATTAAATGACCAATATTCACTCGTTAACATCACCATATTGCATAATACTCCCTCCATCCCATTTTCATTGTCCATTTTTGAATTGCGTGCCATTTTTTAATTGCTTATATCTTTCAATCTATTATGTTTTTCATAATTTCGAAAACTTTGTATTATAGAACTAATCGAGATCTATCAAATAAGATCCATATTGCATATTTTTCAAGATCCACACTAAAAGAGTATAGACAAAAGACATAAAAGAGACAAATAGAATAATGGACAATGAAAATGAAAATGGGTTGGAGGGAGTAACCAACAATCCAACATATGAAATACTAGTAAAAAAATACAAAATACACTTATTCATAAAATATATATTGTGTGTGTGTTTGTGTGCCCACTTCCCACCAACAGTATATATATCGTGCGCGTGTGTGTACTGTGTCAGCCAGTAGACTAGAACCAGACGAAGAGAAGAAAAGAAGAGGGGAGAGAGAGGGGGAGAGAGGGGTTCGATCTCAGATACATATTGTGTGTGTGTGTGTGTCGACAGAACCACAGGGAAAGAAGAGAAGAAAAGAAGAAGAGAGAGAGATGTTCGATCGCAGAGGGGTGAGAGAGGGGTTCGATCATATCTGATAGGAACAAGAAGTCGATCTCTGAAGTGGATCATCAAAAAGAGAAGAAACCAGCTCTGAAGTCGATTGATTGTTCGATCAATCGATGTAAAAGTAAGCATTTATTTTAATTTTTCCCTAACGACGTGAGGCGAGATTTTTTGGTGCCTCATGCCTAGTCGAGCCGAATCACGACTAGTCGTTCGCCTCTTTAAACCTCACCTCGCCTCGCCTCGCCTCACACCTCTTAGGCGATATACAGGCTCGCCTCACGCCTAGTCGCGCCTAGGCACAATTTTTTAATCACTGATCAAAACCGATTGCCTAGGCGCGATTTTTTAATCACTGATCAAAACCTTATCAATCTGTTTAACACAAGCACTGTTACACCGTATATTGGTTACCTTTTGTGCATGCTGTGTTTAGCTCTGATTTTAGATTTTTGTCTCGGACTCATTAATGATTACTAAGGTTAAGAAATATGTTTTAACCCTGGTACTTAAAGCTCTTTTGATATGTTCTATGCCAGCTACCTTGTTGCTGCTGCTGGCTTGCAGAGCATGTGGAGCCTTGCACTTGCCATAGTTGACGTATACGCTCTTCTAGTGGGCCGTTGCCTGCAGAATCATCGTATTGTTAGTTTCTTTGCCATTGGTGATGGGGTAAGATAACTTCTGGCTACTAGTAATAAACTGCATGATCACAACGATATGCATGTTTTCTTATCCCTTTGAATCTAGAAATTCCAGTAAAAAGATTGCCTTCTGTACTGTTTGTCATTAGGTGAATATTTTTGTGGAAGCGATCACTGAGTTACCACACTATGGCACGTTAGCTATTGAGCCATGCTGCTTTTAGTCTTGATGGGCAAGATAATGGCTCATTGAAATTTGTGAAATATGTTTGTTGGGTTAATCATCTTGGTTGCGGTAGTCAGGGCTGCAAATGAGCCGAGTCGAGCCAAGCTTCACATTGCTCAAGCTTGGCTCGCCTTATATTACTGGGCTCGAGCTCGGCTCACTAAGTTTTGTGGTAGCTCGAGCTCGGCAATCCAATGGACTGAGAAGCCTCAGCCAAGAACTTTGACGGGAGGGAGCCTGGGTTATTTTTTGTAGAGCATACATGACTGTGAACTCTCTTGAATTCCCGATGTGGGACTGAAGGAAGCAAACAATGTATTTTCCATTTTTCCTTGAGGCATGACTCGTGAGACTTGTCCCACATCGACAAAATTTGTCTAGAAGCATGAATTCCTCCCTATAAAGCTCCGCCGTGGACCCAACGTCCCTTCTATAATATATACTTACATATACATATAGGCTCGAGAGCCAGCTCGAGCCGAGCATTCTACAGCTCGGGCTCAGCTCGTTAACAAAACGAGCCAAATGTTATGGCTCAAGCTCGTTCATTAGTGTAGCGAACTGAGCTTGAACGAGCTCTTGTCGAGTCAAGCCACGAGCCATTGCTCACGAGCGGCTCGGCTTATTCGCAGCCCTAGCGGTAGTAGTGATCAGTTTTTCATTATTTGTTTCTACAAGCTATGTAGTTGTTCATAGTTTGCTTCTATTTCTTCAAGTTCAAGGTATGTAGTCTTCATTATTTTTCCACTAGTGAAGCTTGTTCCAGAACCCTGTCATAAAAGCTGGTTCTAGAGAGTACACGCCAAACTTGAACTACTGTAGAACACTGAACTCCTGACAAACCGCGAGAATATAGAACTCCAATTCATCTTTTTGGCTAGCTTTGGGGTTACTGAGATGCATTTTGTTTTTTCTTTATTTTCTTAACAAGGTCGATACACGTCTCTGTGATAACTGAAGAATGGTTTTTTGTCCTTTTGGTTTAATAGAGTTGTCTAACTTGAAACAGGCTTGGTGTTTTTTTGGCTCAGTTTTGACTTTACATTGGTAACAATAAGTTTATCATTTGTTTGTGATTTTTTCGGCAGATTTGGTCTTTGATGCTTAAGATTTAGACATTGAACTAGTTTGCCAGTCCTGAGATGCCCTCAAATGATAATCATACATAGTTTTGAAAAGTTTGTTTCATTTAATTTAAAAATTTCCAGCTGTTATATATCAATGATCTTGTGGAATTATCTATACTGGCATGTATTTCCTACAACCATAGCTTATTGTCTCTCTTTGCTGCAGATTACATCTACTCTTACATTCGCTGCAGCTTGTGCATCTGCGGGCATCACTGTCCTTATCGGCAATGATCTTGGCATCTGTAATGAGAATCACTGCTTACAGTTTGAGACTTCTACAGCAATGGCTTTCCTTAGCTGGTTCACTGCACTCCCTTCTTTTCTCTTAAACTTCTGGTCACTCGCATCTCGATGAATGGCAACTCAGTTAGCAATTCCATTTCATTTGTGATACTCGTGGTTTGACCTTGCTTGCGTGTTTTTGTATGCCTTCCAAATTGGAACTCAGTTGCTGTATCCAATTCGTGCGTATATATTTTTGGCGAATCAGGCAAAAGATATTCCTTAAGTATTAGAATTGTGAATTAAAGAGTCCATTAGACTTCATGTTGTCATATGCTCAGATTTCATTTCTCAGTCATTTTTGTAAATTGACAAAGCTATGAACAGTTATATTCGTACTAGCTGTTGGATGTGTGGATTCTCACATACCCGTCTGCGGGTCAACTATCAACCCACTCTCTGGTTAAATAAGCACATGAGAAGTTTATTTTCTGCCGTTATCTTGCTAATCATCACCCTGGAAGTATCTCAATTCAACAGTGGAAGCGTCATATTTTCTGGGGGACAGACACTGAACATGAAAGCTGGTAATACAAATAGAGGCCCACTGCTAATCAGGTCCCATCCAATGCAATAAACACACACACTTACACAGAGTCTGCAGCAATGTGAATCCAGAGCATCTCTCCTCTCTGCCCTCTTTGTGCAGAATGGGTAGAGGATGTAATCCCCAGCAAGTTTGGATGTAGTTGATTTCCAGTTGTCCCGAGGGAATGATTCCTTTTGGATTGGATTATCCGCCAATCGTATAGAAACGTATGGAAAGATAAATATTTCATCTTTTTTTTCACTCTTTGGGCAAATACGGGAAAATGGCAATAAGCTAGTGTTCTCGGAAGAACCCTTTAATCAATTAATCCCAATTCTACTACTACTATGGCAAAGAAAATGCAATCTGGTTTGAGAAGTATTCCCCGGGTCCTCATAACGTTTTGTTTTTTTTTTTTAAATGCAATTATGCAAATAGAAGGGAGGGCTGAGAGGCTAGTTTCGGCCTCAGTTTTTTTTTACTCTGCGAAAGTCAGCATTGTTAGTTAAAGTTAGCGAGATGAGTACGTGGTGAGTTTCTGCTACAGTTAACCGAACCTTTCGTTGGGGCTCTCCCAGTTATCCATATATAGGTTAACGGAGATTTCTAGTAATACAATGCAACAGGTGGATATCCTAGCTAAAACAAGCCCTGGCTGCTTTTATTTAGTGCCCGGGTGGCATGAGTTTCTCAGCCATTTTATGACAGCCCCCATGGAGAGGGTGAGATTTTACCACACATTTTACATAGTTTCCATATTGATGCAGACCTCATAGCAAATCAGTACTTGGACCGGTTTGAGCGAGGGAAATAATGGAGGCGCGACCTAACATTTTAAGATGTTCATACTTTGTATTTGCACAAAAAATCTAAAGGTTGGTTCTAGGTTATTTATTACGTATAGTATGTCTTGGAAAGATTAGGAGTCTCTAGTCTAGTATAAATATGTTTGCAAGCCTTGTGTAAAAAGAGTTGATGAAATAATATTAAGTTCTATAGAGAGTATCATTTTATCTTCCAAATTCTTTGGTATGCTGCGGAATCAACTTAGTGTTTGATGCCTTTATCCCTAGACTATTCTCAGAATCAATAGGCTTAGAGAAGTAGACCTTTGGCTGGATCGAATCCTTTTCAGGCGGATTTGATTTTCAGGTGTTCGTGCGCGAATCAACGGATCTTAAACTCGTGCTAATTTTATGTTTTTGTAAGCTTGCGCTGCATCACATATCCTAGCTTCAGTTTTCTTACCTGATTTTTGTTTCATGAGTCCTGTATTATTATAAACTTTTACTACTGAATTTATTGCCTAAAAGCAAACAAACAAAAAACTAAACCTCAGTGACAAAACGTACATTGACAAACCAACACATGGGAGATTGAATTCATTGAATTAACGTAATCCAAACCTCAAGCTGGGATTAAATACTACTACAAAACTTAATCTTTTTCCTCTTCCCCTTTCTCCATTAGCAACTTTTCTATTCTCCTTTCTACTCCGATTTTCCCACATCACTGGAGGAAAGAGGAGGGAGCTGGACGAATAAATAACAAGATTCACACAAATGACCAGTTAACGAAAGAGAAGGCGAGGCAATGCACAGTACTCTCTTCAGCAGCAAGGACTTTCCAAGCGATGGCTTGTTCATACGAAACATGGCGTCCCATTGTTGACATGCAGATTCCGGCTGGCATGCAAGTAAAACCCTGCAAATAGCATATACAAAACATTGAGACACACTACTAGAATGTTTCTTCCCCACACCACTTCAAATGTACAATTGACCATGGAAAAAGCAACAGTCCTAGAAGGTGGCTGATAAATGTACAAGGTAACTCGAAACCAACAACCCCCCCCCCCCCCAAACTCCCATTTCTTTATGCGACAAGCATGAGGATACAAAGACCGTAAAAGAACTCCATTACGATCTTTCACTTCAACCGTAATGATTTATTATTACATTTTTGCCAAGAAGGACAGCCCCGTAAAAGAAAAGCAAGGAAATCTTCATATAGGAAGTACCTGCTGCATTATCTTTGAAAACTCAGAAAATAACACCTTCCGTCCAGATTCATCAAATATCTTATCCAAAGTGATATCTTGTAAAGCCACAAGAGTTGTTTCCAACATGTCAAGCCCTGCTTGGTTTGCAAATACAAAGACTGGATGCGCCTGCACCAATAGAAAAGGTTAATGATTACCTCAAGAAAAGGAACTTGATTTACCTCAGAGTCTCAGACCGACGAATCACAATATAGTTTTCCAAAATCGACAATAAAACCACAAAATAGGCATGTGAAAAAGGATAGTCTTGACCCACTACCTTCAAGGAGCAGCACAATATTGCATCCGGATGATGCCATAGACTTTTCAACACTGAGTCAGCGCCCTCAGAATCAGACCTCGTCAATTCTGTGCCTAAGTGGTAACTGGGAGAAAAAGAACCAAATAGAACTCAGAAACGGGGTAACAATTTAGAACCTATTTCAGAAACAAAAGAGGACAGCAACTTGTGCGCTCCACCAAACTGATACTCCTAAAATTGTGGTTGTACTTTGAAATAACATGTTGATTTCTCTCTTCCTGAATGGAGTTATTTTAAGCACAGATTCACAAAGCTTGACTGAACCCAAATTAACTACACTGCAACATGTTGAACATGAAAAAAAACAAAACAAAAGCACATCCTACCTATAGCTCTGGCAGATCCAATGAGCCAGCGTTAGGGCTTCTGGAGAACCAGGCGATAGCTTTGGCCCCACAGTTGGGCTCAATCCTGATGGAGAAATGGCCATTGCAACTCTCTGCACAGAGGAAATCACGCTCCGGACATATTGGCGAGCCATTGCAGCTATACTATCCTGTAGACTAGTCTCAAATGGGAACTGAAACGCAATAGTCAACACCGATCGAGTGTTAGAATTCGACGACGCATCCCCAGAAGCAAGATTTGTTGCTGGGCCCACTTCAAGACTGGATGTCAGATCCAGAGTCCGATGGGCAGTCAAAGTGTCCTGCGTATCACCCTGAACATTGAAAACATTACTACTCCAGCAGGAACAAGAATATTCATCACAATTCTATATTGGTCGAAAGCTGCAATTAATTTTATTTACATAAAACAGAGAGACAAAACTTGAGTCAACCAGTAACTGAAAACTTAATGGTCTAAATTGATTTTGTCAGCTGTTTGAAGTTTTAAACACAAGATCAAATATCAATCTGAGAAATCAGTTCAAGTTGCACTTTGAAACATACAATCTGTGATTGGATAGAGCATGCTAATAAAAAGATCTTTACTAACATAATATACAGAGGTCCAACTGGAATACATTTAACTCAACTGATTTTGGATCCAATGGGATAACCCGGAAACCAGAGGGCAGCAGTGGGGCATCATCGGGAAACATTTCATCGATTGGAGCAAAAACAAGTTCAGAGCAGGTTCCCACAGCATTCTCATCAATTCCGCTACATATCTGCAACCAAAGCAACTCTATGCTGAATATTTTCTACCTTTTCAAAGTAATTCTCTTAAAATGGTTAGAATGGTTTCAATCATCCAATGAAAACTCAAACGTCCGAGATCATTGGACAAAAAAAAATTGAGTTCCCCAGCCACACCTGTTCATTGTTTACTATTGTCTCAGATTGATCGGCATTTAATGCCTTGTCTTTACTTCTACCTTGAATTCTCCATCTTATACATAAATTCACTTTTAGCTTCGAATTACAAGGCATGTTGCCGTACCATTTCTTTATCTCAAGATTGCTACTAGATTTCGAACATAATAGAAGACATGATTAAGAATTTTAACTGATGCAGGTCAGATCTCATTACCGTTGCCAGAAACAGTATGAAATTGCTTCAGATTTTGAGTGCCAGATTGAGATTGACATGGATGGACCCCTTAAGAAGCTTATTTTAAGTACCAGATTTTGGGAGGAGAAATTGGTGTCAACAGTAGCAAATGGTGATTGGTTTCCGTTGGGATTGAGGTTGGGGTTGGATTACAATGGATGTGCCTTTAGACCTCGGGTACTTCACTATTACAACTATATTAGAAACACCAAATATTCAACCTTTCACTCATGTCATCAGAACTCATTTTGTTTTGGCTAATCAACCAAGATACTGAAGAACGAACCTGGAGAAGGTGAATGTCCCTCGACACAAAGGCATCTTCTTGAGCAAGAGAATGGCCTTCAAGTCGTATTACTTCAAGCATCTGAGATGTAAGAAAAATGTCCCTCAATACCAAATAATGGGAAACTTACAAAATTAAAAGAGATCAAGCAAAAAAGAAAAGTCATATTCTGGTTCGCATTCTTCACTGTGACAATGTGTAGCATGATGAGTAGAAGAATATGAGGACCCCACTACAATTGGGAACATACCTCCTCATGTTCGATGGTGTGACCAAGTGGCATGATGATTTGGCTCCCAGTAAACCTTGTGGGCCTCATCCCTGGATATGCAAATGAGCTAGCTTTCAGAGCAGCAGCAGAATAAGCATCAACATTGAAGTCTGCCCATTCAGAGCGATGCTCCCTCAGAAATCGAACCAGCACTGCTGGTGGAACATTCTGGCAGAATAAAGAGAACACACATGTTCTTAATATTTAAGCAGCCAGACATTGCGATGTACATGCTGCATGTATTCAAAACCATGCTAAAAAATTTGTAGGACAAGATTATAATCAATGGAGAATAACCAAGTTAAAAAACTATAACACACCACAATGAATAGAATCAACTTGACCATAACAGAAAGCCTCCAGCAATCATAATTGAAGCCAGAAACAAAATTACAAACAAAAGGAGCACAAAGGTAGCAACGTTTGCAAATTCACCTCTATCAAATGATTCCATACGAAAATTTTAAAAAGCACATTAGATCCCAATAACTATTACAGTTCCCAAATTTGGATTTCCACTGCATTACCATATGATGACACGCACACATGATCTACTGGTTTAGAAGCAAAATGCCTAAATTGTTGAGGGACTACCAATCAATGGACGAACGGAAGAAATAAAATTTCTCATATTCTCAGGAGTAGAAACTAAAATATTACTCCTAAAATCAAGGCCACTAAACAGGCCAGTAGTACAAACAGCAGCATGAACTCATGCAAATAGAGGACGCAACAGTAGGCATATGATGATAGTTTCAGAACTCACTTGGAGTAGCATGGAAGCCTTTGCACAAAGAATACCTCCGAGTAATGAAAGGGAATTAGAATGAGTAGAAGTAGCACACAAACTTTTGGTTGAATTAACAGAAATTATGACATCTTCAGCACCATCACAGCTCATTATTGACCAGCCATCATCATTGAATCCATTGACAGCATCATTAAAGCCTCTGAACGAGAGGGAGAGGAGAAAAACAAAATGCAAAAAAAAGAGAGAGAAATGTGAATAAAAATGTTGAGCACAAGCACAAGTAGCCAAAGTCAATAAACTGCAGATC
>JAOTQK010000001.1:21986789-21991480 GCA_025642025.1 Rhododendron ferrugineum
TGTAGTAAATGGAGGGCTCGTTTTCTCATTATCTCATTATAAAGATTTTTGCTGGAAAATGCCTATTATTGATAACTAATTACAAACGCAATAAGAATATCAACTGCAAGCCTATTTTTCCCATTATTTTCTTTGCTTGACCAAACAAAAAATGAACAATTAAGACTTTTTTGTTCACTTTTCATATTTTTTATTTTTGTGTTATTACGTAGTTAGATGTTCATTAGGGATATATAAGCGATCGTTATGTTTTATGAACAAATAATCGACTATGCAGTTTAGGTGAAAACTATTCAGGATGAGTAAATTTTGTTGCACATGAGTGTCGTGCTAAAGAGAAAACAACCGCCCAACTTTTAGTATAAAGTTAGAGAAATGTTACAATAGACTGCTTATAGATTTACCACTGTAACAATTTTTATTATTGAATTGACTTGTTTGGAAGAGTAAGAAACTCAATTTATAAACAAACAGTTATAGAGAATAGACAACACAAAAATAAAGTTACACTGAAATAGGAAATTCTGCACTAACTCTATGCAGAATGTGTCGGTCATCTATAGTCGTGGAATGCATATAAAAGAAATCAGAATCCTTTGTGAGGCAATGGGCCTAATGAATGTCATTGCCCTCAACCTTCGTAACTCTAAAAAAAAATAGCTTGAAAATCTCTTGTACTTGATTCTCGATTGAACAACATTATCCAAAATTTAAATGTTCTTAACGACATAACATCAGTTGAAATGGAAATATGAAGATTTTAAGGATGCAACAATGAAGAGGACAGCACACGAGACTCTCTTTCTAAATGCGCAGCCCTAACCCTATCTCTTCGCCTCTTCTTCAGCACCACCACCTCCCCACCTTCCTCTTCTCACCGGCCACCTTTCAATCTCATTCGTTCGAAGCCCTCGAGCCTCCATTCGTCGCAGTGATGGAGGATCTAATCTACCTTAATTCCTACGCTCCAATACAAACCTCAGGAGAGTCAAAAAGTTTTAGGGTATTTTAGCGCTTCCTCCAGCGAATAAGTGGCCAGATTCAAGCCGGCAGCTCCAGCGACAGAAAGTTTCTTTTTTCTTTTCTAATTTCAGGTTTAATTTCCTTATTTACCTCCTTCAATGGAGCTTTTCTGTTCCTCATGTGAACCTTTTCCTACTCTCTATGGGTATTGCTTCACTGCACTTGGTGAAATTCTAACCAATTCATATGAGTAACCCGAAAGTTAGGATCATTCTTCCCAACGGAGGACTCTGGATTTCGAGTCTTTGTAGCCATTTGGGCATTTTAGGATGATAAAAAAAACAAAACAAAAAAAGGATGCAACAATAATGATAAGTATTTTGTGAAGTTGAGGGACAAGGCAGTGACATTTTGTTGTGGCGGTGGGACCAATCCTTATTTTGTTTTTTTGTTCGAGCAGTGGGGCCAATCCCTGTGGAAGACTTATACGAGCAGTACAAATGGGTGTTGAAGGCGGTTTCTTAATTCCAGACCAACATTATACGAAAAGTGAACTGCGCATGAAAGTGGATGACCTTATTCTTTGCTATACTGCTAGCGACTACTGAGGAGGAGAGAGGTATCTTTTTCGCACTTCATCCGGCGCGCACTATCGGCGCACTTTAGACCGGTCGGTGATATATATATATATACACATACTATTACTTTCACCATACTTGATCTTACTTTCGAGGATTCGATTACACTTGTATACCACCAAGGGTCAGTATGTGGGTTTGTTCCCTACAGACTTGATCAGTATTCGATATTAGGGTCGGGTCGCAGAATTTTAAATTTTTCGTAAAGCTCCTAGTGTCAGTCAGGTTCTGACTTGAGATTTTGGAGGCCCCAGGCGAGATATGAAAATGGGGCCTCTCATGTTTTTATATATAAATTGGTTGTCCAATATGAGAAGCAAGATTGTGCCTTGTAGCTTGGTGGGACGCATGCTTTGAGCATAATTTTTCGAGTTCCCAGATTGCGAGTTCGAGTTCCACCGCCTTATATTTGATTCTCACAAAAGTAGCTCGAAAAATGACGCCCCCGTGTATTGAACACACGACCTCTAGGTTGAAGTGTGGAGATCTTACCCTCCCGCTACATTCCCTTCTTTAACAAATGTTTGACATACATAATATTTAACCTATTTCAATATTTTGGGGCCCAATAATTGGGCCCAAAACGGGAGGCCCTAGGCGGTCGCCTGGTGGGCTTATGCCTAGGGTCGGCCCTGGTCTCAGCGTGCATGGATGGCTGCCTTTGAGCAAATCGGGAAGATGATTCATCGAGGTGCGTATGAGCTGGCCAAGACATCCCACCGTCTAAAAAAAAAAACCTATGTATGATGGAGCTTGGGGAAAAAGAATGGACCTTGGATTGTGGAAAGAGATTGGACAATTGAATCTAAGTTTTTTTGTAGGCATTTTTCTGTTCCATTTAATGAGGAAATCATATTTATAAGGTCATCAAGAACACTAACCCTGTCCAAAAATGATTAAAAAAATGATGTTGATGGGTTCTCTCCATTCCTTGAACCATCCAAATCGAAGTCCGCATAAGCTTACTTTGATGGTCAGAACGGTTTACATTTTAGAACTTATTGACAACCCACATCAAGCCACACATTTTCTATGTATATTTCTTTGTCTAATTAATTCAATTCCTTAATACTCCAAGGAAATATATCATTTAATTGTTATTACATTATGAAAGTAGGAATGTAGTATATCTATATATTATAGTATATTATATGGAATTGCATTTTCATCTGCTTTTGGCATGCGTGAAAAGAATCCTCACGTGCTCCCCACCACAGACACATGTACACTGCATGTGCATGCAATTCTTTATGCATATAGTTAGGCACCAAATTGAAAATTATTGTTATTAAACCTGATTAAAAACTAATTAATGAAGCAACTCCATTTGTTTATCTATTATTTTATTATAATGAACAAAAATTCTCATTTTTTTTCCCCCTTTGAAAAGGCTATATTGCATCCCAAGCAACGAAGCAAAAGGGAAGGTCTAAAAAAATGAGTTTTTCTTTGTGTGTGTCAGGTTAAAATTAATCTTTTTGATTCAATGATTGTGTTATTTTACTAGAAGAAAAATATTTTATTGTTGGAGGGTTTTATTTTTTATTAAAATTTAAAAGGTGTACTTAATATATTGAGACTCCATCCAGATAGGATGGATTGTGAATGAATAACCGACTAATAATTATATCATTAACGGCTTGAATTTGCCTAATTTGAGGTTGTTCAATTGTGGGCTTGAACAAGATTTAAGCTCGATTATTAAATAAGCCGAGCTCATCCTTTACTGATCGAGCTCGTGACTATTGTATAAATGTTTGGCACTATGTAAAACACGAGATTGTAAATGCATGCATAATGCACACGACCATGTCACAACTTTATAGTTCATAATCGTTACTCATATTTTACAAATTAATGTACGCACGGTCATATTCAAATTAATTATACATATATATAAACATGTAATCATCATCCACGATTAATTATCTTAGATATTCCCCCGTCATTTCTCACTTGCCGCCCAAATTCTTGACAATTAAGAGCAGCATAGAAATAAAACAAAAAAAAATCCAGGTAACTACCATCTATCTAATATCACCAATGATTTGCCACTAATATCGCGGAAAGCATCGTAGACATTGCTTTTATTATAGTTACGTTTATTCATCAACATTGTCATTGGCCGCTTTAATCATCCAAACACCAAACCAGACCAATTGCTTAAGAAAACCGAACCGAACCAAACCAGTTTTTCCGGCCGATCTATTCGGGGTTTTTTTTTTCCACTGCTTGCCCTAATCTTAATTCATTTGTTCACCATTTACTACTAATTGGAAAGCTATATGGACATATATATATGTATAAATTGTACTATAAAGTAAGTATGATTAAGACGTACGATTTCCTTAGATTTTTCTTAAATTCTACTCCACCCCAGCTAGGCATAGGGTTTTCCAATCACACCCCCTCCTAACATGATGACTTTTTTGGTTGTCTCCCTTCCGACATGCCAATAACAAGATGCCACATGAAAAAGAAATTTTACTTGGGGAGGAATATTACAAAGTACTGCTACAGTAGCTGACTTTTTTTTTTTTTTTCCTTTTTCTTTTCACGATTTCTCTTTTTTGCTGGATGGCTTTTTTCACACTTGACAAAAAAAGGCCTTCATGCTTCATGATCGATGTAGGGTTGTGTCGGTTTAACTGTGTGTAAATCAGGCTGATCGAACCCCCCACCCCCCTTCTCTCTGTCGGAGTCGGTCCCCGATGCCTAAAGCGAAAATTAAAAATGTGATATTTTTGTTGGACTATTATAAGGGGTAAAAAAAAGTAGGAGGAGCTTCTGAAATTCAAAAAATTTTGGAGGCCTAAAGCAGCCGCAACACAAACTTTAGTTCAGGGTCGGTCTGCTCTCTCTCTCTCTCTCTCTCTCTCTCTCAACACCATGCATCAATACTATATATGGAATTGGGGGATGGTGTTGTGCAGTACATCGTGCATCCGACGCCTCGGATCTCATCTCGGTAATAAACGGCTCTCGATCGTTGGTTGCTCTCTCTCTCTCTCTCCCTCGCTCTCTCTCTCTCTCTCTCTCAACACCATGCATCAATACTATATATGGAATTGGGGGATGGTGTTGTGCACC
>JAOTQK010000001.1:22120021-22130092 GCA_025642025.1 Rhododendron ferrugineum
ATTGAACGACTCGGATCATCCGTGCGAAGCCCAAAGTGGAGCCTGCGTGCTGTTGGTTCGTACGGTCGATTTCTCCTGATCGGTATCCGTAGCAGTTTCCCATTGATATACACGCAGCAGCAAGTACCCGAAAAAAGTTTTTCTTTTACTGTAGTAGATAATGATGAGGCCTAACTGCCGTGGGGAAAAAAAGGTTTAGAGAGAGGCTACAGAGTTCATGAGAATTGTATTCCGCTCGGACTTCTTAAAAAATACTAAGTGCAGTATTTATTTGTAATTTTTAAACTTAAAAATAATAGACTTATGAAAATAATTTTGTATGCAATATTTATTTTGTTTAATAGATCTCGATAAGATCTTATAAACGGTGCAAAAAATCAAAAAAAAAATTTCGTAAATACATTATTTTTGAATCTGAAACTTAAAATTAAATAATTTTTTTAAAAAACCTTTAGCGGAACAGGGCTAACACTTTGGGTGGGGCGGTGGGTGGGAGGACTTTTTGTTGAGACCACCACCACCACTCTCTTCACTAATAAAAGTGAGGTATTGTCCCGTCAAGTGTCTACCCTATTTAGATGAGCGTTTTGTTTGGAACTTAGGGAAACTGAGAGAAAAGAAAGGCAAGTTAAAAATTTTCCCTCCAATTGTTTGGATTAGAAAGAAAAGAGGGAAGAATTCAAGTTTTGTGAATAGTAAATTTTCCCTTCCATTTTCTCCCTATTTTCTTTCTTTCACTTTCCATCACTTCCTCTAAATTCCAAACAAAGCCTAAATTTATTTTCCGGACGGAAGGAAAATGACAAGACAATCAAAGAATAAATTTGGCACTTGATCTTTTCCTTCCCCTCCAAAATTCCTTTTACAAATTCCCAATCCAAACACAGCCTTTTTCAAGTCCTGTGTGAAACCCTGGAGGATTTCAATCTTCCAAAGTGGGAAAAAAGAAAAAGTGGTGTCATGGAGGCAGTTCTATACCCATAAAATGTCAGAAAATCCAAGTGGGTTGGATTAAGATTTCACAAATCAGAGAGAACCCCTGAGAGGGCCTTAATAGTCCCCCCTTCCCCTGCCACTGCCAAATATGCAGCCAGCAGTATATGATGGGCAAGCAAATGCCCTTTCAATCTTTTAGGCCATGTTTGGTAACCGGTTATACCTGAACCTTATCATCTCTTCTTTCCATTTCTCCACTCCATCTGATATTTTTTCAAAGGATAAAGGCACCAAACATGCCATAACGTCACCAACATCCTCTCTGTTTAAACTGATGTGCTATAAAGTAGTATTCTTTAACTGGTGTCCACGCATAGATTTCTCTACTCCTGTTGAATTGTCAACCTATATCAAACCAACCTAAAAACATTCCTTCCGAATCAAAAAAGAACAAAAAAACCTACATACTTCTAACCTCCTTCGACAACAGTCATAGTATAAAAGACGAAACAATGAAATATAAAACAAAAATCTGCACAACCGGTGGCGGCAAAATTTGTACTCAGCAGGGGCCCAAATTCCTTTAATTTTTACATCAATAAAAAAATGGTCTATAACATAAATATTGCTACTTACTATTTCTTAGAAGAATATGAGATTGTGTACATACGCACAATTGTACTTAATTCTATAATCACAACCGAAAAATGGTTGATAACTTGAAATAGGGGTTTTTTTCACACATATATAGAAACTTTATCAACTTTTTTTCCACTCAAGAGACTTGCAGGGGCCGATCCTATAAAACTTTTCCAAATTAACATGAAAATATAGTATAGTTAGTGGGATAATTTGGAGGTGTGCAGGGACCCGGGCCCCCGCTTGCACCCCCCTGTGCACAATGATAGACAAATCTAACAGCTGTCTGCAGATTCTAGCAGTATATCTAACCATTTGCCAAACGATAGAATGTAAAGTTACAAATTTACAATGGGAGTAAAGTTACAATGGGGGTTGAGCACCTCACCCGTCCATGAGGACTCGAACTCAGGAATTCTCCCTTAAAAGGGAGAGCAAGGAACCAACAACCCTAGCTATGGTGTTCTTACCAAAAAGGATAGAACTGGCTAAATCGTGAGTTGTGATTAGCTGACAGATATTTCACTATTTCAGCGAACGATCAAGGAAATCTTCAGCAAATAAAAGGGATCAAGAAGGACATTGGAGTTCCCATAAATTCTCATGTTGTTTTACAAGCAAGAAAAAAAGTGCACACTCTCAAGGTCAAATGAGTGAAAGAACAGGGCGAATTATACACTGATCTGAATACACATCTCTAATACTCCTTCGTTTGGTGTCAACTACAAGTAAATCCATCCCCTCTCACATCACTTGTGTTTATGCAAACCTCCACTTAGTTGTATTTCTTTGCTATTACCTCCTATACTTGGTCGCTACATTGGTTGGAGTTGAAAGAAAAAAGCGAGTTTTACTACTATACAAACAAATTATGTTTAAACAGTGTGGCGAGTACAAGCCTGATTGACTGTCTGTGCTACTCCCTGTTGGATATTTCTGTCTGCAACTTTTTACGCTTACACCAGCATAAATACTGAGGCATAGGCCCTTCTTCTCCCATGACCCAGGCATGCTCCGCTACAGCCTCTAGTGTCATTCTATGTATTGGGTCTGCATAAACAGTTTCCATCAAGAAGGAAAAAGATTCTAAAGCAATGCATGGAACTTTAAGGAAAGAAAGAAAGATGAAAGGAAAATAGAAAAAAAATTCCTCTCATGTTTGGTTCCAACTTTAAGGGGGCAAGCAAAAAAAAAATCTAGGTAAACTAAGTAGAAGTTTTTGGTTATTTTGCTTTGTAAAAAAAGGAAAACAGGTATAGGGGGCTACTGTTTCAGTGGTATTCTGAGAGCACTTTGTGCATATTGCCAAAGGTTAGGTCTGTCTCCAATCTTTCCCCGTCCATACCCCCAATAATTGGGGACTACATGGGTTCTGTTGTTGTTGTGGTGTTGCTTCGTAAAAAAAGGAAAGGAAACGATGAGTAAAATAAATTTTACTTGCTTGATATTAAAAAGAAGTTGAAACAAAGTAAGATGTTAACTAACAAAGAAGGAGATGAACAGGAGTTGAGAAAATTTTCACAAGTACGCAGAAAAAATTGCTCCAGAATTTCCCTTGTAACCACTTTTCCTTCAAAATTCGTTCTTTCGACAGAGTTCCAAACACACCCAAAAACAACTATTCGTACATCAAAAGTGAACCTAAGGGAAAAGGGTGAAAAAATGATCGAATACAACAGGTTGGAATCGAAGAGACTGACCTTTGCAGAGTAACCCCTCAAGTAAGTTCTTCAGCAAGGGGTTCATGTGATCAGGAAGTGATAATGGGTGGTTAACAATCTGGGGAAAGAAAATTTTTATGCAATTGCACCGATGGAAAATCTAAAGTTAAAAGTGGGCAAGTGACCATAAAGATGCTGGAAATGAATAAATAAATAAATAACTATTTGTGGACATACAATCAATCCACAATACCTTGTCATATGTATCCTGCAGTGTGTCGCCAAGAAATGGGTATTTACCAAAAACCATACAGTACAAAGTAACTCCCACTGCCCACGTGTCAGCAGCTTTGCCATGGTATGTTAGACCTGTAATCAGGAAAACAATCAACCAAAAAAAGAGAGGAAAACAATCGACAAGCTGGTTGGTAGATAAATCCCGTTCAGTGTCATTTTAATTTTACAAAAACAAAAGCATGTTTTCCCCAGGAACGGAGATCTCTAACCCAAACAGCACTCTGGTGCAGTAAAAACAGGAGTTCCAGGCGAGCGGCGTAGCTCATCATTATCATCCTGCAAATAAACCGATCCGTAAAGATTGTAAGGCAGTTATAAATCATCATTGGGCTACACTTCCTAAGGGTTGCAGCAGGAAACTGAAGTGCTCGTAGAAATATAGGAATAAACAGCTTCCCAAGTAAATCAGGAATATAAGATCGCAATGAAATCATGGAATGCTCTGATCATGGAAATAGTAAATCTGTCCAAAGCCTGACGTGTCTCAGTTTATTTATTTTTTCCCAACTTTGCCATAAAGATAATTGCAATTACACCTTCGTGCACTCAAAACACTGACCAAAAAAAGGACTAAAACCTATAGCTACAAGCCACATAGCCCAGATGGCATGGGAGGTAGAAATGGAAATGGAGATGGAATCCATCTAATTAGACAATAACTGGAACAGAATACAACAAGAATATATGAACGGAGAAGGTAATTGGGTCAGATGAGTGCATAGTTTTATTCCCTCCTTTCCAAGAAAGAAAATAATACACTATAGAGAAGAATATGGGCGAGAGAGGGGGCAATATAGGTGGCACAGAATACAACAGTTTCGTTTCAAGTATTCCCAGTATCATCACCTAACAGAACATATGTACATGTAATTGTTCTGATCGAATAATAGCTGAAGTAGATCAATACCTCAAAAAGCTGGCTGACACTGAAGTCCCCGATTTTCACCGTGCCAGCAGCAGTGACCAAAAGATTGTCGGGTTTAATGTCCCCATGTACAATATTCTGTTCGCACAAAAGATGTATATGTTTTCTGAGACAATAATTGGCAAAGACAGCCAAACTACATCTAAAATCCAGAATAAAGAGAGTTCACAAGATGTTATAGAAAAGTAACTATCTTTTTCTAGTTTTCAAGTCTTCATCTTGAAGTGTGATCCGATCTCATGCCAGCATGTCTCCATAGAGAACATGTAAAGCCCAAAAATATATAATACCTATGTTCACAAATCTCACCATTATGATGCACGGACACCGATACCGACACCGAAACCAACACCGGGACACGGGAATTCTAAGAAAATGGGGACACGGACACGGTGGGGGACACGCCACGTGTATATTTATTTATTTATTTATATATATAAATAATTATAGTTTAACACCCAGAAATTTTTAAAAATTATAATTTGGCCCCAATTTTTTTTTAAAATTACAGTTTGACCCAATTTTTTTTTAAAATTGCAGTTTGGCCCCCAAAATTTAAAAAAAATTACAGTTTGGCCCCCTGCCGTGTCCCCAGCTGTGTCCCCCCGTGTCCCCGTAAAAAATTCAAATTAAATTATGGGACACGCCACGTGTCGTGTCCCATATGTGTCCCCGTGTCCGACACTGCGATACCTCGACCTCTGGAGGTGTCAGTGCTTCATAGCTCACCAAAGAAAGATTGTAAACAAAAACTGAAAATCCAACATGAAGATGCCACAGTAACTAATGGCATCTACCTAGCGGCATCAAGCAAAGTAGCTTATACATTAAAATGTGAACGCACAGGCTAGTTAAGTCAATCAAGCCGCATCATCAAGCAAAGAAGCTTATACATTAAAATCTCAAAGCACAGGCTAGTTAAGTCAATCAAGCCACATTACTGGACAGGCATTGCATACAGAGAGCAAAACAAAAACACCCTTCATTTTAGTGTAAGTAGACTATAAACAGCCTAATGATTTCAAAAAGTATCTAAAAGTACCGCACAAAACAGAAACCAGGATATGGAAACTATCAAGCTGTCTTTAAAGTTCAAACCATCTTGAGAGCATATATTTCAAGAACCACACTTCTCATTCAAATATGGAATCCATAAAGAGAGAAGACAAGTTGGAAGAACTAGGACACTAAAATGGAAAATCCACTGCTAGTAAGACTTGACGAAGAAGGCTAAAAAATAAATGCAATGACCACACCGAACGGCAAACAGAGCATTGATTTAAATTTTATACAATTGTTCCACACTTGCAGATACTGAAACTCAATAAGAGCAGAAACTACTTTTTGCCTTTTGATAGGCCAACAGAAACAACACAAATTTCAATAGCATTCACAAGCCAAAATCTTATGGCTGATCAAATTTCTTTCAGATATCTGATTTGAAAATTATCAAGTCTCCACAATAACATCATAACAATTGATATCTTCACAAACAAGGATCAAATAACATCAATGCTAATTGCTATGACTAATCAAAGGAAACATCGTTCTCCAGGTATGCGTTCCTAAAACAAAATACCATGGTAACACAACAACTAGATATTAGCAATGAGTCAATGACTAAGACTCTGAGAGCATATGATCAAGCCAAAACCACAAAACGGGGATGGATACTTAAAATAATAACATTAAAAGAAAAGTCAATCTCATACATGAGCATGGAGATACATCAACCCAGAAACTATATCCCGCAGGTACTTTTGTGCTTTGATTTCTCCTAAACCACCTGTTGGCCCAGAACCCTCAAAGACCCATTTGCCTTCCACATATTCCAGAACTGAGCAAACAGAAGAAGTTATCATCATTGATGTCAACTTACACATATCAGAAATTACAGCTACAGTAAGAGATGAAGATCGCATGCAGACAGAAAGTCAGGAGAGAGAGAATACCCATGTAGAAGTTATCAGTGGTAGGGTCATCAATCACCTCGATGAGATTAACTATATTGGGATGCTCCAGAATCTTCATTATTAAGACCTGCAAAGGAAAATGTTATCAGCCAAGAAGTCAATACTTGAACAGGAAAGACAGCCAAAAAAGAAATGTGAGAAATAAAACTACAGAAATGATGAACTAAACAACCACAAAGGAGTAACCAAGTCAGATCAATGTACTCATACTCCATATATAACACAACCCGAAGCAGCACCTTAGACAAATAGATTTTTTTTATAAGCATGGGCTACATAATGCCCCATAACCTATAACTGACAGTGAAAAGGAAGCAAGAGATCATGATAGCAACAGAAGGATGCTAAGCTCTCAATATTGCTTGTCCGTATCGCACCGATATTTTAGTCAATAAATAGTGCAATTTTTAGCTTCACTTGTCAAGATCACAAGAGTTATTGTTTGATCAAGATAAATGACTAAGGACATGAGTAAGATAAAAGACAAAAGACATGGGCAAATACCTCACGTAGCACGTCAGTCATAGCAGTTTCAGAAGGTGTTACTCGTAGTCTTGATAAATGAGTCTTGTGAAAGGCCTGCAAGTACGAATTAAACAGATCAGCTATTAAAGACACAATATGGTACTTTCCAGATGCTATGTTGTTATCAATAGGACAGATTCAGTTACTTTAAAACCATTTAGCACTAAATTTCAACTAAAAATGCAATGCGGTTCTGTCCTACCCCAAAGCAATTTATGTTCCCCTAATAATATTTGACCGATCTCCAACTAAACCCGAACACATAAATAAATATCATTAGCTCCAACTTTTCTGGGGTCGCTGAAATATCTAGAAACTAGCCTTCGCATGCTCAAATAAGTCAATTCATTTTTTCATCGCAACTCAGGGGTCTTCACTACTTACATCTTCAGACAAAAGAAGCCTTCATGCCCACAAACTAGCCTACCCAAACTCCTTGTACCATCACAGCCATTCACAGGGTAATACCAATGAATAACATACTTATTGTCCTCAGGCAAGATGAAGCAGAAGTAATTGAAACAAGGAGCTACACATTAATGACACAACTGTTGGAACCTTGAGTAACAAAAATATAGTCCACATTCCACAATACACGATCCCTGCATAAAGAAAACCCTACCTTAATTGCATAATGCTTCCCATTAACAGTGCTTCGGTAAAGAACCTGTTGCATTATCAAGGGCGTAAGACTAGAGAATAGCCTCCTGCAGCACATAAAAGGTTACTGAAATTAACTTACCACTTTTCCATAACTACCAGAGCCAATCTTGAATTCGCGGACATATTCATTTATCATTTTGTTCCCATTTTCATCCTGAAAGTGAACCAAAAAGTTTTTATAGTACTCATCAGTACAAAAGATCAACACTTCATATGATATTATCATAAGGTGTACAATAAGTTTTCTTATCATGCTAACATTTGAGTGAAAATGTTAGCAAGGAAGATAGACACCATAAAATCTAGTTGTATCTACGACCAAACAAGCATGCACACACAAAAGTAGGAGTTATCTTCAAATGGTCCGCCTCATGTTATACAGTTCATCGTTGTTGACGCAGTAGGCTAGAAGCATAATGAGGATGAAGAATTTAAATCCCCATAATGAGGTCGCATCCTCAGTAACATGGAGGGAAAGTTAATAATCAATAACTCCCAGCCAGATACATAGGACAGAGAAAATAGTAAATAAAGCTGACATAACTTCTCTAGTCCCTCAAAAGGCAACTTAGGAGTGCCATCAAAATGTAATCCCGGTGGATTGCAACAATTGGACCAAGAATAGATACAAATTTCTTCGGTGATACCATTATTAGGCATGCCCAAATGGCATAGTAAAAGAGGCAAACTATTTGATTTCCATCCCTAAATTTCATTTACATCATATCCAGATATAGTGAGTTGTGGTTTTAAATTCATGCAAGATATCCTGCAACCCTAAAATAGTAGAATCTCATGAACCACCTTTCAATATAACATGGGCTCTTCAATGCTAATACAGTCATGAAAGGTACCAAGAACAATCAAGCACATTCAAGGGGCAACAAACTGCTAGTGAGCAGTAAAACTTTTCACCAAAGCAACCTTATACTAAACAAAATTCCGCCAAGTACCTCTGAGCGAATAAGCCTGTGGGTTTCCTTAACAGGAAATTCCCTACAGATTAATCCACGTTGAGTTCTGTACATGAGAATCCCTTCAGAACACTTCGTAGGGCTCTGCAGCTCACCATTAACTCCATGTCCCGTATCACTTCCATCACCATTTTGTGAACTATCATCTTCATCTTCTAGCTCTTCATCCAGCAAACACTCCTGTGAAGCGTGATTTTCCATGCGTGCCTTAGGCTTTGCTAACATTTTGGGGGGTTTTGCAAATGCAAGTCGGAAACAACCGCAGCAGCCCATTTGGATCACACTCTCAAATGAATAGCTCTTACCAAACATAAGCTTAAGCCGTCAAGTGAAAAATTGCAACTTCCGGCAACAAATAAACAACTTCGATCACAAAACCTGAAGAGAAACCATTTCTTAAATTATTACGAATGCCAGACAATAAATCGCATCCGTCACTGGGCAAGCACCATATATACAATCTTTCACAGTACAGCTCATGCCATAATTTTAAAACGGACAAAATACATGTGAGTTTTCCAGCTAATTCCATATTAAAGTAGAAACAAGCTAACCTAGTTTACAAAGCTCTGGGGGCTCCGAGGCCCGACCGCCTGCGCTATTGCAATGGATGCCACTCAGATATATGAAAGAAATAGCTGATCAAATCGATGCTGCTGCAATTCAACGCCGACATTTTGATAATTCGAGTTTATAAACAACGAATGCAGGCCGCTATTCACTCCTCAAACCACCAATGCCTTGACCTTTTCCACCATAACAGTAAAATATATATATTAATTAAAAAAAGAAAACGAGAAAGAAAGAGAAATTAGTATCAAGCAAACCAATAAGAGACGTAGCATGAAATTCAAGAAAGGGCGAATATCATCTGGAACTTTCAGACCACGTCACAGCACATCACGAGTGACAATTAAAATATCAAACCTGTTGTTTGATAGTGAAAGCAATTTGAAAACCCTAGCTCCAACGGATGGACCCCCTTTAAAAAAAAAATCATCTTTTTTCCTCATGCAAAACCCAACTGCAAGTCTGCAAATGGAATAAACAAATGATGGTACGAAAGCGTGAATTCGATTCAAGCCATGATGTCGGGAGAAACAAGGTTGAGGAGAGAGAAAGAAAACCCTAGATTGATGGGGTTGTGAGGCGGAGATTTCGGTGGATTTGAAGGGTGGGATGAATGGGGTTTTTGAGAGACTTTTTGGGTATTAAATGCGGAGGGCTTGACTTCAAAGAGTCAAGGCGGATATGTACTTTAGGATATATTTTTCTTTCCTCGTTACATCACGAAAAACCCATATAGTGCATTAATTAAAAATGAATGTCAACTCCTTTTTGTTTATGGTATTTATTTTAGTATTTTTCATGTCTTTTTCGTATTATTGATATCGTTGCGGCAAAAAGTTTACTTTGATTTGTGGAGATTAGGGTGACCGGCCGGAAAACTCAATACCCATTACTCCTATTTAGGCTCC
>JAOTQK010000001.1:22231229-22246156 GCA_025642025.1 Rhododendron ferrugineum
TTGTTGTAGCCATAACCCACCTCGTAGTTGATACACCCCAAGAATCTCCTTCCAGGGTTGGCATACGTATTTGAAGTCCTCAAGGGGGCTTTTTCTCCACAACCACAATATGCATCAACCCAGTTGGAGTTGTAGCTGTTACTGCGGCTGTTGTTGCTGCGGCTATGGTGGCTGCTCTTGCTGTTATTGCCAGCTTCCATGGCTACTGGATGGAGAGAGAGAGAAAGAGAGAGAGAGAGAGATAGAACAACTGATGGAGAGAGAGAGAGAGAATGACTGAGGTTTGAAAGGGGAAGAAACATCTGTATATTGGTGTTATATTGGTGTTAAATGGTATTTTCGTCGAAAAAAGCTTCAATTTGGTGACACGTGTTCTTGCAACAAATGGAAGGGGTCACTTGGGTAACGGAAGGGGTGCGACTGGGTAACGGTCATATATGAGGGGGTCAGTATGGGCGTTTTTAAACGTTAGGGGGTGTTCGTGTCCAAAACGTATAGATGAGGGGGTCTACGTGTAATTTTACCTAATATTTTTGTTGTGTGATATCCAGGCCTGGGGTGATTTCTAAATCATTGGCCATGTCACGAATTTCTACCCATCGGATTCGGGTCGTGACATCATTGTGGTGGCGGTGGCGGCGTTGTGGTGGTGATGGTGGAGTGGTGGCGGCGTGGTGACGGTCATTGTGGTGGTGGCGGCGACGTGGTGGTGGTGATATTTTTGTCTCTCTCCAATCGCCCCCCTTTTTTTTTGCGAGGGGTATTTTGTCAACAAAATAATGAAGATGACCTACTGGGCTATGAGCTATTTGGACAGGACCTAGTGAGCTATTTTTCACCCAGACAGGACCAGCCAAGAAGTTCCTAATAAGACCCATTTGGTGTCTCCAAATAAGATGCTCCGTATACTTTTGCAATATTTGTGTATAGCTAAAATGATTAAATTTATTAGTCATATATAAAAATTAATTCACCCTTTAAACCACTCGTTGTATACCTTTGATAGTATTAGTAGACCATCAATTCTTTATTAATACATTTTATATCATTCAAAATGAATAATTCATAAAGTAGTATACAACTCAAAAGTGTTACCTCTAATGTATCACAATTAATCGAAAGAAGATTTATAGTTCTTTTGCGTTATTCTACTCTCTTTTTCTCGGCGAAAGTCCGTATTGTTTGTTATACTACTAGTTAGTTAGGGTTTTAATACTTGTCAAATGCATGAGAATGCATTGTGTCTATCACTGGGCCACGACACCAATTGCTTGTGTTATTCTACATGTCAACATACATGAACGTTTGTCCTTTTAACACAGGAAGAATAATAATTAGGGAATTGATTTCTACACTCCATTTTTTAATAGGACAGTGATTTTGGTACTTCAGTTTTAGCCAATGGCACTCCACTTTTTATTTTGTAATCTCACATGATTAACACACAAAGTGGAGTGTCAGTAGTTAAAATTGGAGTGTTAAAATCAATTTCCTTTTTAATATCCACACTCCCTTTCTAATCTTTTAGCAAAAAAATTACTTACACTTTCGACACTAAAATTTAAAAAAATGAGTGTGGTTAATAAAAAAAGAGTGTAGAAATTAATTCTCTAATAATTAATGAAGTTTACAAATCGCAGCGCATTCCAATTTAAAAAGGAAAATTTCTATCCTGTCGGAAGTACGATTCAAGATTGGCTGGCTAATCCACACAAAAACTCTAGAAACAAATTTGGCATACGAATTCTCTTCTCAGAAGAAAATTGATCACCATTCACCAGCTCATGGCCTCAAATTCCAAAAAGCTAATCTCTAGCTATCCTCTGCGTGCAACACCTGTAGGATGAGTCGATCTCCTTTGCATCCGGAATCTTGGGAGCCCGTTCGTTTTGGGATTTTAGATTTGGACTTATAGATAATGAGCGTAGAGAGAAATAGAGTAATATTTGAAAATAGGGATAATGATTAGAGAAAAAAAATGAAAGTAATGATTGAAGAAAAATAGAATAATAATTAAAATCCTAAATCTAAAACTCTTAAACGAACGGGGTCTGGTGTCTTCGGTTTTCTTTCCATATTACTGTAGTAATAAAAGTCTTCATCTATATCGCTTAATCAAACCCAAGTGAAACATCAAAATCCACCGTCAATTTCCAAAGTCCAACATTGTAGAAAAAAACTTGCCCCCAAACTCAAAGGATATCTCTACAATATTAATTGGCCAAGTTGCCTAGCTAGTAATAGTACAACTTGTCTTCATTATTTTTCTTTATAACATAATGTCCGAGCTAGCTAGTTTGAGCACACCTCGAATTAATTTGAGAGTTCTGAAGGCTTAAATTAACTAGCGAATAAATGCTCCAGTGACCCAAAGATTAGGAATATTCAGCTTTCGTGTGATTAGATTAGAACGTGCGACCAGATGAAAGATAATGAATTATATTTGTTTTCTTATGCCTACTCGACCAAACCCGTTGAGTTAATTGTTGTCTTCACTATGCCGTGGTCTCATTCAAATTGAATACGAGCTAGCTAGGCCCAAAGTATTTCCTTTTAGAACCCCGCTCCTTACTTCAAAATTCAATGAAAATTAAGCACAAATCCTGTACGGGTTTATGACTTTGTGTTTCAGACGTAACTGCAGGGCATTGTCGACGCGCATAGTAGGTTGGGAGACGGTTTGACTTTCAAAGTTAAGTAATCGTTCAACATTTGTGAAAAATGCAAAACATATTTATCCGGTGTTCCACCAACACTTTTAGAAAAAGTGCGATTTCGCGTTCGTTTATTTTGTGCCAATTTTTTTTTTACTTTTTGATTCGTCTCTCGAAAAAGTAAAAAAAAATTACTTTTACCAAAATATTTTGAACAATGACCACTTTGACTTTTTTTACTTAAAAGTGATCCTTGTTCAAACTATTTGGGTAAAAGTAAAAAAAAATTACTCTTTCAATTCGTCTCGCGTTGAGATGAATCAAAAAGTCAAAAAAAATTGGTGCAAAATAAACAAACGCGAAATTTTTTTTAATAAGAACAAAACAAAAAAATGAAAAAACGTTGCTAGCTAGTGGAACGGCGTGGGGTGATTGAGAAAAATTGGTCCTTGGTGATATATATGCAAAGGGTTGTTTAATTCTCTCACTCTCTTTCACCCAAAGCATCTCTTTCTAAAAAAAATCTAGCCGCCTCTTTTCCTTCCCCTTCTTTCATCTAGGGTTTTCATCACCCTTATGTAGCGCAGGAGGGGAGGGCTTTACTCCTGATGGGTGTTTTTCTTCCTCCTCGGTTTTCTATTGCTTTAAATACAGTATCTCCTTCTTTTCAATGAGGATTTTCTCTCTCAATGTCAAATTTGAGAGTTTCTTCATGATTTTTTCTTTCCTTTATCTCGGCTTCCCCATCATCATGGAGGCACCGATTCAGATTCCGACAGTAGTGGAGGTTATGGTTCTATGACGAAGGAAATCAGAGGTTGTGGCGGTCCAAATAATGATTCAGATTTAATTAGCTTGGCGGCCTCGCTGCTTCGGGTGTTACATTTTTTTTTTATCAGTGTGAGTCTTCTATTGTGCATAGACTGCGGTTGGGGTAATCCATTGTTTGGAGTTGAGAGGCAATAGTGGTCTAAGTATTTGTACGGGAAGGCTACCTTGCTTTGTATTAGCTTTCTGGTACTTCGATTAAAGATGAATGCTACATTTCGGTGATTATCTTATGTATCTGTGTTTTCTATCAATGATACTATTACCATTTTGAAAAATAATAATACTCCGTAATAATAATATGCAAAGGGACAGAATTGTAGCTTTGAATTCAAATTTTGGTAATATTCATAATGATGACCATTTCTGTAACAATTTGGACTACAATAACAATAGATAATCAACATATACCCATTTGGAAGTCCCGTCTCTATATTCTCAATTGGCAACTAATTATCGAAAAGAAGGGGAAAAAAAAAAAGAAACAAATGTGTTCTTTACAAAGTTCAACCAAATCGAAGGCCTCAATTCTCCTCAATTTCCCACAATCCTCATGCCACTGTCTCCACAATTATTTTTTGGAGTAATGCCACGGACACAAATAAATGTGCATAGATACAAACACAATTGTGTTTAGAATCATCAATCCAATGCATGCACCCGAGTCTCATAGACCCTACGTACATTCCAATGGTTCCAAACACATCTATATTCGAATTTGTGTGCATCTATCTGTGTCGGTGACATTTTTCTTATTCTCACCTCATCCCAATAATGGCTCCCACCATCCAAAGTAATCCAAACTCCTCCATATATCTATAATCACGTACTCGTTCTCTTATCAAACGAGAAATCCTTCGGCACTCCTATATCAATCTCGTGCTGCGGCAGCGGCGCCACCCGGCTCGAGCTCGGCTCGAGCTGTGGCACCTCTCGGCTCTCGATTTCTTCCATACGCCCCATCTCGACCTGCTGGTGGCGGTGGGACGAAGATCCGTCTCCATCTCCTCTGCCACCGCCGTAGCGGTGGTGGCGGTAGGATGGGGACGGGGAGCCGTCGGTGTCGGCCCCCCAGTGGTTGACGTCGAAGTTGGAATGGCGGGGGGTGTTTTGGACGCTGCTGTCGATCTCGCTTCGGTAGTGGCGGAGGAGATGGACGGGGGAGAGGTGGTGGGAAGGGGTGGCGGGCCGGCTGGACATGGGCGTGGTTGTGAAGCCGGACCGACGGTTTTGCTTGATGTGTTTCTTGGCCGTGTGGTGCCAATTCCGGAGTGCCGTAGCCACTCTTTCGTTGAATATGGTTGGCTTCATTGTTGAACCCATCTGTTGAAAATGAGAAAGCAAAATTAAATAAAAGAATCCTATTTTTATTGAGAGGAAATAGGACATCTTATTTTTGAACTTCTTAGACCTAGGGCTGCAAACTGAGCTGCTCTTGGCGCGGCTCAACTTGTTTAGTAATTAATCGAGTCAAGCTCAAGCTAAGTTTAGGCTCGTAACACTCGAAAGCTCAGCTGATCGTTTAAAGAGTCTCATAATTAAATTCGATAGGCTTCGCTAGTCAAGGGTTCGGCTTATTTAAAAAGGGGTCGAGCTCAAGTACTCTTAGGCTCGTTTAGTAAACAAGTCTAGTTCAGACACTATAAAACTCGGCTCATTTGCAGGTGCATGGGTTGTATGGTAAATTACCTGTGTCACGAGGGCATAAAGAGGGAGAGTGACGTAGCTGCAGAGAATCTGGATGAGGATCCTGATAAAAAAAAATTGCCATAATTGACATTTGTTAGAAAAATTTAAGCAACTTAGCCTGTATAATTAGTAATTAATTTGACTCTACTATATATGGCAGGGAAATCGATTAATGGAATTAATGAGACTCACCCCATGGAAATTCTGATGGTTATGTCTTCCACATGCTCGTGGAAACAAGACTGCAATCCAAATTCAAACTGAAAATACAAATGATCAAGAAGATAGATAGATAGATACGTAAGAATAATCCCTCGTCAAGAGTGAAATTAACTAATTATATATGACAGGGTTATAATGTGAACGTGACATAAGAGTGGCTTACCCAAGTCCACGCAAAGAAAGCAAGCTGGAAGGCATTCTGCATTATATGAATTGACAAATGAATGTAAGTACAAAAACACATAGTTGAATCTTGATGAAAACTGCACCAGGATACATAAAGATACATACACATACATTTAAAACCGTGCCGTGCTAAAACCGTGCTCGTTCAAACTCTAAAAAGTGTAAAATTTTGATCAGCACAAAAAGTGTAAAATAATTATGTTTTTTTCAAACGTGTCGTGCTAAAACCGTGCTCGTTTCGTGTCGTGCCACATTTAATGCTTACAGAATTCAAATAACGAAACCTAAAATCATTTTCCTAAGGCATATCGATCTACATATTTAGAGATGCACATACTTACATAAGGAATTAAAAGAACTCATTAGTTGAGGTAAGCATAAGTTTGCTCAAATAGCTTCGTATCAAATTTTTTTTGGAAAAAGTACCTGAAAGAGTACAAAATTGATGAGGTAGAGAATGAGGCGGGGACGATTGAACCAGAATAGGTCATCCCCCGGCTGAACGACGGGCACTCCCTTCACAACCTCACCTCTCTGTTGAATCCTTATGGCCATCTTGGATATGATCACCTGTAACTTGGTCCCCACCAATAGGATGATCTGCACGTGCATTCACCGTCAGCCGTTAGATTCGACTTTTGGGCAAACAATAACGAAAAACATGTGGGTATAGAGTGTTTGCTTACAATTAAGGGGATAAATGGTAGCCAATAATATGTATACCATCCTGTCAAACAGAATAGAAAGAAAAACCTTAGTCAAACAAATTACCCAAAAGCCAAAAATAGATTACTGAAATAGCTATTGACCGATAATATATGGCATGGAAAACGTACATTTACAGTACAAATAATAATACTTCTGACTTTGAAATCTGTATGCAAATCCGTACACACATGTTTTCGGAGCCATTCTGATGCTCGTGGATTCCATACTACATTCGTGATACCTACGTGCATCGGAGGTTTTGTGTGGCCGGAATCCGGATGTATGCGTGCACTACATTTTCAGAAGACTGTATCTATATGCAATTTTATTTTCTAAGTTATAATCATAAATATTTTTATTTTCCTGCTAGTTCTAGATTTTTCAAAATATTTTCACTAGAATTGCCATTGCTTTTTTTTCTTTTCTTTTCATCTACTTGAATTTCCTTTAATATATAGTATTAAAGTTACATAATTGATGTATGTAGCAGTATATTCTTCGTACTCACCGTGTGTATTGAACAGTAGGAATATCACAGCAAATAGCCAAATTGGGGGACTGTGGAAATTAGTTTGAAAAAGAAGTTGTCAGTGCAAATGTAACAAATTACGAGGGTAAAAACAAAAATTGAGATGTTAAATAGTAATCAATTAGTTACAAAAAAAAAAGCATTTACCTGATACCGACGACCACCTTGAAATCCTCTTCAAGTGATCTATTGATATATTTCTGGAAATCAAACCTTGTATGGCTTTGAGGTGCCAAATGTGCCTGAAATTATTAAACCAGAGTTTCATAAGCTTAATCTCACACTTTTAAATAAAAAAACAAAATATGAATGGCCATTCGGCTTTGTCCTATTCTTGTTCTGCTAAGAAAAATAAGTACTTATGTTTTGAATTAAAGGTGATGTATTGTGAGAGAATGAAGTACTTATTTTTTTGAATTAAATGTGATGTATTGTGAGAGAATGATCTGTCTCGTAAAGTGAAAAATAAGTACTTAAAAAATAAGAACTTTAGTAAGATTGGAATTCGGCAATACAAAATATGTCGTATGCCGCGGTTAATAGAATGCTATCTATATTAGGAAATAATCACACATTCTTGTGTTTGGACTTTGAATTTGTGAAAAGATTTTTTGCAGACAAGGAGTAAGAAAAATACTATCAATTAATTGGGGATGGTGTTGTGCAGTGGTGTACGTAGCACCGTGCTACACGCCTCCGAGCCGTCGGATCGTGCATCCGACGGCTCGGAGGTGTGCAGCACGGTACTGTGCACCTCACTGCACAGCACCAACCCAAAGTCCGAAAAATATAAGAGGAATCGAATGAAGAAAATAGTTAGAAAGGAATAACATTTTTTGGTCAATCCTATTTCTGAAGGCATTAAAAGGACAGCTACATAGATCTCATCAAAAATATTATAGATTGTGAGATATAAACAATTTTTTGTGAGGTCTCTAAAAGGAAATAGACGCAACAATTTGGTTCTCGGAGGTAGTACTAGTAAAACATTTAAGAATAGTATTCATGCTTTTATATTGAAAAGTGGGGAAACATAAAGTGATAGAGAGGAATTTACCGTGATAAATCCATGCCTCAAGGTCAAGTAATCAACTTTTGGAACCGATCTTACGAATTGCCTGAAGAAGCAAATCTGAAATGGAATAACAAACATGTTTCAAAAGTCTGCCAAAAAAGAAAAAAACATGTTTCAAAAGTGTGAACCAAATGGGTCGGATTCAGCCCACGCCAATTATTAGAGAGAGAATAGGAAGCCAATTTCTGCTAGTTCATGAACCACATATACGACCCGTTTGGCACGTGAAAGAACGACCGTTTTCAAGTTTTTGGACTTTTTACTAGAAATGTTATTATTTCTGTTCCAAAATATTTGTCCGGTCCGCAAAATAAGGATTCAAAAATAATGATTTTATTTCAAGAAAAAATCCAAACTTTTTTTCGTAAACTAAAAAAACTCATCAATATCTAGTGAATTGTTGAAAAAATTTTAAATTTTTCTTGCAAAAATTGTATTATTTTTACGTCCTCGTTTTGCCGACCGGACAGATATTATAGGACAGAGGGAGTAAGATTATTCGCAATGTCTTTTTGACCTTTGCATTTATGAACAGTTTGAATTTTTTTTTTTTATCTTTCAAAAATATAATAAGTTGAATTCATAAGCCTCAAAAAAAAAAAAAAAACTCATTTTCGAGATATTCAAACGAAATTAAAGTCGTGGATGTGAAATTAAGATATCAAAGTGAGGAAAAGTCAAACAAAATACGAAAGTCGTTGACGGTCGTTATCAACTAAGTAGGCCTAGTTGCCATCGTACGACCGTCATTTCCAATTTTTTAATAAGCTTCTTTGTTCGTTACATAACGTTGCCGCGTTATTTCTTCCTATGACTCTTGTTTTTTTTTTTTTTTTCTTGTCATTCTCTCCGTCTCATCTTCTTTTTTTCTCTTCGGCTTCGTTTTCTTTTATTTTTTTAATGCAGAATGTCTCGAGTCAGTTTGCGCGCACCTCGGACTAATTTCTACAGTTCCTCCCACAGTCGTTTCACATGCTTACGTATGCGGTAAAGTGACCCCAATAGTTTTTGACAAGAAGAATCGAACCTGAGACGACCTTAATAAGGATGGAGCCAATACATAAGTCCCAGGCCAAAACCATTTGGCATGGGACTTAGCCACTTAGGTGTTGGCTCCATTTAGCTTCCTTTCGTTTGCTATGTTATTTCGGGACCAATCCCACTGTCTACTACTAGAGAATCCACTTGGCTAACACGTTGGAGTTTCGAGGTAGTGTATATACTTATAGATTGGTAAGTTAGAAACTTTCAATTGAAATAATATATGTGTACCTATGTAGAGATAAGTGCCAGCACAACCCATGCAAGTATAAAAATCACGTTTACATTTGTGTATGTAAAATATACAATTACAGACAGAAAAGTTGCTACGTAAGGAAATTAAGAGGTTGTCTACTTACAAACCAAATGAGGCCGGGAGTCTTTGTCCAGAAGCTCAAGTGCCTTCTCCCAAATGAAGTCTCTCTTGCAAATCTAAACCTCTCTGGATCTGCATCATACACGCGCAGAATTTGTAGACAATTTCGTATCTCGCAGTTTCAACTTACACATATTATGTGTAGATTTTAGTATTTAATAAACAAAAGAAATACTACAGTACAAGAGAGGGGAGCGGCGTTACTTCCTCCTTTTCATAATTTTATTTCTCTATTTTGGAAATTAAGCTGTACATAGTAGTACTTTTTTTGGATCACCAAATAAAACTGTTTCGGGCATGGTTTTATTTTATGTTTTTTGAAACGGGGTTTTATTTTATGTTTGGGACCAGTTAAAAGATCTTAATTCTTTAAATTTGTGTAAAAGATTTTTTGAAATTATGTACGAAAATATTGTAAATTTTGATCCAAAAATGTCTTCTTCTTTTTTTTTTTTTGTAATATAGGAAAATTATACTAGAACAGAAGGAGTATAGGAATATTGGTTCACATGCATGCATGCATGTTGGTTTCATGTCTATGTAACCCCTGAAAATATATATCAATGTATAAAAATACATGGAGTGGCTAATTACCGTGTGAGAACTGGTACTCGGCTGTTCTCGTTTCCCTTTCCCATGCCTTCCAACTTCTCATCTACAAACCACCAACCCAGTCAATATATTTGTACCAGAGAGAGAGAGAGAGAGAGAGAGAGAGAGTGAGCGTGATAATGAAATCTAAGTATACATGCACCTACCTTCAATCGGCCCAAAACCATGGTGAGAATACAGTAAAGGACGTGAAAGACAGCCAACACAAAAATGAAGATGTGAAGTTGATGAATGCCGTCAGAAGAAACAAAGGGCACTTTACCCTGAAAAAAAGAAAAACAACATCACATGAGAATAATGGTAAGGCCTTGGTTAATCTTGATCGATGTACATATGTTTTAAAAACTGAATAAAAATTAAAGATGCAAAAAAAAAAAAAAAGAACTCTGATAAAACATGAAATGTGCATTAAGATTGTCACTAATTATCTTGGGTTCATCCTGATATTAATGTATGAGAATAAATTTTATCAAAATGAGAGCATGACAGTTGGTGAAAGTTCGCAGTTTCGAGTTCAGTCATCAGCAAGAAACAAAACTCTCGAGGCCATGGTGATCAAGTCTTTTAAACTTTAGAATTTCAAGATTGTTCGAGGTGCCAGTAAGCTGATAAAAAAAAAATGCATTGCATGATTGAGGCTCCGTTCCGTTTTCTTTTTAAACCTTTCTTTTTCAAAAAAGAAGGTAATTTTAAGCTCAAATATAATGAAAATAAAAAATAATTTTTAAAATTTTTTTTGCACCGTTTAAAAGATCTCAATGAGATCTATTAAACAAGATCCATATTAATAAAAAAATTATTTGCATAAACACATAATTTTTGAGCTTAAAATTACATTTTTTTTCTAAAAATTCTTTTTTGAAGAAAGCGAAACGGCACCTGATTTCGTAGTGGGAAATTTTTTTTTGCATACGATAGAAAAAGTGGAATTGCATGTGGGTCTTGGATAAGGACATGTCTCCTTCCAGATTCCCTTCATACCACACTTTCCTTTTTTTTTGGGTTGCAGACGTACGATGGTAAAAAATCTGAAAGGATATCGACACAGATTTTAAGTCTGGGTACAGATCTATTTTGATTCGTTTCGGGTAAAAAAAAAATGATCGGAGCCGTTCATCTTTTTTAAAATATTTTATTTAGGGTTCCCTTAAAAAATAGGTTCAATTGAATATCGGTGATGGGGTTTACGATACGTCCAAACTTTGCTAAAGAATTCAGGTCTGAATTCTGAGACGAAGTTGGATGTATCGTAAACGGTCTTACCGATATCCTATTGAATTTATCTCTTACGGGGACTCTAAACAAAGTATTGCAAGAAAAATGAGCGCCTCGAATCATTTTTTTGAAATCGGAGACGGGTCTCCAAAACATCTGTGCGAGGTCTGTGTTGCTACGTACATGTAGCATCTCTGATGAAAATTTTCAAACAAACATTCAAAAGAAGTAAAAGTCTACAAAAACAAAAGACGAGTACTAGTCATGCATGCCTTTTCCGCGCACTTGTCGGTCGAACCCGCCGCCAGGACGCGGCGGAAGCTTCCCTCCACTGCGGCAGACAGAAGCTTTCGGCGATTTTTCCCTTCTTCGTCATCGGTCTTTGCATACGTTGGTGTTAGGTTGGCCTCTTGTTTCTTACTGCAGGGATGCCACGTGGACCCCACCCTCTTGGATATGCATATGGTTGAAATTGGACCTTGTCCTACCGTTAGGAGCAAGGATATGAACCCCAGCAACATCAACTCTTCGCCCCACCAAAAAAAAAAAGAGAGATAAAATAAATATCAGCGAAAATTTGAAAAATAAAACGTAAATATAAGCATAAGAGAGAGCTAATCCGAAAAGAATGATGCGACAATGCTATTTTTGTTTTGAATAATAAATTGTAACCAAAAGTGTTTTAAAATTGAAATGAAAGAAAAATCATACAGAATTGATTCTGTATGATTTTATGTATTGTTTGTTCGTATCATATCATAATAAAAGTTGATAATTACCGAAAAATAATAAAAATTGATGGAGATGGTATTTAAGTTTGCAATTAAATTATAAGTTTTTTAGAAGATGAGTGTTTGAGTTTGAAATGAAGGAAAATACGTAGAACACATCATTCTGTATGAACTTTTTTTTTTCTCGGCAAACGAAATCTTTTATAAAACAAAAGGGGTACATCGAGGAGAGAGCAAAATAGCATTCTGTATCAACTTATGTTTTGTTTTTATGGATGTACCATAATCAAAATAGATAGAGATGATAATTTAGCAACTTGGTGTACCTGATTTGATCTTCTCAAGTGATTCATATAGGGCTCTCTTGTGTTTCCTCTTTAACCACTGCAAAAAATGGTGCAAGAATTAATTCAATCCAGATCGAGTACATTCTGAAACTCCATAGATGTATATACATATGAGTGTATGCATACCTTGCCGATGAGATGGATTATATATTCAATGACAATCGAAACGGCAACCAAAACAAAGCAAACCACGGCAACCGCCCACGTTGGGGTCTGCTCCAACGACCTCCCTCCGCCGCCTGCCATGTTCTCCGCCTCTACTCTGCCACCAAACCTCCGAAAAACTCGCCGGAAACTTCTCTCTCTCAGTTTCAGAAAGCCCCTAGAGTTGAAAAAAACCGAACCTCACCAGTTTTCACTGAAAACCCAAAACATGTACTAGTTATCAGTCCAATGGGTACCTTGTATATGATTATGAAATATGTACCCCAGAGGGAAGAGAGAGAGAGAGAGAAACAAATTAAGGGGGTTATAAGGTGTGGAGGTATATATAGAGAATGTTACAATGTGAAGGAAAGAGGGTGTGGAAGGGGGAAGGAGTGGATGACTTTGACTTTTCAGACGCGTATGGTTTCATAGATGTATAGAAGAGACTGACTGACCGAGTGATGCCATGAAAAGTGAGTATTTTGACTTAATTAATCAATTTGATTCAAATGCTGTTACGAATTTTGTAATGGTATGGGTTATGGATTTCTTGTATTTTGTTAACCACTTGAACTATTGGGAAATTTTTATAAAGATAATATAAGGCCCCGTTCCGGAACGTAAAAAAAGTCCTTATTTTTTAAGAAGACAATTTCGAGCTAAAAAATAATGGGTTTATTGAAATTTAAAAATATGCACTATAGATCTTGTTTGAAAGATCTCATCCAATAAGATCTTTTATACATAGCAAAAAAAATCAAAAAAATATTTTTCATTTACATTATTTTTGAGTTTGAAAATGTGAAATAAGTACTTATTTTTTAAGAAGGTGTTTTGGAACGGGACCTAAGACTAATGTCGTAGTCATTGAAACCCCAATGGGTCGGCTTAGTGATCAAGTCTTGGGGGTAGGAGTTTGCCTCCTTCTAAGTTTTCTGGTTTGGAACATCTTATATACTTCGAAACATCTTTTTAGGGGTCAATTCTTATGGAGCTTTGCTGCGACCTTAGTTGAAATATTTGCAAATGGGGGGTGGGACTCGCCCCGCAAGTTTAGTCGGGTGCACGTAAGTTGGTTTGGGCACCTGAATTATCAAGAAATTAAACATGTTGTAGTCACAGAAAAAGATACAAAAATACATGCAAGAATGTGACTATACAACTTAACAATCATTCTGGCACCACGACATTTATACTAATACACTAACATTCCCTTGTGGGTCCCGCACACACTGGAATTGTGCAGTGTGTGTGGCACCCACAATAAATGTGAGTGCGTTTGCGAGTGTATACGCACCTAAACCAATTTTAAAACTTTGAAGTTGACGATCAAACAACCCTCTAATGGGCCGAAGGCCCGAGACTTTCTACCTCAATTGTGGCCCTACGATCACAGAATTGAAGGATGGGATAGGCAGCGATTGGAGAGCCACATAATACAAGTCTCAAGACATGGGAATTGGATGCATTTGTACTATTAACTTATCAGTTGATTTGCCTTAAGGAGCATCTTCGACTTCAAGGGGAACAAGTACTAATTTTGTATTTCTTTTCTTTTTGGATGTTTGAGTTTTCAGTTTTTTCTTTTTGTATTTCTTGTTTTCGGTTTGAGCTAGTTTGCTCATCCATATCCTCTCCTCGATGTACCCCTTTCGAGATTTATAAAAATTGTTTCGTTTGCCGAGCAAAAAAAAAAAAAAAAAGTACTATGTAGTACCAAAAATAGAATTAGCTGATGTGGCAAATTAAAAGTCATTATAACAAATCCCACTCACTAAGCTAATTCCATTTTAATTGTTTCCTCCTTGGATGTACACTTGAACGGGGTTTACAGCATAAGAAGATTTCTGATTATAGAAAATTAAATTGCGTTGAGGATAACTATTTGATATATATAGAAACAATCCATACCTAACTTCAAGCGCGCGAGAGGACGCAAAAACGTTAATCTCACCGTGTATATCAGCATGTATAAATTTAGAGATTAAATTCTTTACACCGCCGGTGTAAACATTTGTTTCCTCCAAATCAATTATATTGCGCCACGTCGCCATGTTATTGATTGAGACCACTGTATTGCAACGTGGCGCAATGTAATTGATTTTGAGGAAACATATATTTACACCGACCGTGTAAAGAATTTATTCTCTTCACGAAACCCTCCATTAAAAAGATTTTCTCATTTTCTTTTGTAATGGGGAAGTCAAGGATGTTACGGCTCTGTTTGTTTGATATTTTAGTTTAGTTTAGTTTTGGTAGTGAGTGGAGAGAAAAATAGGGTAATGATTGGAGAGAGGGATAATGATTGAAGAAAGATAGGGAGAGATAACAAAGTAATAATTGGAGAAATAGGATAATGATTGAAAAAAAAATAGGTTAATAATTGAAAAACAAAATTAAAACTAGAGTAAAATGTGAAACAAAAACAAACGTACATTTCCCTTCTTTGTGCACTGTATTTGCCCAACAATGTCCCCCAAATTGTGGTCCTTGCCATCTTCGACAATTAATTCTCCCCACCGCTCACCAGAATTTCTCCTTTGCTCGAGCTAACCCACTTATTAGAA